>JAJEJO010003436.1:76499-162533 GCA_020662805.1 Glaucomys volans
AAAAAAAAAAAAAAAAAAAACTGGGTACAAATGCAGTAATTCAATATTTATTCCACATTTTGTTTTTTCCCACAAACAGTGTATCTTGATCTCCCATGTTGGTTTGCAAGTCCTGTTCAGGACTATATAGCACTACCTCACAGAGTATATCATTGCAACCAGTTCCCTAACAATGTGCCTTATTGTGACATTGGGCAAATTTGTGCATGTATCTGGTCATCCTTTTGCAATCATTTCTTCAGGTAAACTCCTAAAAATATAATTGTCTGATCAAAGAGAGGTGAATTTTATTTAATTAATCATCTGCTCATATACAGATCTGTGTCTAAAATTTTGGCATCTATTTCCAAATTGCTTTCTAAATATACTGTTTAGAAGCATGTAATCGTGTGGTCACCCCACAGCTCAAGTCCTCCCAACCCTGGACCTCTTGTGTTTATGTGGCATGCTCAATGGCCTCCCTTTTCTGGGCATGTGAAGGGCATTTGAAGACTGCAGTTACCCAGCTTCTGCATAACTCCTCTCCTGTTCAAACTGAAAAAGTGAAAGTGCTTGCAGAGGTGCTCCCGTGAGGACAGGGCCCCTGTGCTCTCTGGCAGTGGAGGTGGACTTCCCTGGGAGCATAATGCCTGCCTGTGTGCTCTGACTCACCTTGGCTCTCTCCTCCCCACCTCAGTAAACATACCAGTTAGTGAGGCTCCACCTTTTAAAACCAGTCACAATCAGGCAGCCCAGGTTCCTGCCCCACAGTCCCCAGAGGGGACTCTGGTGTGTTGGTGCCACCTCCTATAGGTGAGCAGCACATCAGGCCATTACGTGGATATGGGTGTACCCCACTCTCTAGAACTTGCATGTGAATCAGTTGCATTTTAATAAACTGAGTCATCATTAAGAAACTAAATGTAGGTCCAAGAAATCTGAACTCCATCCCCATCACTGGGACATTTCTCCCTTGTACTGTGTAACCATTGCCAGAGCTGTGAGTAACTTGCATTGTTGGTATTACTGTTTTCATTTCTTGGCTGGCGCCACCTGCTGCCTCTCTCCCCTCTGTCCAGAGGTGCCTCTTCCTCCAGGGCCACTGGAGAATGAAATACCTTGCTGAGCACCCTACTTATTTAAAAGACTCCCATTTTTAATGGGGTAAACAAAGAGGAGTTACCCAGAAAAGAAGACCACAAAAGACACAAGCAGCCCTTATGAGGTGACATGCAGATGACACGGAGGATGTTTCCATACCTACTGTCCCTCGAGTGTGCACAGAAGCCACACCTGCCTCACCTCTCAGTCAGGAGTAGGAGCAAGAAACAAAGGGGAAAACACAATCAAGGTTATTTGTCCCAATCCTAATACATGTCCCCCCACTTCTAAGAGGTCATTTGTGTCCCAGAACAGCTTTGGCTTCTGCTTCCCAGGGTGCAGGGCTGTGAATGGTGACCATTTCTCACCCTGTTGCCAACCTACTCCCCAATGCAGCTGTGGTCAGGGAGGCCTCTGGAGAAGTCACCCATTGTCCTGCTGAAAATTGGAGAAAATAGGTTTTTCTTTTCTTTTTTTTTTTTCTTTTCTTTTTTATGCCCTGGAGGAAACTTTAAGCTCCCCTAAGCTGGATGAGAGCCTGAACTTCCACCTTTGGTTTCTAACATCTTCCCTGATAATGCTGTGGCCTCAGCTGCCTGGTGGGTTCTGACCTGGTTCTCAACAGTCTGTGTCAGTCAGCCATCCCCCAAGGGCTCCGAATTGCTCGCACCCTCCCCAGCTTATGACACAGCAAGTTATAATTGAAAGTCTTTGGCACTTTACAGTTTTCTCAACAGAAAAATCAAGATAATAATACATGGTATTAGGGATGGTTGTGAAGGTTGAGTGAGTTCATGTAACTATAATTGCCTGGGAGAGAGAAGAGGGGAGGGGAGGCAGTGAGAGCCCTGCTCCCAACACACACACACATATTTGTGACCCATTGAATATAGAAAATGTGTTAAATTGAAAATAACTCAGTCTTTGGTGCTAAGAGGATGTGGTCATTAACAAAGATTACGTGTCTTTTTAATGAGGAATTCCATTTTAGAGAGAGTCTGTCATTCTGTTGTCATTTTCAACTGAACAGGCAGAAATATCTAGTCACTGGGGGACAGTGAGAGGAGCTATTTGGATGAGTCCATAATTACTGGGTCTTTGATCCTCATCTCACTTTTGCTATGTACTAGTTGGGAGATCTCAGCTTCCTTGTATGAAAACAGGAATGTTAGCCCCTTTCTGATGAGGTGGTTGGCAGAGTAAGTGGACCGGCTTCCATTGAGCAGCTCGCTGCTTTTCATATGCAGGTGCTCCTTGGCTTACAATGAGGTTGTGTCCCAATGAACCCATCACAGTTCATTGAAAATTGCAAATTGAAGGTGCATTTAATTCATCTACTCCCACAACCACCACAGCTTAGCAACACACATGCACGGTCACAGAGCATGGCTTGGTGACCCTCGAGATCACGTGGCTGCTGAGGAGCTGTAGCTGCCCAGCATCATGAGAGCATATGGTGCTGCATGTGGCTACCCTAGGAAAAGATCAAAATTCCAGTTACAATTTCTATTGGTGGCATATTGTTTTCAGGTTATTGTAAAGTTAAAAAAAAAAAAATCATCAGTCCAACCATCAAATCAGGACCATCTGTAGTAACTGCTTGGGCCGCGCTGATGGTAGAGGGAATCTTCAGTGTCCAGTGATATTTGGGGCCATAAAAACCAATGAACTCCACAGGAAGCCCTATTTGCTAGGGAATAACTGCCTTTAGGAGAAGAAAACTGCTTCTGAGTTGGGGCGGGGGGCAGACAGGACTCTGTCATCATACAGTGAGGTAGAGAGAAGGGCAGTGGAATCGGACACCCAGGCAGACACCAGTCACCATGAGAAGGCAGTCACTGTGAATCAGCACACACACGCCAACACAGAGCTCCTTTGTTTCTTGGCCTTTGTAGAAGTTAAATAACCACTTATTAATAGCCTTCTGTTTTGTTTAACTGTGCTTATACATTTCAAAGAGAAAGAAACATTTGTGACCATATTTGAGTAGGTAGACATCTATTGGGGTTAAAACCCCACCAACAAACCCATAGGTTGGTTGCTCCAGGACCTTAGTTTTCTATGTAAAGTAACTTCTGTGGGTGCTGGGAAAACTGGAAAAGGATGTGAAGGAGGTGGGACTGGGGAGGAGCCACCACACTCTGGTGGAAGTGGACCGTGGGCATTCGATGGAAGCCCAGTGAGTCACGCTGCGGCCAGTGCTTTTCCTCTCTTCTGCTTTGCCACAGAGGAAGAAGGAGTGGTGAGGGCTGAGGTAATTTTGTAGAACTGATGCTGCGTGTGGTTCTGAGAAAACCAAATATATCATATAGACAGTTTCCCTATGCTAGGCAGCATGGATGGGCAAACCATCCAGAACCTCTTTCCACAGCTTGCGCCCATGGCACTGAAATGCATTTCCTGTGGTGGCCCCTTCTTGACTGATTTTTTGAAGATTGCTTTCTCAGTACCTCTTAGAATTTGCACTTAGCAAGGTCTTTGTGTCTCCCCCAGAGAAACAATTGAACACATTTTAAAAATGAAATTTAGTGTGGCTTCCATATCATTTCTTTTCACCTCTTGCTTCTCTCAAATAGCCTCCCATTCCCTTTTCTCGTCCTACTTTTGACATCTGAGCAATGGCCTTTCAATATACCCTTATTCAGAATTTTTTTCTGCTTTGTCCAAACCCCCCAAGTAGTGAACCCCTGGGAAGGGGCAGGGGCTGCACCTCACACAGTTCAGTCCTCCCTTGCTACTTGCCCAGCACATGGCATTTTTCAGGATAATGTGTGAAGTGTTTGAAGGCAAGGGACCATGTTCCAATATCTTGTCACATGCCTGCAATTCATTTTTTTATGTTTTTTTTTTTAATTTTTACAGACTGCATTTTGATTAATTATTACCTATGTATTGCCCCCCCCCCCAACACTTCCAGTTGAGTATAGATTATAATGAATGTTCTTCCTTTGGTCTCCCCTTGCAAATTCAAATTAAAAATATTTTAGTTCTGTTTCCAATGACTCCTTTTTTGGGAAGTCACTTCTGCCTCTGCCAGGACAAAGGAGTCTTTCCCCACCCTGGAGATGGGTTTTGTGTGTGTTCTTGTATTGACCATCGATGATGAATCATGGATTGCCTTGCCCATTGTCTTCTAGGTGTCCTTCAGTGGACTGTGAGCTTCTAAGTGCAGCCACTTAGAGTGACTCTGTGTTCTTGGCTGAGGACTTGGGACACAGGTGAACACCTGGGGGATTCCACTACAGAAATGCCAAGTGAAAGGAAGCCCTGCAGTCCCCACTGTTCAGAGGCCACTGTTAGTATAAACCTGAAAATCCCCTAAGCAGTCCAGGGCCAAGTCCTCATCCATCCAAGGAGGCCATGGGGCCGGATGAAGTCCTGTCAGCATGTGCTCTGGTGTCTTATATAGGCTGCCCTGCCCACTTCTGGTTAGTACAGCAATGGCACTCATCACAATGTCCTGAATGTGGAAAGCCAGGGTTACACTGGCAGTGATAAGTCGATGAAGGGAAAATAATTCAGATGACTTGAGAAATGAGGACAATGTGACCTAGTGATTTTGCAATATGTCTTCTCTCCACCTCTGGATTCTGTCATATAGTTTGAAAAACAAGTCTGGAAAGTTTCTATTTCCTTGATTATTTTCACTCACAAGTTCAATAAACACAGTAAGATTTCAGGAGGTATCAGAGATTGTCCTTTGTGTTTTGAGCTGTTCCCACACTATTTGACGATTTACGCACTATACGTGACCCTCACACTATACGTGACCCTCAACTCCGAGTGCATCTTATTTCTCTCATTTTACAAATGAGAAAAGAGCAGTTTCAGCCACACAGTGAGCTTGAGTAACTGTCCCCCACTTTATCTGTAGGTGACAAAGCTGGAATTTGAATCCATGATTACAAAATCTTTGGTGCAATTTATTTGAGGAATATTTGAAAAACTAGGATTTTTATTGTTGTTGTTCTGTTTGTTTGTTTTTTTAAACTCCAGAAGGGTGTGAGTTGTTTTAACAGTCATGTGATTTTTTTTTTTTTTTTTTTTGATCCCTAGGGAAGCAAAGGCGCCTACCGGTACCACTGGCAGAGCCACAATGTCAAGCACAGTGGGGTGGATGACATGGTGCTGCTCTCCAAGATTACAGAGAGTGCCATCGTGGAGAACCTGAAGAAGAGATACATGGACGACTACATCTTTGTATCCTTTACCCGTTGCTTTGGATACTTCTGTGTTAGGACACTTTGCACTGTTAAAAACGTGGCTTGATGCCTGGTCAGAGAGCCATCTGCAGGTCTGAACTGGTGCCCTCACAGCATTTTCCCTGTTTGGGAATGAGGAGCTGGACTTTTGTGTCACTTGGTTCGTGCTGTGAAAGGGCAAGGATGATGCTAAATCATCTGGCATCTCACAAGGTCAAGCTTCAGCTGGTATTTCACTCTGTGGTGTCATCCCTTTGATGTGCTGCGGCCCCACACATGGTATCTAAGATCTCTAAATCTTAGAAACTTAGAGAAAGTCCTGGTTTGCAGAGTTATATCAATAATGTAACAAAGTTTCATTCCAGACTTTTTTTGTATAAGATTGACAAATTGGCTGTCGTTTTGTTTTGTTTTGTTTTGTTTTGTTTTGTTTTGTTTTGTATGAGCCAGTCTTTCTGCATTTTTGTTTACTAAAGGAAACATGAGAATGCAGATCAACTATTGAAAATGCCTGACATTCTTGAGTTGTTCTTTATGTTTCAATTTTAGCTTGCCGGATGCCATTTCTTTATAAGGCTTTTAAAAATGCAGAATGTAAATTTGATTCAAATGTGTGCTGACTTCATTATAAGCAGAGAACTGTGATATTTGCTTCAGTTCTTATAAGATTCAGGAGTTCTGATCGGTGCATCTATGGGAAGAAATGTGAGCATGGTTATCATAGGAGTTAGTCATAGATGTGCAAAGATCTGTGTGAAACCTGCATGATAGTACTGAAAGCTTTACCTGATGCTGGTGGTGACTTCTGAAGGTATGGTGTCAAGGATGACCTAGGGCCATGGTAGCACACGCCTGTATTCCCAGTGGCTCAGGATGCTGAGGCTGGAGGATTGGGAGTTCAAAGCCAGCCTCAGCAACTCGGCAAGGCTCTAAGGAACTTAGTGAGATCCTGTCTCAAAATAAAATATAAAAAGTTCTGGGGATATGGCTCAGTGGTTAAGTACCCCTGAGTTCAGTCCCAGTACTGAAAAAAAGAAAAAAAAAAAAAAAAAAAGACCTAGGAACAGTGGAATTTTTACTATCCATGTAACATGCATTTTAGATTTTAACCCAGAAAGCTTGGCGAGGAATAGTTTCCACTCACTGGCTTCTTTATTACTTACAACGTTCACTTGGCTCTTGGCATCCAAACCTAGGCAACAGCACTTTGCCAGTGGCCTATCCCATGTTGCGTATTGGGGTTCAACTCAACACCTATTTATTGAGCAATGCTAATTAACAACATTATTCTAAAGCACTTAGACCATTCTGACTAATACTATGCTGTTCCTCATTTACCAGACAGTCATTTCCCCAAATATTTATGCAGTTAACGGCCCAATGCCTGCTTTGAAGGATTAATGTGCTATTTGTTATTAGCATCATTCAAATTTTTATTTTCTTTTTAATTGCCAAATATTTGTATTTATTTATGGGGCATAATGTGATGTTTTGACCTATGTATACATTATAAACTGATTACATAAAGCTAATTAACACATCCGTCACCTTAAATACTTACTTTTGTGTGTGTGGTACACATTTAAAATCTACTTCTTTGCAAGAAAAGTCATCACCAGATGAGGCCCTTAGACTTGTACCTCCAGACCATGAGCCAAAATAAAACTTTTTTCTTTATAATTTAAGAAAATAAAATCAACTCTCTCTCTCTCTCTCTCTCTCTCTCTCATTCACTGTTTGTGCACTCTACCACTGAGCTGGACCCCCAGCCCTTTCTTATTTTTATTTTGAGACAGGATCTCACTAAGTTGCTGAGGCTGTCCTCAAACTTGTGATCCTCCTGTCTCAGCCTCCTGAGTCACTGGAAGTTCAGGTGTGCACCTGGGGAAAAAACACTTTTGAAATATATATTATATTATTATTAAATTACAGTAGCATCTTCCTGATCAGAGGTGACAACAAATTCTGCCTCCACTATATTTGTAACTAAAGTTTTATTGGAACACAGCCATGCTCATTTGTTTACTAGTTGTGGCTGCTTTCATGCTATAGTGACAGAGCTAAGCTGTTGAAACAGACTATCTGACCCATGAAGTCTAAAATAATTACTTTCAGGGCTAGGGTGTAACTCACTGGCATAGTGCTTGCCTAATATATACAAGACTCTAGGTTTGATCTCCAGCATGTAAAAGTAAAAATAAAATTAAAAATTAAATAATTATTTTCTGGCACTTTGTGGAATAAATTTATTGAATCTTGAGCTAGACACCTGTTCAGAGTTTCCTGTAATTAAATTTTACGGTAGCCGTTGTGTTTGTGAACTTTTATGTAGTCATAAAACCAAATATGCTGAGCTGGGGGTATATAGCTCAGTGGTAGGACACTGGCCTAGTGTGCCCAAGGCCCTAGGTTTGATCCCCAGCACTGCAGGAAAGAAAGGAAACATTGAAATATGCTTACTTTGTATTTCTCATCATCCAAAAATTTTTAATCACTTTTGTGTCAAGACCTGTGATTCATGGAAATTGACAGATGAAATTAGGATGGGCTGGGTGGCAGGATGAGATTCTGGGCTGCCTGGGTTCAAGCTTTACTCTGGGCGGATTTGGTGACCTTAATAGGTTTGTGATCTTTGTGCCTTGGTTTCCTCATCTGTATGAGAGTGATGATTAAATCTCTGTGTGATGCTGCTGTTGGTGGAATGAAATAATTAATGCAGTCAGCATAGAGGGAGCAGGAGCTGTTAATGAACACACACGAAGACAGGTGTTTAAAGTTCTGATATCTCTGAATTATTTTCCAAAAACTTAATTTTAAGATTGGTTATTGTAAATTCAAATGCATTATACCATAGAAAGTGGTTTAAATGGAGGGTTCATAAGCCCCTAAAAACCTTGGGGTAGAGGCTCAACCTCCTGTTAACACTGAAACATGTTTATTGCTTTGTGTTGATTTGGGCGCTGGGGATTGAACCCATGGGTGCTTTACCACTGAGCCATATCCCCAGCCTATGTTTTCATTTTATTTTGAATCAGGCTCTTGCTAAGTTGCTGAGGCTGGCTTTGAACTTCAATCCTCCTGCCTCAGTCTCCCAAGTCACTGGGGTTACAGGCCTGCACCACCATACCCTCCAGGGAAACATCATTTTTGATAAGCTGGATAAGAATAGACAAAAATGATGTCAGTAGTTGTCCATCCTCACTCCAGACAACCTCACCCCTCCCCAGAAAGACTGTTTACTCCTTAAACACTAGAAGCTCCTTGAGGATAGGGACTGTGTCTTGTGTATGAAGAACAAAGAGTAAGAACCAATTAAAGCAACCCATGTTCATCTCACATGACTTATGAAATAGAGCCAAGCAAAGAGAACACTAAAACACTCAGAGTGCATTGTTCACTTTGACCACATATAGGCATAATCACCCATGCTTTCTTACTGCTGTTAATTTTAACAAAATGGTGTCATTCTGCATTGTGTTCCTTGCTTTCCTGCACAATTCCTGTCATGATGCATTGTATTAATGTTCATTGAAAACTTGTTGACTCTTTTAGACTTGCTTTTAAAATTCAGACAACCAAATTTTTAAATGACTCACATAGAGGGGGCTGATTAATGCTTTTGAATTAATGCCTTTGAATCAATAACTGACTAATCTTGGGTTCTACCAAGGAAGTGAGTTACTTGACCACTAATGACTTCATGTTTTAGAAACCTCTACCCACTCAATATATGGGAAGCCCAGCGTAATTGTGCTTTCTATCAGGAGCACAGAGTCACTTTCAGCTTTGGGAGGCTTGATGGTTCTGATGGATATTTATGAAGTAATACCAGGTATCTCACTGCAAATCTATTCCTCTGACAAGTGATAAAAGTCTTCTTAACTACTTCATGTTAAGGGGAGAATATAATAGCGTAGCATTATTGTATAAATAGGAGTTGGCTTTTTTCCTTTCCGGTGTTTAATTGTTAAGGCAAAAAGAGACATTGTCATAAAGTTGCTCATTTTACCTCTTCTGCATTTAATACCAGCACTGTTGTGTATTGAAGGTCAGTATTTGGAATAATCTATGGTTAATGCATTCAGACTGAATGCACGTTTCTTTGTTCTACTTTAGGAAAAGAAAATCTGCCTGGGAAATGCTGACATTTGATAGCAATAAACCATGTATTTTTGAGCTGTTTATCCTAAAAGAAGGAAGGTTGAATTTACCATCCGTTTGTCATGAGGTTTGCCACAATTACATTCTAAAACATTGTAGGAAACTTTAAAAAAAAAAAAAAAATTAGGAGGAGAGTGTGTCAGTGTCCTTTGTGCTTGACATCATTTGTAGCCACTTGGGTGATGAAAACAGTTCGGTGCAAAGCCCTTCATGCTTAATTGGGTCCAACTTTCTCAAAAACTTGTCTTTTCTCAAAGATCATACTCAAATGTGTCTGGCATTTTAAATCCTTGAATTAGGAGTTTGTACTTTCTGCCAGACTGACAGAAGTCCAGGTAGTGGAAGTAGTTGTTGAGAGTGAGGTGTGGCCTTTGGCAGCCCCTTGGTGGGCAGCAGGCTGCAGTGAGACCTTGTGCTCAGGGCTGGAGCCAAGCTCTCCAGCTCCAGCCCCTCTCATCTCATGAGGGTGACAATTGGGCAAAGTCACCTCACCTTCTGCACCATGTCAGTGGTAGATCCAAGGCTCATCCCTGTGGGCAGTTTTGGGGAAGTCACGGACTATTAAATTGTGCTTAGCTTTGTCTAGTGAGACCATTAAGAACAAACATGCAGAAGTTGTACTACCAGTACATTCCATAAAAGAAAGAATATTTTAATGCTAAAAATATAAGAAGGAAATGATCTAAAAATAAAGAATAGACCTTTATATGGAATGAATTGAGCCTTATGAAAAATTCAGTGCATTATTTCTGTTTTTGTCATTCTTGCAACAGGTCGATGACAACTCATAGATCTATGGACCAGCATTTGAGAACCAATCAATTAAAGATCTGCTGGGCCCAGTCTGTCTCTCATATTCTATTAAATAAGATGGCATTTACTCTTTTCTGGTTTATCATATGCATTTATGTCTCCATGCATTTTGAAGATTAACCTTGGACCACACCTTCATTGCCCAAGGTTATGTGGGTGGAGACTGATCCCACAGCTTTTCTAAAGGCATGCTGAATTATGTAGTAGGTGTGAGTGTTGAAGGAGTGACTGGAGCTCTCAGCCCAGCCCAGCTTTGCATTCTCAGGGGAATCTTTGCATTCTCGGGGGGAATCGCTGAGGTTTCTGCAGACCCAGCAGGTTAGAAAAGTTGAAAATTGTTCAGATAAACAATGAAGCCAAACGCTTATCTGAAAGGATAAAATATATTTGTTTTTATTAAATCTAAAATTCTCTTATCTTAATTCTTCTGATTTAGGAGAGTGTGTGACTGCTTAGCATGGAATCAGGCCACATTGCCCATCTCATATTGCCCTTGAGAACCCTCCTGGGAAACTTAGGGGAGCAACTTCAGTTTCCCCTCTTTCAAACCTGGGTCATCAATTCAGGATTGGCCTACAAAAGTCCAAAAGAGGTTTTCTTCTCTGCATGTTTCCTTAACTAGGCTATTACCAGAATTTATATCATCTAGTTAGTGAAAAATCAATAATTCTGAAGACATCCCTTTGTAGAGCAGATTATTAACCATTTAGAAAAATGTTGATTACCTGTGGAGCTCATATGCACCTAAATTATGTTTATTGGGTAACCAAGGTGTGGTGGGTAGGATGGGAAGACTGGAGAGGTAACGCTTGGGCTCATGTCCTCAGGGCAGCCTTCGTTCTTTGTGTTCAGAGATCGGTTTGTCTAGGACAGGCAGCATGATCAATGTTCCCTTTGCAACCCAGGCAAGGTGAACTCCTCCAGGGAAGGGTTGGGTTTGCTCCTCTTTGTTTTTACCTGGTGATGGATGTACCCAGAGAATACACATCTTCCTCCTCTCCCAAAATGAGGATGGTTCTAGCACTGCTGTGCTTGTTCAAAGTTGGGTTGACCATAAGAATCATTACATATGTTAGCATGAGAATCCAAATGGGAGGCAAATCTCCATTCAGTTTTGATTAGGTCTACACCATGTGGAAAGATACTAAAAATAACCTAAGGAGGATGGATTTTAGAGCACAGAAAGGATTTCGGAATCTAAGAAGAGACACAGAGCCTTCAAATGTAACCCTCCTCCTTCCTGCTTCAGTTCCTTGCACTGTTGCTTTAGGGTTGACAGATAAAATACAGGGTGTCCCTCTGGTTAAATTTGAATTTCAAATAAATAACAAATAACTTTTTAGTGTAAGTGTGTACCAAATATTACTTCAGGCAAGCTTAAAATTGCTTTTCTGACATTCAAATTTAACTAGCTTTTATATTTCTTTATTTGCTAAATCTGACAGTGCCACTGATGCTAAAAAGGAAAATTTTCTAGCTAGGGATGTAGCTCAGTTGTAGAGTACTTGCCTAGCACATGCAAGGCCCTAGGTTCAATTCCTTGCATGGCAAAACAAAAAACGTAATAAAACAAGAAAAAAAAACCATAATCCCAGTGACTCAAGAGGCTGAGGCAGGAGGATCACAATTGAAGGCCAGCCTCAGCAACTTACAGGGGCCCTAAGCAACTTAACAAGACTTTATCTCAAAATAAAAAATAAAAAGAACTGGGGGTGTGGCTCAGTGGTTAAGCAACCCTGGGCTCAATCCCTGGTGATAGATAGATAGATAGATAGATGATAGATAGATAGATAGATAGATAGATAGATAGATAGATAGATATAGATAGATAAAACAAAATTAAAGAACAGATTTGAGAAAGAGAGAGATGTTCATGATTTTTTTCTCCTCTACAAGGACAAGGATTTTCTGCTTATATTGTTCAGTGCTGAATTCTCAACATCTAAAACAGTGCCTGGAATATGGTAATTACCCAATTCAAATAGTTGATCGCTGACTGAATAAAAGGAATTTTTTATGTTATAATAACACTTCATTTACTTGGGTACATTGAAATGTGTAAGACTTTTTTTTTTTTGAACCAGGGATTGAACTCAGGGGCACTCGGCCACTGAGCCACATCCCCAGCCCTATTTTGTATTTTATTTAGAGACAGGGTCTCACTGAGTTGCTTAGGGCCGCGCCAAGTTGCTGAGGCTGGCTTTGAACTTGCGATCCTCTTGCCTCAGCCTCCCCAGTCACTGAGATTACAGGCATGAGCCTTCACGCCTAGCGAAATGTGTAAAACTTTTAAGGCTTGACATACACCATCCTCTTGAGAGGCCTTCCTGAATCACTTGAGCAAAAATAATACTCTCTTCCCCTGAACTCAATCTGTATGGCTTCTAATTTTTTTCTCTAAATATTATCTCATTGATAGCACTGAGTTCCCCTAAGCTTCTGAGAAGCATGACTGTTCAGTTCATCTAATTCCTCTGTTTATAAACTAAGTAAATGAATATGTCTTTAGCCTACCTATAAAATTCCAATTGAAAAACACGTGTCTTTTGAGGAGAGGAATAATAACTGCCTGTTTCACTCCTTGGCCATTTCTGTTCTTTCTCCCACCCGCTCAAGTGTTTTATGTGACCAATCTGGAAAGAACATGCTTTAAGTTATTTAAAATAATGATTTCTTTTTGTAGCACCTTGGTAATTAGATTCATTATTATTCTTGAGGGGGAACAAAGCTTTGGGATAATTGCTTTTGTCTTTGTTTATAATCATTTAGAAAACATGTACATGAGCTTTCTATTTGGACGGTCCTTATGAATTCTTGATAACATCTGGTTGCTTAATTTGAAAAATGTGTAGCTATGAAGATTAATGTTGGACCTTAACCGGGTTAAATTCAGACATATATAGGATCGGTATTAATCTCAGTCAATCCTTTCAAGCAGATGCCATATTTTGGGGAAAAGGAAATTGAAATGTACCAAGGAGCGGTAAGTTATGTACCATATAAATTACTGTAGTGTTTAGGGCTTTTTTGATGCATAAATAGTTTTTCTTGAAGTTAACAATGCATTTGCATTTTCTTATGAATTATTTATTGGGGAAGCTCAAGAAAGTGACATTATTTGATTCTTTAATGATGTGCTGCTCCTTAGAGTGCAGCTCAGAAAAACAGGCCTAATACTTGAGCCTTATTTGTATACAAAATTAGATAAATGAGTGTAGAACCCACTTTGTGAGGGGGGTTTTCCTGCTTCTGCATATGCCACAAAATTCTAAGAAATAAACAATAACAGGTTTAAAAAAAATAAGGCAATAGGAACATTCTGTTAGAATTAAACCTTAGCTGTGGCTATGACTTGAAAATGAAAAATGAATCTTTTATTACTTCATTTATTAATGTGACCCTATTTCCTATTCAAATCTAGCTTCATAGTCATTTCAGTTGTTAACAAAAATAGAAGCTGTAATCCTTATTAATATATTTAATTTTGTGGTTCATCACTTCCCATTGGTCTCCCCATCTCTGCCTCTTCTTCCTTTCTTCCTTTCCTCTCCTCTCCTCTGCAGCAGAAGCACAAGAGCATTCATTAATCCTGACCCCTGGGAGACAAAAGGGAGCCCACACAAATTCATCAGTTGAAGTGGAAGGCAACTTAGCCAGAGCAAGAGCCCACCCCAGTGTTGTCAGATGAATGGGGCTGGTAGCCGGAGCCGAAGGAGGCTGCCACGCGAGAGACCTTTGATAATGCTGCCTTTATGGGCGCCCAGCACAAGGGAAATACTGTCTGTAGAGGCCAGGCCCTGCCCTGGCCCCCAGTCAGAGGACCCTGGGGGCAGAGCTGATTCTGCATCCTTGATGACAGCCAGGGCGCCATGCATGGAAATGCCGTGCATGTGTTTCCTTCCAGTTCTCTGAAAAGGGCTGCTGCCTGTGAGTCCCTTTTAGATGATTTGTCAAAGAACTGTCTTTATGGGAATGTAGATTTTTCTTTCTTTTTGGGTACCCAGGGAGGCGGAACCACTGAGCCACATCCCCAACCCTTTAAATTTTAAGATAGGGTCTTGATAAGTTGCTGAGGCTGGCTTTGACTTGTGATCCTCCTGCCTCAGTCTCCTAAGTCCCACCAAGATTATAGGGATGTGCCATCACTTGTGGCTAAAATGTTGTAATTTTTTAAATTGCTAATTGTAACAGTGTTGTGAAGTACCACGTAACAGTGTTGTTGAGTACCATGTACTGTGTATGCTTGCAACAACAATAAAACAGCCCTGGATGATGGCTATATCTTACAATAGATCTACCTCCATTTCACAGATGAGGAAACTGAGGCTCGGAAGTGACATACTAGAATCTACTGAGCTAGGATTTGAGGTGTGGTCTTACTGACTTTCAAGGTCTCAGGAAAAGGGGAGAATCAGGCATAGGAAATGCCTACTCTGTAACTCTCACAGGTAGCTTGCTCAGAGGCTTAGTAAGGCCCTAGATGGGAGACCAGTTTGGAAGTACAGAGGAGATTACTAGCTTACATTCAGCAGCTTTGAAGCCTTACTGGGCAGTGACTTGCCCACACTTTTCCCTCTGTTGCCCCTGGCATTCTCTCCAGTCCGTTCCTTCCATTTTCCAACCTCTTTTCTCTACTTTCCTATTTTCAAAGTGACATTAAAAATAATCTTGCACTGGCAATGTGGGGTAGGAGAAGCTATTATAAGACTCTATCATGAGGTTCCAGTCAGGCATCCTCTTCTGATAATGAAGGCAGGTTTAACATTGTGGTCCCTGAGTAGAGTTGTCCAGTCGACCAGTCCCAGGGATAGCCTCCAGCTCTGACTGGGCAGTTCCCCTGGGGAGCCCTGAGCATGGGATATACCACTGCTTACTCTGTGTACAGTCACCAGCTCCCATCTCCTTGTCACTGGACTTGGTCTAGAACTTGACAGCAGCAATTTCTTAGTCAGGCCCCTTTTCCTGTAGTAAGCCATAAGGCTCAAAGATGGAACAAGTTATGCTTTACCTTTTCAAAAGTGAGTTTCCTGTCCATCTTCTCTGTTACTTTGTGTGGTTTGCAGCATGAGAATTCTTAACCCCACTTCAGAGGTGGGAACCAGTGAAGGGAGAAAATCTAAACATCTGCTTACCCTGGATCTGGTATTCTTTTTACTTTGGGGTTCAGTAAGTTTAAATTTAAGAAGACTTTATTCCAGCTATATCCCACAGTGAAGTACTTTTCTCTTTGTTTTGTTTGGTTTTGTTTGGTTTGGTTTGGTTTGGTACCAGGGATTGAACCCAGTGATGCTTAGACACTGAGCCACATTCCCAGCCCTTTATTTTTTTTATTTTGAGACAGGGTCTTACTGAGTTGCTCAGGGCCTCACCAAATTGCTGAGGCTGGCTTTGAACTTGCTATCCTCCTCCCTCAACCTCATGAGCCGCTGGGGGGCATGTGCCACCATGCTGGGCTCTTTTTGGTAATTTTTGAGGGAATGGCAAAGGTGGAAACCAAGAAATTGAATAAAGCAGGCTTGAAGTCAGGCTGAGACAGTGAAATTATTAGGTACAAAAAAAGTTGAAGTTTATATTTGTGCATGGCTGAGCAATCCCATGAGACTAAATCATAAACCCAGGAATTTTTGGTGTAGCAGAATATTTTTCCCCTACTGGCCAAACAAACTGGCCAAACCAGTTTATCCCTTTAAAGAACCACACCTCCTTCCCTTTTCTTATGGAAAATCCACAGTCTCACTTAATTTCCTCTGAGATCCCAGAATCTACAAAAAAGAAAAAGTACATAGGAATTTAGAATTCTATTCAAAATCAAACCCAGGTTTTTGGTATGTCTCTTAAGACCACTTGCCCAGGTGCCTTCAGAAACATTTAGCAGTAAAACCTCTTTGCAAAAATGTGCTTGGGAGGAAGGGTGTGGTGTTGAAGGACCCAAAGATGTGGGTCATGTCTGAAGGCTGAGTGAGTCACACACATGCCCAGGAAGAGTCCTTCCAGATTCCATCTAAATTTTCCTAGGTTGTAACTCTTTGTAAACTAGGAATCTTACAAATTCTTGTACCATGCAACCTTCACCATGTAATTGCCCTGGAAATATATACAGTGGTGGGTTCACTTCCAAGGCCAATAAAAGCAATTCATTGTGCTGCTCTTTCTAACATGGTTTTTTGGTTTTGTTTCTGTTTTTGCCTTTCTAGGCACAATATGAAAACCCACCACATATTTATGCGCTTGCAGATAGTATGTACAGAAACATGATCATCGACAGAGAGAACCAGTGCGTCATCATCAGGTATGAGGAAGACGTTACCAGTAGGCGGGGAGGGTGCTGTGCCACTGTCTTCCTAGAGCTCTGCCGGAAGTGGTGGTTTTGCAACAACCTCTGATGTCACAGACTGGTTAATGCGTCTGCATGACAGGCAGCCTGGCTGCTTTGTCTTGGTTTATTTCATAATTCTAAGTCATCTAGTGCCTGATCACAAAAGATTTCAGTTTCACAGGATTGCTGTTTATGCCCTGTTGCTTAGGACATTAAGGCTTTAGGGCACATAGTGCCAGCCAGACCTTTCTGATCGTGGGGACAAGGTGCCATTGTGACCCTGGATGGAAACTGTAAGCATCTCCCCCTCATTTGCCTGTACTGTGACTTGGCTCTGAATTGAGAACCTCTGCATTTCAAGCATAATAATTGTGCTTCACTATGTTGTCTCTGGGTCCTACTTTCTCTGTCCTTAATAATTTAGGAGTTCAAGTTCGAACTTTTTTTACTATGCTCTGTCATTTGCTTTGAATTTTTGAGGACATTATTAATAAATGCCAGAAGTAGGTATCTACAGCTATATTTCATAATCCTTTCAACCTGACCCAGGTTCAGAGTGTTGACTGGGCTTAAGTGCTTTTAAATTTATTTACTATTAGGAACATTTTCAAACATAGATATAGAAAATGTAAATATCCATATTCCCATCACTTCGAATTTGACAGGTAACATCTTGTCCCAAAAAAGCAAACAATAAAAAGAATCCCAAATATATTAATTTTGTCTTACACATATACGTTCACCTGTTTTATTTTCTTTACCTGAGCATTTTTAAAAAATTTTATTATGGATTTTCAGAAATATGCAAAATGAGAAAGAGCAGTATAAAATGTCCCTCTGTGTCTGTCATCCATTTGCATGGTTATCCATATGTGGCCAATCCTGTTGGATTTAGTTCTCCCCTCCTGTCCCACTTGATTATTTAGAACAAATTCTAGATAGTAAATTCATTCATTTGCCAATAATTGATATATGCTTCTAAAAGAGAGGTACATACCCTACAAATGAATAATTCTTGGGGCAGGGATACAGCTCAGTCATAGAGTGCTTGCTTACTTGGTACACGCAGCGGTCTAGGTTTGATCCAACAACAAATAATAATTCTTTTGTCATCTAATGTTATTAGCATTGCAATTCTGTGACTGTCTTAATTTTTTTTTTTTAATTTTAATATAGCTGGCTTATTTTCATTGAGGATTTAAACAAGGCCCACACATTGCACCTGGTGCTATGTCTCTTAAATCTCCTAATTTTTAACTACTCTCCTTTGTTTGTCTTTGTTTTCTTGGCATTTATTTGTTAAAGAAAGGCACTATCTGCCCTGCACATCCTTCTGCAGTCTGGCACTAACTGTACCCTGTGATGACACTGAAGTAGTCCACCATTCCCTGTATTTCCTGTAAAGTGGTAGTTAGATCTAAAAGTTTGATCAGATTCAGATTCAATTTGGGGCAAAACACTTCATCAGATGCTGAGGACTTAATTCCTGTTGATTTCTCTTCATATGATGTTGATTCTCAGTGGATACATCCATCACAAATTCTCATTTCACCACCGTTCCTTAATTAGTGATTAAAAAATAGTTATTTTCCAATTCTATTATTATTCTGCATGTGTTGGTTGGAATTATTTTGTCACCTTGAAATGCAGTCTTTATGGGGAAACTTGATAAAATGCTTGATTCATTTTCTTTACTTACCACTTTTCAAAGTAATGAGTTGTTGCCCTAGCAACCTCCCAAGGTAATGTGTTTTTATTTTCAGTATCTTTTCAAAATAGTGAATTTTAAATGTTTTACCTATTTAATTATATTGCAGTTAGTCTTCTGGAGGCTCAAATGATTCTATTCTTGACCAGCAAAAGCACTTGCACTGGCTGTTATGTCCTTTTGACATGTACCTAGCGATCTCTGATGATTTCCTTGTTTAGAATGTTCCAAGCTCATCCTGTACATTTTCTGCCCAAGACATGAATCAGCCATTTCTCCAAGAGTTCCTGTTTCATTTTAGTGGGACATGGTATTTAGAGACCACTAATCTGGGCACCAAGAGTGCTCACTTCCCTATGTTGTCGGTGCTTCTAGTTCTTTTCAGAGGACAAGTTAGGGTATAGGCATTTATAAAGAGAAGAGTGAAACATGAGGTCATAGTGCTCTTACCAGTTCATTTTGAAGATGGTGGGATTTTAACATTTCTTCATTTTCTTTATTTGTAACTCCTTTCTCTTAAGTCAAAAACCTTGATCCTAGTGATGTCAACATAACTACTTTATTTTACTTTATTTTGTTGGGAGGCATTTTCCCATATATATGTATATATGTTTTTATATACATATAGGAGGATAAAGCAAATAAGTAATTTTTGTCAATGCTTTAAAATAACAATCCTAGTACTATTATAGCAATACCGAATCATTTTCAAATTTCTTTGTTGTCCTTTTGGTCCAAGTTCCTCATATTTAAAGTATTGGGTTTTTAAAGTCATTTAGAATATTCCTTTTCTGTGTCATTTGCATGTCAACCTAACCTTGATTCCACTTTTTACTGTAGTGCTTTAATCTTTTTAAGTCGAATTTTGTTTTATAACTGTGTAAAACCATTTACATGGCTCCAAAATCAAAGCTATAAACACGAGCACTGAAGCATTTCAGGGTAAATACAGACTCTATAAAATTTTGCCCCTACATATTTCCACTTGCGTCTCTGAAAAATAAAAATATTCAATGTCACCTAAAATGCAGCAGTCTGTGTTCACATTGCTGCAAACGTGATCTTCCCTGCTGGCTGATGCAAACCAAGGAAGGTTGGGTGCATTTGGTTATGAATCTTAAGTTTGTTGTTGTCATGCCACAATTCCCCTACTGCCACCATTTTTTTTTTTTTTTTTTTCTCTCGTGACATTGAGTTTTTCATTGCTCTTGTTAGGGGTTGAACGCAGGATCTTGTGCATGCTAAGCATGCCCCCTACCACTGCAGTAAGCCCAGAGCCCCCTTTAGCATTGATCTCTTTTTTTTTTTTTTTTTTTGGAAAGACTAAGCCAGTTTTCCTACAGACACCTCCTGGAGGTATCTAATTGTTTCCACATGGTCTCATTGTATTTATTCCTTAAACTGATTCTTCTATAAATTAGAAGTTAGATCCAAATGCTTGATTAGTCGCACATTAATCCTCTTGGGGAGGCATACTAGAGTAATGGGAGACTTTGGTTGCTAAATAGGAAGTGCTTTTGTGTGACACTGAATTGAGGTCTCTGGTCACTAGAGAGGTGGGAGGCATTTTCTTAACTGAATTTAATGAGAGTCCAGGATGAGTTTGTTATAGAGCCCTGTTCCCTTTCTCCTTCCTCAGTCTTTCCCTCTTCTGGGGGTGTGCTAGGATGGGAACGGAGGGAACAGGCTTATAGCATGAGTTTTTGCCATCTGGAAGCTGCCTCAATCTTATCTGGTCCACAGCTCTTCCATGCTCAGATCCCCCTCTGCCCCTCACTACAGGGTACACAGGTACTGAAGTGGACAGATAACCTGCTTCTAGATCCTTCTTTCCAACTTTTCAGGTGGAAAGACTTCAAGGATTTGCTCCCAAGGTTTCCCTTAAGGTGGATGTGCTTTAATTTAGGAGATGGTAGAAGAGGGAGCTGGATTGGTTAAGCAGAATGCATGTGAAGGGCTCAGTCCTCCACAACACTGCCCTCCCTTCTGAATAGCTGGCTACAAATTCCCACTACACTCTCAGGCTTAGCAATTCACTGGAGCCACTCACAGAACTCAGGATAGCCCTACACTTACGATTGCAGTTTTATTATTGCAATAGCATGCAAATCAAAACTGGACGAAAGCAATGACACACAGGGTGAGGTCTGAGAGGGTCCACATGTGAGGTTTCCTGTCATGCCTTCTCATGGAGTCACAGATGGTGTTTCCCTCTCAACTACCATGTGTGACCGTTCCCATTGCCAACCAGGCAAGTCTCTGGTGTCCAGAGTTTTTATTTAAGCTTGATCACATTCTCCCTGCATGACTGATCTTTGATTTCCAGATCCTTCTAAAGGCCCAGGCAGTACCTTTAATCTCCAACTTCTTCTGGAGGTGGATTCCAAAATCTTTGCCATATATTACATTGTTGAGTTGGCCCAGGCCCCCAGGCCATCAAAGACACACCTATCAGTCAAGACATGACAGGGGCCTGGAAGTCACTTCCCAGTTACAGGGGCCAAAAGCCCAACCTGTCTTGAGTATACAGGAGCTGTGATTCCTTTGCTTTGAGAAAGTAGATTTGCAGTTTCTGGGTGGTCATTCTCATCAGTTCTCTGACCCCAGGCAGCACCCCAAACACTGCTCTGGACCTCAATCTCTTTGCCTGTTAATAAACTGAATGAATAGATGAATTCTAAGATTTCCTGGCTTTGGAATTCTTTCTTCCAAATAATGGCAGCAGGGAGGGAAGGCAGAGAAATGTCCTGAAGAAAGACTCTAGTTTGTAGCTATAGGGCTGAATGAGCTAGGTGCTTGGTCTGCCAGAGGCAGAGTCTAATGTTGCCTACTTCAATAAATGTGTGATCCGAAATCACACTGAACCCTTTTTTTTTTTTTTTAAATACTAACAATTGAACCCAGGGCCACTTAACTACTGAGCAACATCCCCAGCCCTTTTTATTTTTAAATTTCGAGACAGGGTCTCACTAGGTTTGTGCAGGGCCTTGCTAAGTTGCTGAGGCTGACCTCAAACTTGTGATCCTCCTGCCTTAGCCTCCTGAGCCTTGGAGATTACAGGCGTACGCCACTGTGCTGGCTAAACTGAATCCGTTTTCATGAAGCCTGGAAGAGAAATCTGCTCCTGTGCTGAGGGATTCTGCCATGGCTAGACAGAGTCAGAATTTGACCAACATTTATTTAGAATATAAAAAAAATGAACAATGATGTCATTTCCATGGTATTCTTGTAGACCTTCACCTCCTTAGATCCCCTGGCATGACCGTCTAAATGAGTCTGTGGATGGGATACCACAGCCCATAAAGTTAGTATCGCCAGTTTCCTCACAACCTTACTCATGTTTTAGAGCAGTGAGTGCAGTGACAAGATGGACAGACAGCTGACTCTTTCTGGATTAGAAATCACTGTAACAAATTCAGTTTTAAAAGAAAGAAATCAAGGAAGGAAATGGCACCATTTCCACTGCAGCCTTGGTCTTGAGTCTTGAACATCTTGTAGCTTGATTGTCAAAATAACTGGAGTAGGGGCCGGGGTTGTGGCTCAGTGGTAGAGTGCTTGCCTGGCATGTGTGAGGCCCTGGGTTCAATTCTCAGCACCACATATAGATAAATAAATAAAATAAAGGTCCACTGACAACTGGAAAAAAAAAAAAACATTAAAAAAGAATAGCTAGAGTAGAGCAGCCCAAGGTAGTCTGACGAAGCCAGTCAACCACACTCACAAACAAGCATGAATCTGACCCCAATTTGTGGTGATGTAGGGAGACTCCTGCCTGTGGATGGCTGGTTATTTCTTCTGGAACACAGTCCATGAGAAGAGCCAAATTACCATTAGAAGGCTGAATGGAGAGTTGAACTGAGAATGAAAGGATGTTTAATGGTTAATGTCATCAGGTCGCAGAACTTAAGCTCTACCTGGAAACATTGGGTGTTGGTCTACTCCTCAGAGTAGCCTTTTTACTTGGAGAAAACCTACCACTTCAACTTTTATTTTCCTGCCTGACTCCATGTAGGTCAGCCCCCTACCATTAACCTACATGGTCCTGCCAACCCCTGCCAGCCATTAGCTTTAAACTCTGTTCAGGAGAAAGTACCTAGAATTGGCCAGGGAAGTTCTGAAGTCTTCCGCCATGGCCTGCTGGCAGACAGATCAGAGAGAGGGCATCTCTAGGTGTGATTTCAATACATCTTTTGTTCTCCAATTTGACTTTCCAGAGATAAGTTAAATTTTTTAAACCAATTTCTGAATTTCTTATTAGCTCAATGGCTATATAGATATCTAGGCTCTACCTCTAGAGATTATTTGAACTGATTTGTGGGGGTACAGGGCATCTGTATCTTTTTTTTTTTTTTTTTGAACCAGGGCATGGATTGAAGTCAAGAACACTCAGCCACTGACATCCCCAGTCCTATTTTGTATTTTATTTAGAGACAGGGTCTCACTGAGTTGCTTAGGGCCGCGCTAAGTTGCTTTAGGCTGGCTTTGAACTCACAATCCTCCTGACTCAGCCTCCCAAGTCGCTTGGATTACAGCACATCTGTATCTTTTTTCAAGCTCCCAAGTTACTTTAGTTGATTCAGGGCTAAGGCTCTTAAAATCCTGATTCTAGGTCTCCTCTGTGTCTAGCACCTTTAGGCCAAGCAAGATGTACTCCCTGAGCGTCTGCCCTCTGCTGGGCTCTCCATATAGGTTATGTTTTATAATCCTCACCATACTGATTGTTGTCATTATTGTTTCTCAAAGTTAACCCAGAAAATCAGACTTAAGAGAATTTCAAGATTCCCAAACCAGTAAATGGCACAGCCTATTGGAGCTTAGCCCTGTGTGATTTCAAGCTACTTTGTACATTTTCTGTATATCCTGTTGATAAGTGCTGCTTCTCTATCTCAAATTTCCCATGTTTTAATGGAGATGTTAATATCTGTCATATATCCTAAGACAGAGGTTAGGACATTAAGTGAGGGTGGTTATTCTGGACTTGAGCTCCTAGGATAAAAGTCTCCCCCACAAAACACAGGTGGTTTTCGAAATCCAGCCCTTTGTGTGTTGTTGGCCTTAATGTTTTCTCTGAAAAACCAAAAGGTTGGCCATTATGCATGTCATGACTTGGAGGGCAATTAGACTGACTTAAACAAATGAACATGACTTTATTGATGCATTGATCGTGGTGTCTTACTGAGAGGTGAAGATGCATTACGTACAAGATAGCCATACCTGGACCATTCTGTGTCTTTCCTGACTTGTTATCCCTGAGTATGTGTGGGGGCCAGAGTTTAGTCTCCCATTTCTTTTCGTGTTCCCCTGTGGTCAGTTTCTAGATTATGGCCATGTAGCATTTGTATGGTAATGCAGGATTGGTTGATTTGGGAACATAAGGTTGATTTGTGACAGGTCCCTCTGAAGGACAAGCTGGTGACCTGCAGATGAGCTTGTAGGTGATATCTTGAAGGTCTCTGAGCAGGGACATGATACCAAAGGTAAGTCTCTTGGTAGGCAGTAGACAGGATCTTGAGGGAATACAGAAATCTAGTGCCGTGATACGGACTGATCTGAGTTGGAAAGGGAAGGTGTGTGACATTCAGTTAGCCTGTGAAGGAGTACATGGATGAGCAAGTAAATGTGCACTCTGGGCAGTGCCAGCACAGAAACAGCAGCTATGTAAATGTGTCAGCAGCATTAAAAACATGAGCACCTGAAGACTTGATAGACATCTGTGTACCCAGTGATCAAGCAGCCCATATCTGCTTAGCTCACTAATCTTCTATTCTCCAAAATCCAGAATTTGGATTTGTGTAAGAGAACCACATATATGAAGTTTGGGGATATTGAAGGCAACTATGCAAATCTATTTAATGAAATAGTCATGGCATGGTAGAAAAGAAAGAAGAAGCAGTAAGTGTTTCTCATATTCTTTATCATCTCATCACCAGACAGGATTTTGGCAGTATGTCCAGAGATCCTTCTGAAGTTCTTGCCAGCTGACCTCTCTGGAAGCACACCGGGTCTTGGAGAACATTTACGTGGCAGTTTTATTGCAGCCATCAAAAGTGAATTCCTATCACTTTGGTCCCGAACCAGTCTTGCCACCTTAGAATGTTTACAAACTGTGATGTCAATTTGAAAGCATCACATTTGACAATTATTAATTTGTTTGAAATATCCTGAAGGCTTCTTTTTTTTTCCTGAAGAGTAGGGCATTTTTTTCTAAATATATTCAACAATTGTTCACAAAGTCTTTATATATTGTTATCTTGCATAGGTGCTGAGCACTTTTTAAAAAATAAAGACATGAGAGATATTTTGAAGGTACATCAATAGGATTTGCTGACTGGGTGAATATGAGAATTTTGATAGAGAAAAAGGAGATAGTTGTCATTATTGGATCTAAGATTTCTGACCTACTTGCTTCAAAAGATGTTTTGGATCTGAAATCCCAATATTTGCAGTAGTCAAGATGAAAGGAAACACTTCTGGTGTCTGGGTTGTGTCTCCACCCTGTTCTTCCCTTTCACCGTCAGGTGTCTCCATAGATTCTCAAACTGTCTTCCTGTCTTTGTTGTACTTCAGGGACTTTTTATTATTAGCATTGGGACTCTGCTTAAGGCACTGTTGAGTTTCTGTTGGTCCACCCAGTCTTGTTGACTTCAGCAGCACTGACCTTTGAGACCCACTGTCCCTCTAGCCTAACTTTGGGAGGCCCTGTCAACTCTCACCTTTGACTAACTGGGGGCTTCATGAGGAGGTTTCATTACCTCTGAGACTCAGTTTCTTGATCTGCAAAAAGAGGGATAGTAATATGTAGTTTGCCAGGTTGTCATAAAGATTAAAAATGCTACAGTTAAAGGATACAAAGCAAATATAGTCATCCCTTGATATCCTCAGGGGATTGGTTCTAGGACCCCTGCAGATATCAAAAGGTAGGGCAAAGATGTGTTCCCAGCCAGGGCAGCCTGATTCCATTGGTTCACTCTTTCCATTTTTCTCTGCTCTTTTGAGCCAACAGGCTTTAGGTTAGCTGGGAAATAATCTGTTGCCACCCACAGTCATGAGGTACAATGGAAAGATCTCTGGGGTGAGTCACAGAGTAGACTCTTCTGTACCAAGTGGAAAATTCTCTAAGCCTCAGTCACTTCATCTGCAAAATGGGATCTAATACCTTAAAAGAATGTAAAGAAAGATCAATGAAGAAAATATGCATGAAAAATATTACACTGTTGAAGAGTGATGTAAAATGTCTGCTAGTAACATTGAAAAGAATTATAGAGGCAGTAAGTGGCTGAGCTGGAACTTAAACTTTGTCTTCAGACTAAACATCGGGTTCTTCCTGTTGCATCAGGCTGGGCTAAGATGAGCATTGCCATGGGGCCATTTTCTTGGCAGACTAGATGAGAATTTTGTCTGCCTGACAGCACTAATTAACTGGGTGTTTGTCTGGGAGTGGGAAAAAATGACAGCTCTTTGTCTTAGTCACACTTTTCTCAATGCATTAAGGAATAAATCTGCATCATTTGCCCAGCAGTTTCAACATGTCTGTGTGATTCTATATTTTATACACAATAGCATGTATTTGAGGATTTATATTTGAGTGTGATTTCAAGAGCTGACAGAGGACCCCTCTCTCATCAGTCCTGTAGTCCCTCAGACAGACAACAGAGGTGCATCACCTCAGATTGACTTCAGTCCCAGGTCCTTAGGGCTGCCAGGAAGGGAGTCTGTGAGTAGAGTCATTGGAGAGGGCTGCCCAGAACATTCTTTGATGTGGCTTCTCATTCTCACAGCATTATCTCGTCTTGTGATCACAGTGAGGCAGGCTGTTATTTGTTTGTTCCAACTGTGTGTGAGATAATAAATGTTTCTGGCAGAAGCCTTGCTTAAATGGGTGTGTATCAGTGAAGACTCAGAAGTAGTTAAGTTTGATCATACTATGAACTGTGCAATTCATAGAGTTACTTTAGGAAACATTGATGGTTTTAATTGCCTATCTAAGCTTTGGGGGGAATTTTAAATATTCATGCTCATCTGAAGCAGTGTAACTCAGGCTCCAGGGCAAGACTGCCTCAGGTCCTCTCCTAGCTTTGTGTTTTTGCTGTTTTCTGTTGTGGTGACAGAATACCTGAGACTGGGTATACCTGAGTCGATTTTGGTTCCTGGTTCTGGAGGCTTGGAAACCTAACAGCATAATGATAGTTATGGCTTTGGCTTCTGATGAGACCCTTGTGCCGCTTCGGTTCATGCAAATAAGTGGAAAAGGTAGAAGGGCAAATTAGAAGAGAGGGAACACAGGGGGCAACCTTGCTTTACAACAGCTGGCTCTCAGATAATAATCCATTCCCACTGAAGTGAGAACTCCAGAGAGAAAAACATTAATCTATTAATGAGGGCCCCACCCCCACCCCACTAGGGCCCACCTCCTAATACTGCACTGTTAAGGAATTAAGATTCCTTAATTAGGACCTTGGGGTACACCCAAACCATAGCACTCTGCCACTCACTAGCTAAGTATCCCTGAGCAAGTTGCTTATGAATGGAAACAATAATGGTACCCACTTCAGGGGGGTTGTTTGGGTGAGATGATTGATATACGTAAATCTGTGATAACAGCCCTTGGTGTGCATTAAACACTCAATGGATACATGCCACAAATTATTGCATTTGTAATATTTTAGTGTTCCTTTTAAATATCTCCTGGAATTGATGTTATCTCTCATCTTCCAGATTACTTCTCAATCAGAACTGTGTTTTCCTTTTATAATTCTGAAATTAAAAAAAAAAAAACTTCCTCTTTATCTAAGCTTGGAGTTATACCTTTTGAAAAAAGAGTCAAGTTCAGTACTATCATGTTCTTATATAAAAAAAATTTAAAACAGGGTCTAAAGACAATAGGTCCAGTGGGGCTCTCCTTTGTCTTGTCCACCTCCTCACCTTGTGGATGCAGTTGACTTCCTGCTCCTTTGGCTCCCATGATGTATCTCCATCCTCCTACTTTTTCTCATGCCTTGCCAACCTTTCTGTCTTATACTCTGTGTTTTCTGTTTTCTGCCCTTTGTCGTTCCAGAGTGCTCAGGCTTTAAGTTCCATAGGATGACCTCCACCTGGCTCTGTCCAGTGTGTCCTCAGGTACTGCATTCTGGACAGGAGTGCCAGGCAAACTTTGCCAAGCTCTTGCTCACCTGCTCCTATGGCCTTCTCCCAGGCTTCTTCTGGTTAACTTCATCATGCCTTTCTTTAATGATGTTAGTATTTTGTGGGGTCGTCTTCTGAGATTATCACAACATCCCACTCATCAAAGCTCTACCCACTAGGCTTGCTGTCCACAACAGACTCCTGCCCAAACCGGTCTCCTGTGTGATGGTTGCCAAGTGATGACAGTCTTTTCCCATCATTCCTTCCTCGCTTATTGGTTGGTGTTCTACCATGAGGAAGAGCTTTCCCATGTCCCCTATTTGTTGTTTGATTCATTTTTCATAAAAATATGGACTTCTGACATTCCATTTTATTCAAAAGATCATAATCTAGTATTATCATTTCTCTTGGTCTGAGTACACTTATGTGCTTGATGTGCCCACACCAGTTGCTGTCCATTTCCTTAGTTTTGAGTGTGGTTATATGTTGTATTCCACCCCCCCCCCTTGGTCTTGGCATTGGCCATTGTGCCAAAGAAGCCCTGGTTCCTTTTAATGAAGAGTAATTGAGGCCAAGACCTGGGGCCTCGAGTGCTCACTGATGCTGATGTGTCCCTGCTTGTAGGCCTTTTCTGTTGCTTTTTTTTTTTTTTTTTTTTCTTGTTTTTCCCACTTGATGATTCCCTAAAACCACACCCACATCTCCATTGTGTTTTCAATAGCATGGGGACACTCAAACTCACCATCAGGGAGTGAGCTCCTCTTGGGCAAGAGCCACATCTCTTTGTGACCAAGCTTAGCACGTGGAGAGACCAAGAACATGCATGGAAGATGAACAAGTACATGCAGAATTTTTGCTTTGTGTTTTTGTCCTTTCAAAAGCACCAATAATTATAAAGTTAGAAAAGCACCATTTCATTTACACTAACTCAGTTATAAGGAAACAATAGCTACCAGGATATAGAACCAGTAGAAGAATTCTGAGACCAGGAATGAAGTGATGGGAGTAGACTGGCGAGTTTTCCAGTGGTGGAAGGGCGAGTTTTCCAGTGGTGGAAGCCCTACTTATTCTGTGGGCTATTTCAACAATGACAAGACAAATATTTTACATTTGCTAGAATAAGTCAAAACGAATTGGAAACACTATGGGCGTCTAAGTGTAGAATAACCTTCTGACTCAGAAAAACCATTATAGTCCTTGAATCCAATTATTAATATATCATTATGTAGCTTTTTCTCTAAGAACAACTCATTTTTTGAAATTTTAGTGAATGTTTCCATTTCTATAGTTAACATGCACAAACTTTACATTATTTCCTATTTGAATTAATATTTCCTATTTGACTTTGGTTTTAAAGTGCTGGACTGGTTCCCAATGAACTATATCTCAAACTAGGGTGTTAGTTAAAAATTCCTGCTTCTAAGAAATTGTCCTTGGAGATTAAGGTTCAGCAAGTTGGAGAAGGGTCCTGACCATGTGCATTTTTAAAATACTCTGGGATTCTGAAAGGCTGACCAGGTTTAACCTTCTGACTCAAAGAAATAATCATACTTCCTAAATCTAGCTATTTATCTACCATTGTACATTTTCCTAATTTCTGAATTCAGTTTTGTTTTGTCTTCTCTAGAAGTCCAGTGAAGCCAATTAAATCAGGACAGACTGCCTGTAAGCATAGCACAACAAATTGTTCTAATTACTGTGAGATGCAAAGTAAATAA
Organism: Glaucomys volans; assembly: GCA_020662805.1. Lineage (NCBI taxonomy): Eukaryota > Metazoa > Chordata > Mammalia > Rodentia > Sciuridae > Glaucomys > Glaucomys volans. The sequence continues at coordinate 105,621 of JAJEJO010003436.1, forward strand.
TTCGGGTTATGCTGTATAATCTGCCTGATAGTTTCACCTGCTTTTCACTTGGGTTTTAGTCCAGGGGAAGAAACAGCACTTGCCCATCCTTTACAGGCCAGCGTGATTATGGTTGTATATCCTGTAAACTTCTTGTAATTATGTAACAGTCCATCATTGTAGGATAGTTTGAGCAAATTACCGGCTGTGATCAATAAAACTTAAGTGTCTGTAAATTGAAACTGAGAAATGAAAATTCAACAGGTCAATGTTTAGCCAGAACTAATTATTTTAAATCTATGATAAGGATCACAGTTACTGAGAATGTAGATGTTCTATTTTTGGACCTGACATCCTTATGTTAATATATGAGAAAAATTACTTACTCTCCATTATTCTTTTCTTTTGCTTCTAACAAAAGAGATACATATTTCATGTTTGATCACAATATCAAAGGCAGTGTCAGGGGTGAATAATTATACTTTTATTTTATAACTCTAGTAGGATTTTCTGGGTTTTTTTCCTTTCTCTTAAAACTTGTTTTACAAGGCTGAGGCAGGAGGATTACAAGTTCAAAGTCAGCATCAGCAACCAAGTGAGTCCCTCAGCAATTAGCAAGACCCTGTCTCAAAGTTGTGGGGTAGGAGGATCTGGGGATGTGGCTCAGTGGTTTAGCACCCTGGGTTTAATCTTCAGTACCAAAACAAAAACCAAATGAAAATGTAAAATGCTAGAAAATGTTTCCTCATAGTGATATGAGGGAAACTTAATAATAATCTAATGGCATTGGTGCATTTTGATTATCATTGTAATGTGATCCCACTTTTTTTCTGGAAAAAGATGTTTTTAAAAATCTGAAATACATGGGTAACTGCTTGTCTAAAAAAAGAAAATGTAAGAAGTAGGAGAAATCACATCAAGAAAAAAAAAAAGAAAAGAATCATCAACTAGCCTCCTTAACAAGTCAGAAATATCATTTTTTCTTTTTCCATTTCAGTTTTCCCCACATTATTTTTACATAGTTACAAGCATGTTATAGATACATAATCTTCTGCTCAGATTACCACTTAACCTTAGCTGAACTGTCTTTTTTGTTGCTACAAAGTCTTTGTAATTATTTTAAATGTCTGTGCAATGTTAACACTGGTGGGTACCTTTGTACTCCTGGATTTTCCAGTATTGAATGTTTACATTGTTACAACTTAGAAAATGGAGTTTTATTATTGACAAAAGTTGAGCTTCAAATGAGACGAGTGCATCTATTGACTCTGATTCTAGTAAATAAATCATTTGACTATGTGGGCCATTTAAAGAGATAACATGACACCTCAGTAGAAACTCTGGGTTTCTGCTTGCCATTGTACCTTACAAAATTTCGGGTTTGGCTTCCTTGTTCACATGACCAGGAAGTCTGGAAACTCAGACCTGAAATGAATTGCATAGGTGGATTCAGTCCTTCAGAAGTCGTAAATCTTAAACAGAAGATGGTTCCCTCCTTCCGCACCTAAGCTTTCTTCTTAAACATACCATGTATTAGTTCAAGTTCATCTGACTTTTGGCAAATGGCTATTTTAATTTTGTTTTGGTTGCTTTGAAATATCAAATTATTTCAATATTAATTTCAGTTTCCACTTTGGGGTGGGGGATTATCTTGCTTGATTGTACTCTAGACAGTGTTTCCTCTTCTCTCAGGTAACTCGGCAATCGATGACAGTTAATTAGGCTGGGTGTTCATAAAAGAACCTTTGTTGTGTACCCCCAAATTCTTGTCACCAAGCACAAACAGTTATATTGTCTTATGAACTAGTAGCAGCCTGTTTTTGTTTTGTTTTGTTTTGTTTTGTTTTTTCATATGAAGTCCTCCAACATTTTATATGGTATGGGTTCCTTTAATTAATCCTATCCTGGCAACACAAAGCCTAGAAAATGAGAAATAGAAAAATGAGAAATCTGACTTAAGCATGTTTTGAATTATCCATTCAGGGGATTTTGAAGGAAAAACGGGGATTTTGAAGAGCAAACTATTAACAAAAGGCAGTTAGGCTACCAAACGGAAGGTAGTCTGTTACTCAGGATGTGATTAATATTGCCTCATCATTTAATTTTAGAATTTCTAAAATAAGGAAGCTTGCATCAGTTCAAGGCACAGTTTGAAACTTCAGAGTGCCTCCTTTGTCTTAAGCCTTTTTAATTACAGAAGTAATGTATTGTTACAAAAAGTTTGGAGAATAATGAACTGAAAAAGTCTCCCAGGTTCTCCTTACCAGGACCCAAATTTCTGCTAATATGCTGTAATGTTTCTGGTCTTGTTTCTTAAATATTTCATTTTATTTTTATTCATTTGTTTGTGGTTTTGGGGATTGGATCCAGGGCCTCACCCATACTAGGCAAGAATTCTACACTCCCAGCCTTTTAATTTTTAAAATTTATTTATTTATTTATTAATTACTGGGACTTGAACCTAGGAACACTTTACCACTGAGCTGTATCCCAGTCCTTTTTATTTTTAATTTTGAGACAGGGTCTCACTGAGTTGCTTAGGGCTTTGCTAAGATGATGAGGTTGCCCTTAAACTTGAGATCTCCTGCCTCCGCCTCCTGAGTTGCAGAGATTAGAGGCGTGAACCACTGTGCTACCTAAACACGTGACCATATTTTGTATGTAGTATGAATCAGATATTTCACTTAACATTACTTTATATCCTTTTCCCCCTATGTTTACAATCTGGATGTCCATTATAATTTCTGCACAGTTCAATCCATCTCATTTTCCATAATTTTCCTAATCATGCCCCCTATTATTGGGCAGCCAGAATGCTTAATTGTCTATCCTGTACATAATGGTAATTAGCATGACTCTAATTAGCATCATGTTCATGTTGCTCATACAGGTCATGAAAGTAACCTCATCCTGCCATGATTTGCCTTTCTAGACCCATAATGTGCATATTTTTGATGAATTCCTTATTGCCTGTTTTCCTTTTCATTTGTTGGGGTGGGTGAAGGAGCTGGTCATGATCCACTTCATGGATGGACATTTTTGTCTTTCTTTCCTCAGTGGTGAAAGTGGTGCTGGAAAGACAGTGGCTGCCAAATACATCATGAGTTATATCTCCAGAGTGTCTGGAGGAGGCCCCAAAGTCCAGGTGAGTTGGTGATGACCCATTTTGAGACCTTGTGTTATTTGGAATTGTGAGAGGTTTCATGTGCCATTTTAAAAATAATTTTTCTTCCATGGAAAAGGCTCTATAACCAAGAAACAGGAAATCTGCAAAGAAGTATCATTTTGAGATAGACATGCCTAATATATAATGAGCTCCTACAAATAAACAAAAACAGTCCAAAAGGAAAACAAACAAAACACATCCCATAGAAAATGAAGTATAAATTACTAACCAGACATGAAAATATGCTCATATTGTCATGATAATAAGAAACAAATTAAAACTACAAAACAAAAAAAAAAAAACCTGTACTACTAGATTGACAAAATTCTTGTAGTGTTTTAAACACTCTTGGCAAGAATATATGGACATAGTTACTTTTATGTTGCTCTGGTAGGAGCATGAACTAGCACAGTAGAGTTTTATTTCATGAGGGCATTTCAACAAAATCTATCAAAAATTACACACATGCTCCATTTGACTCAGCAGTTTTGCTACGATAATTTCTTTCTTTTCTTGAGACAGGGCCTAGCTAAGTTGCCTAGGCTGGCCTCAAACTCACAGTCCTTCCATTCAACCTCCAAAGTATCAGGGATTATAGGCATTAGCCACTGAGCATGTCTTGGTTTGTTCTTAGATATGCTGAAAGGTATACAAAATGATACATATATAAAGTGATTTGTGGCATTTTCTGGTAATGCAAAAGACTGGAAACAAATGTCCATCTATAGGTAACTAGTGAAATAATTTAGGGGTCATCATATAATAGATTTTTAAAAAATTGTTTTAGTTGTATATGGCCACAATATCTTTACTTATTTATTTTTATGTGATGCTGAGGATTGAACTCAGTGCCTCACACATGCTAGGCAAGTGCTCTACCACAGAGCTACAGCCCCAGCCCCATGTAATAGGTTTTTTGTTTTTGTTTTTGTTTTTGTTTTTTTTGTAGTGCTGGGGTTTGAACCCAGGGCCTTGGGCACATGAGGCAAGCACTCTACCAACTGAGCTATATCCCCAGCCCCCTAATAGATTTTTATACTGCCATAAAAATGAGACTTCATGTCCTGTTGTGAAATGATCTCTAAGATATATGCATTAGTTACCAAAAGGTTCTAAACCTTCTGTATAATATGAGGAAAAAAGGAGTATATATCTGTATTTGTTTGGATATGCATTACATTTCCCTGGAAGGATACACAAGAAATGTGTTGTCTTTAGGGAGGGATCTGGGAGACTAGGGGAAGCTGTTCTCTTTCTGTACACCCTTCACATATTTGACTGGAAATATAGTTGGACTCTAAATAAATTGCCAATTCAAGAAATCTGTAAAATTTAGAAGAAAGGGAAAAAAGAAAGGAAGAAGGAATGATTAGCACATATGAAGAAAGCATGGAAAAAGAAGACCCAGAGAATGAAAATTCACAACAGATGAGAAGATAAGAATTCCCTGGCAGAGAAGCAACAGAGTCAGGAGGATAGCGTGCTGAACGGGGCAGATCAGCTTCATCTGTTTTCAGTCACTCATTGTGGTAGTAGAATCAACAATAGCAGAAGTTAGTAAAGCCTGGCTCCCCAAGGAGAAGGGGATGATGGTGATCATGGGTTAAGGTCTAGAGGGGGCTGCCCAAAATCATAGTGCTCATTACTGCACACAGTGCTGGTGAGCTTTTCAAAATTGTAATTCTTGGTCCAAGGTAGAATTAATTCTAAAGATTAATTTTTTTAAAATATATATTTTAGTTGTAGGAGGACATAATACCTTTATTTTTATGTGGTGCTGAGGATCGAACCCAGGGCCTCACGCATGCTAGGTGAGCGCTCTACCACAGAGCCACAACTCCAGCTAAAGATTAATTTTTAAAATCAGAATCATTTAATAAGCAATGTTATTGCCATGGTGAACTGTAGACTTTTAAAAAGATACATTATAATTCTTTTTATTAATTAATCTACTGATTTTTAATTTACTACTTAAATGGAGCTACATCATGACCTAGTAGGTCAGAGAGCTTAAGGATTTTAAGGTCCATATTTTCTTATGTAAACTGAAAGGGTCTCAGCAGGTCCTCTTTCTCTGAAGAAAAGGAAGCTCTAGAGCAGTTCTGCCCAGTAGGAGGTAGATGCAAGTCATGCCTATCATTTAGGTTTACTAGCAGCCATGTTTACAAAAAATGAAAGGAAACAGATGAAAATAATTTTAAATGTTTTATTTAACCCAATTGTATTCAGTTTGTCATCACTGTGACAAAATACTGGAGAAAAACAACTTAAGGAGGAAAGGTTTATTTTCACAGTTTCAGAGGGTCAGTCCTCAGTCAACTGGCTTCGTTGCTCTGGGCCTGAGGTGAGTGAGACAGGGCATCATGGTGCAAGGGCATAGCCAGAAGAAAGCTGCTCACCTCATGGCAGCCAGAAAGCAGAAAGAGAGAGAGAAAAAGGGAAAGAGAGAAGGGGCTAGGGAGAAGATAATAGTTCCCAAGGGTATGCTCCCAAGGAGGACCCACTCCCTTCAACTAGGTTCTACCTCCTGCACCTCCCAATAGTCCACTCAGAGTATTAATCCATCAATGGTTTGATGATCAGAGCCTTATGATCTAAACCTTTTCAAAGAGCCCACCTCTTACCCCACTGTATTTGGAACCAAGCCCTCAACACGTGAATCTGGTGTGGTTCAGTCACTTGCTTTTTTTCATTCACGTGATGCTGCCCTTCGAGGGCCAACATGGAGACAGGAATCCAGAATGCTGTTCTGTAAGTGGGCTGCTCTTTACCTTAACTTATTCTTTCTCTTTTCCTTGATAAATTCACCACATGCTTCCCAAGTCTGTTGGGCATCACTGATAGTTCATAAGTACATGTGGAGGGATGGATCCCTGCAAAACTATACTCAGTTTAAAAGTCTCTGATTAGACCTGGAGGCATAAGACTCTTGCCTTAATCCCCAACACCACAGAAACAAAGCAAACAAACAAAAACAACCAATCATAACAGCAGCAGCAGCAACAACAACAGTTTCTAATCAAAGAAAGGAAGAGATAGAAGAGCCTTCCGCTCATTCCCTTCCTAAGAGGAGCTGAGAGTTGTTAAGTGGTATGGTCACATCTAGCCAGCAAACAGAAGATAGAAGAGATTAATGAAGATCCATAAATTCAAAATTTATTTTACAAGAAAAGCAAAGTTTATAATAATCCATGAGTTTTTAAAGAGTAGACAGATTGGAAATATGTTTCTAAGTTTGAAGCTGACCCCATGGAGAGACCACCCAGAATTTGCCCTTGGTGCCATTGCTATCAATGATTCAAAGTTGGATGGAAAGCCAGTTCTCATTTCTTGTGACACATAATCTTCTGAATGTTCGGAAGAGTGCCAAGGGAGCACTTTGGCTGTTATGTGGTCAATTAGTCGTGAGTGCCTTATTTAGTCCTGTTTGCTATAGCCCGTGACCTAGTGGCCAGATTGCAGACGGTTAATGTTGATTTTTCTCTTCCTGTTTTCCTATGAGGACAGTGATACAGAGCTCTTGGCTTAGAATTAGTCAGTAGCTAAAGAGCATAAGCCAGAAGACTTGTTATTTCTGGAACGTGTTTAACCATAGCATGTGAATAATTAGAAGTACAAGGAATGACTCATTGTTGAAAGACCTCTCCAGCATCAAATCCTATCTATTGAACTGTCGTATGTCCATGGTGTGTTTTGCACACTTTTACGTCTGACATAGAACTTGGGTGTTTGAAAACCAAGTTCTTCCCCTCTAGGAGGCCAGGAATTGTTGCACATAATCCAGTGTTGGCCCTTGCTGTTCCAAGTGTGAATCCATGCTGGCAAAACCAGCACCACCAGGGACCTGGTTAGAAATGCAGATTCTTGGACCATGCCCAGACCTGCTAAATCCACATCTGCATTTTAACAGAATCCACAGGTGATTCATGCACATTAAGTTTTGAGGATCACCAGATTATATTTCCATAACTTTGGGGAGAAGAAACCAATTAATTTTCCCTAAGGTAATTCTTACTTGTAGTTGAGCAGGGGAGGAGCTGGGAAGGGCCATGATCATAAAAACTGATCAGAACTGCAAGGAGATGCCCCTTGTTGCTTCATTTTCCATCTTGCTGTGACTCCTGGCACACCCCGAAGTACAGGGGGAAGATGTAGCCACACAGGGTAGAGGCCCAGATCAGGAACATTTGTGGATTCTGCTTTATTAGTGGCAGCCTGGCTCTTGGGGATCCTGCATCAAGCCAAGGGAGTTGGGAGACCCATTTACATGGACAGGGTTAGGTTTGTTGCCATGGAAGAATAAATTCTCCAGAAATTCTCGGAGACACATGGACTTGGGGCTTCTCTCCTTACGGCATTCAGAAACTAGGACCTCAGGGAAAGTCCATCTTCACGTTGTGTGGCAGGTGTCTGCACTTCCTTAACCTGCAATCTGTTTGCTGTGACAGCACGTGAAAGACATCATCCTGCAGTCCAATCCGCTGCTGGAGGCCTTCGGGAATGCCAAGACTGTCCGCAACAACAACTCCAGCAGATTTGTAAGTCTCATCCCTGTTTCAGAGAAATTTGCCTGATTGATGATATTGATATGCCTGACTTAAGTCCTGAGTCCCAAAGAAAATAAGAGCATTTCACATATCATCAGGAGGCCACCTTGTCAATCTTTCCTTTATTTTCTAAAGCAGCATGTTTTCAAGTTCCAATTTTCCCTTTGACTCAAGTTATTTTTGAGCCTCAGGGATGCAAGCAAGGTAATTTCAAAAGGGTTTGCCTTACTAAAGAAAATAAAAATTGATGAAAGTGGAGGATTTGGTTCCAAAGGAGTTTGCTTGTTCCCTAGAGAAAGGGCCTTCTTTTCCAGACAAGAAATGAATGGAATTGATAGGTATTCCAGAGATCATTGCCTACCAGCAATGATTTTGCTCTTCAGAGCTTGGTCTGAGAAAGGAACAGATACTTGGACTGATGGGGTGCTTGGGGAGCACCCCTGTCAGAGTGAGCTGACTGCACACCAGCCTCTCTGGCTTTGTGCATTCGCTCTATAGGTTCAGAAGTGACTGGACCTAGCCTCACGGAGCACCTCCTGACTAGCTCATGTGCCCAAGGTTACAAAAATGTCAACCCAGGCATTGTTCAGAATGTCTGTTTCCACATTTTTCTGTTTGGATGTCTCCTGAAGTGGTAGATTGGAGGACTGGCAAAGATGACTAGGAATAAAATCCCTTCGACAGAATGCCACATTTACAAAGAAACAAATGCTTACCCATTAGCACCGATTTATATAGATTTTGCATCTTATTTCAACCATAGATTATGTCTGGCACTAAAACACGTGAGGAGCCATCTGTAAGGCTGATACTGGGCCATTTTAAAATAAATAGTGGGAAATTCAGAGAAAAACAATTTCTTTTTTACTCTATTTTGGAAGGAAGTTTCTATTTCCAAGAGAAGCTTCACCATGTTCTCATGCAGTCACTGTCAAGTTCCCTGATGGGTGATGTCAATCAGGCTCACCTTCACTTTGCTTGTTGCCTGAGATTATTCAGATTATTTGTTCCTTTGTTTATCTCTCATGTCTTTCAGCTCAGTGCTGGGGTTGTTTTATCCTGAAGTTTCTAGGTGATGGAATAAGAAAGAAAATGTGAACACATTTTCCACTTGACCTTTCTTTCCCTAATTGTCATTCTAAACCTGCCTTATAAAAATGGACTCAATCACATTCAGTCCTCTAGCTACCCTTTCTCCACTCCTTTGTCTTCCTTAGAGAGTGGGACAAAAGAGAACAAAACCCCAGCATTTATTATTTATCTGATTACAAAATTTCATACAACCCTGCTGGAAGGATGGGAAAAGGGCAGATGGGCAGTTAGTGCAGTATACATCCTTTCCCCCTCACCTCCTGCCAGAAGGGAAGTTTGCTTCCTCTGAAAGAGGTTGACGGAGTTCACTGTTGTTAGATGAAGGGTACCAAGGGATTTTCTGGTCCATTCTTTACACCTTTTGGTTGAATGGGCAAGTGCCTACTGGAGGAAAATGGTCAGGGAGTATAGCATATCCTTATTTAGTCTGGTTGGAAGGATTGATTCTCTCTGAATGCAGAATTGTGTGATTGGACAGAAGCTCAGGTTATTGTTTGATATGAAAAAGTGAGGAAGTCTAGGCCAGAATTAGGAATAATTCAGAACGTGTCTCTCATTTATGAATTTCCTTGAATTATATACTGTATTCAAAGCCTGTTTGCAGCATTATGTTTTTGTTTACCAACCATTAAAGGAAATTCCTACCTTTCTTGCAGGGAAAATACTTTGAAATCCAGTTCAGTCCAGGTGGGGAACCAGATGGTGGAAAGATCTCCAACTTCCTTCTGGAAAAATCTAGAGTGGTGATGAGGAACCCTGGAGAGCGGAGTTTTCACATATTTTACCAGGTTTCCCTTTATGTTTTTTCTTTCCCATTTCTTATTCCTCCATATATATATATATGTACATATATGTGTGTGTGTGTATATATATATATGTATACATATATATATTTTTTAATTTTTATTATTATTTTTTTTTTTCCCTCTCAGTCCTCAAGTTTAACAGGCTGAAGAGACTTCATTACTATATGTGCAGGATTATAAAAACATCCCTACCATCAAGGAAAATAAGTTCTAATTGGAGTGACAGAGCAAATTCCCCAAAAGTTAAATAATCAAAAAAATGTTGACATAACTTCAAAATAGAAGTAGGAGTGTTTCATTCTTTGCCAAATGGGAATTCATGTGGGGAGCTTTGGCCAGGACAGTGAAGAAGAGATGTTAATGTGGGGAAAGCCCTGGGTAGAGAGTGGAGAGGCACCTATCAGGGAAGTTGGGTGACTGAAACAAAGGCCGGGAGGTTCAGGCCAGGTCATGAGCCTTGCCTCAGCCAGCTTGCAGGGCAGACTCTTCAACAGGTGGACTGTTGGAGGGGAAAACTGATCTCTAATGCCAGCTCAGAAAGTTTCCAGACCCTCAGTAGACAGGGACAGTTGTGGGGTCAGAGCATTATACAGGATACTTTTAAAATCATATTCCTGTCCTCAGCAACCTTCTGATTCAGCTATATTAAAAATGTTTTTAAGTATTTAATAATGATATCCTATCAATGGTTAATGTTTGGGTTTACTTATTAATATTTTCATATTAGGGGTCCATATTTGTTTTCTTGAAGAAAGACCTGGTAACTGTTTTGTTTTGGGTTTGAAGATCACTGGTTTAGAAGGAAGTTAATCTTCTAGAGTAGCTCACAGTCTTTTCAATCGCACAGATATTTTTAATGATGGCAGACCATTCTTTTAGTTGATGTCACTTGTTTAAAAAAGTACATATATGACCAAGAGCCTCTCTGAATTCAAAATGCATGTAATTGTATTAATCAAAGCAATATGTGTGAATGAATGAAAATAGTCGTATGTATCGCACACAGCAGTATGTTATTTATTGCACAGTAGATGGAAAGTGTTTAATGGATGTCAGGACCCCTTTCAATAAATGCAAGCCCCACCTAATTCCAGGAGTCCTCTACCTACAGATCAGAAGCCACCAGAATAGAGGCTGGGAACAGGCGACCTCAGGGGTTCCAGAGTTTGACAAAAAGTAATGGTTGAAGATGTGAAATAGATGAAACTCCATGGGAGTGAGTGTGGAGAGAAAAGTAATTAGCCACTGGAAAGTGGGCAGGAGAGGAATTTTGCTCTAGTGGTGAAGATGGCAAAATGCAGGAGATTAAATCAGAGAGGAAGTAGATTATGCGCCTTGAGGAAGTTCAGAGTCAAAGAAAAACTTTTAACAAAGGTAAAGAACAGCATGTTTGTGGATAGGAGAATTGGAGAAAGGGAAGTTTAAAGATGCTAGTAAGAAAGACTATGTGATATGAAGGGAGAAGTTTGAAAGAACTGAGGAAAGTTCTTTGTTGCAGGTTGCAGGGGTCTGGGCAAACAAAGGACTGTCACCAAACACTCTCAGTAGACAGGAAGAAACAACAACAGTAACAACAAAGGGAACCTGATGTCACAGGTTGTCCTGAAACTTCTCAGTAATGCAGCTGAGGCCACCTGTTTGCTGGAGGGGAGCCAAGATGGCATGAGGAACTTAATAGAGATGGAGAAGCATGGATAGGAGCTCTCTATTTTTCTGAATATTGCTTACATTGCATGAAGCCCTGGGTTTGATCCCCAGCATGCGTCAGGGGGCAAACTTTTCATCTCAATATTATCGGATTCATGCCATTGTGTCCTGGAGATGGCTTGCATAGGCTGTATGCATTTCTTCCCACCTCTATTGTGACATTTCTTTGATTGATTGAAATTAGTCTTGGTGGAAGCATTTACACCACAAATATAGGCAAACACTGCATGTAAATGTTTTTTTTCCTCCTAAGAGTTGATCATTAAACCTTCTCCAGCACACCACCAGTGAGAGCTCAAAGTTATAGCAGATATCAGTGCTGGAACAAAAAGCCAAAGACAGTCAGTGGGTTGTGAGGCTTCAGAGTTCCATAGAGTGGTAGCTACAAGTTTTTCAATATACATCCTGAAAAAGTGGAACCAACTCCACTTTAAAAATGCAGAAGCAAGTTAGGCAGGAATTAGGTGGTTGCAATCTGTTCTACTTTCTACTCTTCAGAGGGAGGGATCACAATTGTAGCAGTACAATTTCTTTTGCTGGACAAGAGAAGATCCGCAACTGTTGCATTTTTTATCAGAATTAAGAACTAGAATTTGCCACCCTCCTGCAGCGGTGCACACCTGTAATCCCAGCGACTTGGGAAGCCAAAGCAGGAGGATTGCAAGTTTAAGGCTAGCTTCAGCAACTTAGGCCTAAGGAAGTTAGCAAGAACCTATCTCAAAAAATAAAAGGTCTAGGGAAGTGACTCAGTGGTAAAGCACCTTGGGTTAAATCCCAGTACCAGAAAGAATTTGCAGAGCTGGTTTGGGACTACAACAAGTAAAGCAAATATTCACAAGCCCCTTCATTTGTTTTAATTAATTTTTTTATTTCTTTATTTTTTGTACACAAATGGGGTCCCCTTCATATTTTGGACAGTGAAACCACCCATATATTGAGCAAGCAGGATAGAAAATCCTTTCCACCTTGGCTCAGTGATGGTGGGGGCAGGAACTGGGAGGTCACTGTGGGTGTCTTATGGGCCTTATCCTGGTATGTGTTGTGTCCTGTCACTGCAGCTCATCGAGGGGGCGTCTGCAGAGCAGAAGCACAGCCTCGGTATCACTAGCATGGACTATTATTACTACCTGAGCCTTTCTGGGTCATACAAGGTTGATGACATCGATGACAAGCGGGAGTTCCAAGAAACTCTGGTAAGTACTGGCATAGGATCCAGCAGAATCTGCACTCTAGCCTGGGCATCACCTTTAGAAAGGGCACTAAAGTGGCCACTTTGTGCCACTGTAAGCATGCCTTAAGACCTTTCAGCAACTTTAAATGATCATGTGCCCAAATGCCTGAGGACCACTTAATGATTTGAAATGGGTAGAAAAGTGAATACGTCATTGTCCCTCTGTAGGAGCTCTGATAATCGGGCAAAACCTACTTAAATGCAGTCTACTTAAATGCACACTTTTTTGCCGATGGCCTTCACAATGGGTGTGAAGGCTTGCACGCAGGTCCTAGAGTAGAGTTCTCTCAGAATATGGATATCCAAAAGGCTTACAGTTTGACTGTCTTTGATAGAATTTAATGGACATCAGAAACTCGGCTTTTTAATGGTGCTTTGATTTCCTAGAGATTTTCAATTAAAAGCCCTTGCAAGTGTAATCTTTTCTCATCCCTCCTCATGAAGAGAATGATCTCTTGAGTCTAGTGGGAGTAGCTGGGGGCAGGAGTGCCCTTGGAGGGGTGAGTTGGCAACCAGTGCACACCCCAGGAGGAGGATGGCCCTGGGGACTTGTGCATAGCTGCCACTCCTCTGAGTGCCTTTCCTCTGGAGCTCTCCTTCCCTTGTTCCTGGAGTACAGAACACTGTGTTTAAAGATAGATCTGCCCTTCCAACATGACTTCTAAGAAGAATGTGTGCAAAAACACCAGTCAATGATCACGTTGTTTGGGGACTTTCCACTGCCATTGCAAGCTAAGCCATCTATACTGTAACTCTGCAACTCAGTTTGTGCTTCTTGATTACATGCTTATGAAGTTGGTGACGAGCTTGTCTGGATAATCTCTCTTTCCTCTTTCAGCACGCCATGAACGTGATTGGAATCTTTGCAGAAGAGCAAACGCTGGTGTTGCAGATAGTGGCAGGGGTCCTCCACCTGGGAAACATCAGCTTCAAAGAAGTGGGCAATTATGCTGCGGTAGAGAGTGAAGAGTGTACGTAGCTCTGACTGTGGTTGTTGAATGAGGGGAAAAGGTGGTTAACTCTGATCAGAATTATCCCACCAGTCTGCTTGGCTCAAGTGGGTATAGTGGGTAGAGATAAGAAGTCTTATGTGTCCTGCTGTGACAAACCAAAATGGCCTTAGGAAAGGCAAGACATCTACTATGCACTTGCCCCTCTTGTCACCATTAGCTTCTCCATGTCCCACACTGTAGGTAATTAATGAAATCATTCCATTTATTACTAACCCTGGAGAAATTTGGTAGAATTTCACATCTAGCTGCAAAGATTAAGCAATATATTTAATGAAGATTAATGGTTTAATAACTCCAAAGACTAGTCTCTTAATGAAAACCTTTTTGGTAACTGGGCTTTACATTCTTCATCCACCTAAAGTTCTGAAGAACCAGTGGTAGAATTTATGTAAATGTGGGAGAAGCTCATTTTGTCCCATGGGTTAGAATTGGCTAGATCTCTGTGCACAGAAAGAATATGGACTTTGACTCCCACGTTCACATTCTGATGATCATGCTTAATGATCACATGTGTCACAGTCACATCCTGAAGCTCTGAATGGCCATTTTTACTCTCTGAGAAGAATTCAGGGCCCTTCCTGCAGAGAGGCATTATTGATTTCCTGTGCCCACAGTCCACCACAAATACCATGCATGTAACTTCAGCCTCTTAGGTATCAACAGCTTTCCAGGCTGTTCTCAGAACCCACACATCCTTTAGCCACCCAGGAAGGCATTTCTTCCTTTCTCAGCATTCTTCAAGGATGATAAATTTAGATGCTTGGTAATAAATAGTATCCCACTCATTGCTGACAATGCAGTGGGGATATTTCCATTCCAAATAAGGTTCTTTTTTATGTTTTTGTTTTCTTTTCTCTTAAAAGAGGGAAGTTCTGCTAACTTCTGATGTCTATCTGATAAGGATAAATTATGTCTACCAGGGAAAGGGATGGAAAACAATAAATATACAGGGTGGCCATAAAACCGAGGAACATGACCTAGCAATCATGATAATAATAACTATTCCTATATTTCATGGACTTTATCCTTGACATTTAACAAATGCACTTATGTATCCAGGAGGATCATTAACACTTAGCCTTGTAACACTGGCAGTTTTGTTTTGGTAGAAGTATCTGTGGAAATAGACTGGTTCTCTCTTGCTTCCTGAATGGTAAGATCCTTTATTGCCACTTCATGCTTGAGAATGAAGTCATGACACTGAACCAACAAGCATGCCCTTGGATGTCTGAGCCAAGAAGGGTTTCACTGCTTACTCTGTCTGGAGTGAGTAGCCTCCTCTGCTAAATGGGTAATGCCTGGGATTGGCAACTGCTTGTGAATTTAAGGTGGACAAGCTTTGGGCATCAGGATGAGCTTGAAGCCATGTAGGACTAACAAAGAAAGATGCACCCCTCCCAGTAATGTTCTTCTACCATTTCTGGGTTTTGTTCATTTGGTAATGTATTAACAGGGTTTGGGAGGTGTACAGCAAAGCTTCTCTCATGCAACTCTCTAC
Organism: Glaucomys volans; assembly: GCA_020662805.1. Lineage (NCBI taxonomy): Eukaryota > Metazoa > Chordata > Mammalia > Rodentia > Sciuridae > Glaucomys > Glaucomys volans. Next base: position 120,660 of record JAJEJO010003436.1, read on the forward strand.
AGTCAACTTGTTCCTTTCCCTGGCAGTAACCAGAGTTCCAGAGATAGGAGTTTTACAGCAACCACTCACATCAATTCTTTTCCCCACTTTTGTATGATAATGGGAGCTTATTACACAATATTCTGCAGTTGCTTTTCAAATAGCATTTCATTGTATCTTGGAGATTATTCTTTATCCATTCATAAGGGGCTTTATCCATTTACAGCTGCAAAGTGGTCCTTTGCTTGGTTACGTTTTGACTTAGGGAACTGATCATCTGTTGCTATGCATTAGATAGTTTCTGATGTTCTGAATGAACACTCCTGAAATGAATAACCTTGGTTCATGTCATCTTTCTCCTATATCTATGCAATACATTTATACAGGGAAGTCCTGCCCATGCTTTTGGTAATCGAAGAAAGCATCTTTCTCTAGCTTTTGTATTTTAGAGGAAAAAATGGTTATGCATCCCATCACAACTGCCCTACTAAAGCAGAATAGCCATTTATTTGACCCTCGACCAACAAAGATACAGAATTTTCTTAGTCAAATCTTTATGTTACTGAAAAGCCAATCAGACCTCAACTTAGGCACTTAGGTGCCTGTCAACATCAGTACAGTAAAAGACATACTTTGGGAAACAAGTTTTTCTTGAAAGGTATTAAATACTAAATTAACCTAAGAAGTTTGTTGACAGAAGAAAAATATTACTTTAATAAAATGAGGAGTAAACGTACAAGTGACAAGGCCTTTTATTTACCCCATGATTAATGGATTAGAAAACACAGCACCTCAACACCAAAGACAAATAAATCGTGTTTGTCTTGCAATTTTTAAAAAAAATTGTGAAAAAAGGAATTTTGTTTTGCTATATGTTTTTGATTTTTCTCTTTTCCCTATACTTCAAATTTAAACAAAAAAATGAAATCCAGCTTTGCACTGTAATGCAATAATAGAAGTCTATTTTTGTGAGTTAAATGTGCTGAAACATTACTTTTTAGCAGGTTCTTCTTATTTTACATGACTCTGAATAACTGCGCTGAAGTTGCAACAACATTTTAATTAATCATTGCTTCGTCCCCCCTCTTCCCTAAGCCACCACGCTTCCTTGCTGACACTCTCAGAACCAGCCACGCTCACCCACCCTCATGGAAATTCACAGCCTGGAGGAAGTCAATATAAGTGGCCCTATAATTTCAGCACCAGGGCAGCCACTAAAAAAAATATGAGGCTATAAAAGCTTGTACTTGAAGAACATGGCATGGATTTTCTCCAAGTCAAGTATATATTTCCTCTCTGGTCTGGATACCCATTTCCCTCAGCTTGTGGCTCTGATTCTTGCCAAATTCCGTGCCTTGTTTTTCAAGTGCCTGCTGCCTTTTGGCCATGCCTGCTCTGTGGGAAGAATTACAAGGAATGGAAGGGTATCACCTGTCTGTCAGTCACTCTCTCTGTCTGGTCTCAAGTACTGTTGTGTTAGCCCTATTTTTGTTTTTTAGCTGAGGTCATGACAGTAGTAACCAGATATTTTAACTGTGCCCTGGTTTCGGTATGGCTAGGGGTTTGGGAGGAGCCCATATTTATAAAATAGACAAACTATGTAGTTTGTATGAACAATGAAAGGGGCCCTGGTGGATAAGACTATCAACTATTGATGATGATGTCTTATTCCATTTAGTGAAACGGGCCCTCCCCAATGCTGGTGGTAATTCCCAGTGTGGTAGTGAAGGCCTCTTGTACATTGGATACTTTGGTAAAATGTCTCTTGATTCTCACAAGAACCCTACTTGTGTCTGATCTGATGTGTGGACATCATCTATCCTTATTCTGCTCAAAGGATGTTTTAGTTCAGTTGGACGATTCACCCAGACCTCCAGATGTGTTAGCATTAAAACTAAACTAAAGGAAATGGTAAATCAGCACGTTTGGTTTTCTTCATTGTCCTTTAGAAAAGGAAGCCCTTCCACTGGTCAAAGCATTTTTGGGAAATACTCATATACATGATAAATACCTTGTTCTGGCATTACACATTTCAGTTGCATTCACTGACTTAATCTCTTTGGAAGGTGTATACTGAGAAATGTCAGCCCATTACATTCTAGCACCATCTGTGCAACTCAGACTGATTATCCTTTACCAGGAGGCTTGTGATTTTTGAGCATTATTATAAGGTCTTTAACACAATCGTGTTATCAGAGAATTTAACACAATCTTGTTATCAGAGAATTTTGTAAAGCTTTATGCAGAAAAAGAAGACATATCCAGGTTCAAAGTTTGCACTTTCATCTATAAATATCTTTCATTTACAATGGAAAAATCTAGCACTTATTATGTCCAAGAAGGGTGCCATTAATTCATATTTGAGCATTTTGACCAAAAATCAAGAAAATCCCTCTGTATTACTAGTCCTTCTGTTGGTAAGTTTCATGGTCTGAAACAAGTTCCTGAGCCCTGGGAGTCTTGATTTTTCTATCCAAGACCATAAAAATTCTCCTGCTGCATGTTGTTAGGATAGAATAAGTGTGCTGAGATGTAACACCAGTCCCCTCCACTTCAATCCATCTGCTGCCTGCAGGGGAATCTTGTAATGTCCCTTTTTCGAAACCATCTAGGCCCACTTTTGCCTCCTGCCCAGCTATCTCTTACCATTCAAGAACCCAGCACTGGAGACCATCCTAAGCTTTTCATCTTAGCTTTCTGCTGCAGTCAATGCTGGTTAACACAGTGTAGACCACCTCCCAACCACAGCCTCTACATTCCTGCCTCTTCATCTTTGTGCCTCCCTTTCCCCTCTCCACATCTATACAAATCCTGTTCATCCTTTAGACCTGGCCCAAATGCCACACCTTCTTATCTACCCCAGCAAGTAGCAACACCTCCAGCAGGAATTTAGAACTCTGTTGTTTGTATCACGTGTTCAGCTAAGGAGGGTTGTTTAGTAAATTCTTTGCCTATCTAGGTTTTCTTCAAGATTTCTTAAACATTTTGTATCCTTTCCTCTATTTCATAACACGTGGTAAGCACTCAGCAATTAGGTGATTGGTTGTAGTTATCAGTTCAACGATAACAGGTGCTTCCAGGTCTTTGAAAATAATGCTGTGAAAACATTGCACCAAAAAGGAAGAAAATAATATTTGAGCCAAAGAAACGTTTCTTAACTGAGTTCCTTCCAGGCTGCCTTGATGCGGACTTGGAGAAATGTCCATTTTCAGCATTTCACTATGATCTCAGTAGGAGGGATTGGCCTGCCATCCTTCTTGGATCACTGATTTGTACGGTTGGAAGTCTCAGTCATCATAGGGATTTATTTATGTAATAGAACGGCTATGAAAAATGAAGTAGGTGGATGTGTGCAGGATTGCTGATAAGCAGCCTTCAGAAGAGTGGAAGTTTCAGCAGGTGGAAGGTGCCTTGGGTCCACTTTGCACACACATATGTGTTTGGGAGATGAATTGTCAACACTTCTTTAAGACAATCATGTTTTGTTTTATGTTCTATAGTCTTGGCTTTTCCTGCATATCTGCTGGGCATAAACCAGGACCGGTTAAAAGAAAAACTAACGAGCCGACAGATGGATAGCAAGTGGGGAGGCAAGTCGGAGTCCATCCATGTGACCCTCAATGTGGAGCAGGCCTGTTACACCAGGGATGCACTCGCCAAGGCCCTGCACGCCCGTGTCTTTGATTTCTTAGTAGATGTAAGTTGATATAGGTTGATATCAGCAATGTTCTGATTTTATTTATAAGGTGTAAAACCTTAGTTTTACTTTGGTTCATTGGTTTTGGTTCATTATTTTTAATCTGTACCTTACTTCTCCACTTTTTATCCTCTCGCTCTGGTGCTGTGGAGTCCTGCTTTTACTTCTAGAATTGCTCAGCAAGACATATTAGCTAAGCCTAAACAGTTTCTTCTGGACAAAATGTTTAGTAAAGCCAGGACTAGTGACCCATAAAAAGAGGAAACCTATGGTCTTGAACTTTTCTCAACTTGGGAGCCTGCAGGTTTAGTAATGTGGTATTTATTGTGTTGCTGTGTGACAAATTAATCCACAACACAGTAGCCTGAAACAATAAGCATTTGTTTTTCCCATACTTTCTGTGGGTCATGTATTTGCGATTGGCCTAGTGTGGTGATCCTGACTCAAAGACCAGGTTGAAGGGTTAGGGGTATGGTGAAAGATGGATGCCTCATGTGGCTGTTGGCGGGAGGCCTCAGTTCCTTGCTACATGGGCCTCCACATGGAGTTGCTTGAATATCTGTACAACTTGGCTATTGGTTTTCCCTAGAGTAAGTGAGCTAAGAGAGGAGCATGAGTAATGAACCACAAGATTTTTATGTCCTAATCTTGGATTTAAGTATTATCGCTTTGCCGCAATTTAGTCCTTAAGAAGCAAGTCAACAAGTATAGTCCACACTAAAGGGGAGGAATTAGGCTCCTCTTTTCAAAGGGAGGAATAATAGAGACTTTTTGGATATATTTTTAAATGATCACCAGTGTTTTTGGTTACGGCATAATCATACACATATGCGTACGCATGTAGTATATACATACGCATATGATATGTATATTCTGAAATTTAGTCTTTCAGCATCATAGAGCTGACAGTGCCATTCTGCATCAAGCACTGAAGCCTCTAATGCTAGAATAATAGTAAACATTTAGGTAGCAGTATGTACCACATACTGTTCAAGTGTTTGAGAAAAAAATACCTCATTTATTTCTTAAAATAACTGTAGCTTAGATATTATTTCTAATTTCCAGTTAATCAAGAGAGGCACCAAGAGGCTAAGGAATTTGCCCAATGCCACACTGCTATTATATGGTTTTGTTAGAGAAGGTAGATATCTAGATCTCCTACTTCTTTGATTTGTTTTGTTTTGTTTTGGTGAAGTGAACCCAGTGCCTTTTTCTTGCAAGGAAAGCACTCTACCAAATGAGCTATATCCCCAGTCCTCTACTTCTTTGACTTTTATTTGTTCAGGCTAGAAGGAAACCCTAGGGAGACCCTGGTCAAGGGACAACAGCAAGGCCACTGGATCCAGAGAGTCTATTTTTGAACCCATGTGGAAATACCTATAAAGCTTAGGTAGGGTTAAGGTAGGGTAGAGTGACTTTTGTGTACTCCTTGTAGCTATTTGAAGGATAAAATTGCTTGGGAAAGTCAGGGTCATGCATTTAACTTCATTTTACTAAGCAGGGAGTCACAGGCCTGAAGACTGGTGGATTTGCTCAAGGCTGTGGAGTGACTGAGGTACCTGGGACTAGAGACCACAGCTCTTGGCTCTGGTCAAGGTACCTTTCAGCACTAGACTTCCCACCTTCCTTCCTGTCATCCCTCATTTTTTTTTTTTTTTTTTCAGTAAATGTGGATGAATGCCTATGTAATTGGCATAATTTGATCTGACATTTACTGGTCACTGACTGTGTGCCAGGCACTAGGCTGAGTGTGGTCTATCACTATCTATTAGCTCACACACACACAAGGAAAAATGCATCCTTTTTCTTTGCCTGGAGAACACATTTGGTACTTCAAAATTCAGGTGGTCACCACCTCTAGGAATCTTGTATTCCTTTGTTGTCTGCCTTCCTTACCAACCCTGTCTATTCTGTGCCTATTAAAAATTAAGTTGAAGCCAGGCGTGGTGGCGCACGCCTGTAATCCAAGCGATTTGGGAGGCTGAGTCAGGAGGATCGTGAGTTCAAAGCCAGCCTCAGCAACTTAGCGAGGTCCTAGCAACTCAGTGAGACCCTGTCTCTAAATAAAATACAAAATAGGGCTGGGGATGTGGCTCAGTGGCCGAGTGTCCCTGAGTTCAATCCCTGTTTCAAAAAAAAAAAAAAAACTAAGTTGATTTCATTAGACTTATCTATTTTATTGAATTGCATGGCCTTTTGTCACAGAGATCAAGAACACAGATTTAGGAACCGTAATGCTTAAACTAAATCCCAAACCTTGCTTCTGAGCCAGTGCAATCGTAGACATTCATCTGGAAAACAGAGATAATTGTGGTATCAAAACCATTATGAGACTCCTAATGAGTGTTAAGTATTGCCCAGCACATGTGATGCTCAAATACACGTAAACTGCACTTACTGCCAATTTAAAATAATTGCTGTTATTAGCTGTACACAGTTTTCTATCCCTGTAATCTCCTGGGAATAGGGACTCTTGTCCTTGGTATCCCTGGTATATTGTGTTATATGATCATTAAGTGACTGTAGAATCGGGGACAATGGAAATGACATTTACAGATTTTATAATATTGTGAATCATGTGAAATAGGTTTTCCTTCGAACATCCAAGATGACATTTTCTTCTGATTCTCAAGACTTCCTGAGAAAAACTGACTGCCAGAAAGTAATGGTTCTCATCATTAAGCAAACATTTTTAGCTACTGCCGTATTTTGGATCCTAGTGGTTTTCTAAAGCACTTGACATTGCACCCAGACCTTTTTAAAGCCGCAAGTCACCTGTCTTCCCATTGTCCTCTGTTTCCAGGGGGCGGTAGTCCCACCCTCCTCCCATGCCTGTTTTTAATATGAATGAAAAGGAGCTAATGGCCCTGCTGTTTGCTTTCTCCTAGTCCATCAATAAAGCCATGGAGAAAGACCATGAAGAATATAACATTGGCGTCCTGGACATCTATGGCTTTGAAATATTCCAGGTAAGACCAGCTGGAATAATAGGAGATTGGAGGTCTGCAGGAAATAATTTTAGGCAATGGGGAAAAAAAAAGCTCATTTTTGCCTTTGTAAGTTCTTCATGTACCTTTACCAAATTAGTTTCTCCTAAATATAAACTATACTTCCTTCTATTGATGCATCCAACGTTGCTGTTAAAGCTTTTCACTTTGAGACATTTCTCCTAAAACACTAAGAAATGACTTTTAAATGATTTTGTAAAATTATTACAGGCAACTACCCTTTTTTCCTCCCCAGAAAAATGGCTTTGAACAGTTTTGCATCAATTTCGTTAATGAGAAATTACAGCAGATTTTTATTGAACTGACATTAAAGGCGGAACAGGTAAGCAGTCTCTCTTCCTTCATCCTGTTCTATTCTGGTTTGGTTTAAGGCGTATAGATTTCTTCTTTGATCATAGATTCAGGTTCCAGACCTGTATTAGGAAATGTACCTAATAAAGTCATACAGAAAAGCCATATGCCATTGCAGCATTTTAGTTTATGAAATATAAATACCATCTGCTACATTTTCTTTCTCCTTCAGCAAATGATGTGAGATTAGACTTGTGACTGGCTGTTTTTACTACACTCTGACTCATTGACCAAGTGGAAAATGGGAGCCTAGTTCCAACCCCAATTGTCTATGCATATCCTGTGCACCAAAGGAAAGACTTGGTTTTCGCAGCACTCCCAATCTCCCTTAAAAGTAAATGTATTTTTAACAAAGCTGGCATTTTAATTCTTATTTGAGGTAGCATGTTTTGCTGATAGCTTCTTCTAAAACTTCAGTGAAGTTTCCCTCTCATTCCTGACGCCATGCTGTCTTAGATTCCTAGGGCCACCATAAGGAGATACAAACGAGGTGGCTTAAAACAGCAGAAATTTCTTTTCTCGCAGTTCTGGAGCTCAGAGTCTGAAATCAGGGGTCACATTTTCTTCAAAGCATTGGGGGAGAAACCTTCCTAGATCCCCAGGATTCTTCCTCTTCCAGTTTCTGGTGGCATCTGGCACTCCTTGGCTATGGTGGTATGACTACAGTCTCTGCCCCCATCTTCAGTCTCTTTCTGTCCAAGCCTCCCTCTTCCTTCTTTCTTCTTTTTTCTTTTCTTCTCTCCCACCCACCCCCCAACGTGTGTGTGTATGTGTGTATGTGTGTGTGTGTGTGTGTGTGTTGTGGTACTGGGGAAACCCAGTGGTGGTGCTCTACGACTAAGCTACACCAATTTTGTTTTGAGACAGGTTCTCACTAAGTTTCTCAGGCTGGCTTTGAACTTGCAATCCTGTTGCCTCAGGCTCCCAAGGCACTGGGATTAAGGTGCACCATGGCATCCAGCTTCCCTCTTCTCTCTTTTTAAAAACAACAGTCTTAGAATTTAGGGGTTACCCTAAGTTCAGGATGATTTAATCATGAGGTCCTTAAATAATTAAGTTTACAAAGATCCTATTTCCAAAACTCATATTCTGAGGTTCTGGGTGAATGTGAAATTTGGTGGAATACTATTCTAGCTTCTTCACGTATCAAAGGCTATATAGGGGTAATTTAGTGATGAAGTATTCTGGCCTCTGCTTAAGAAACTACAGTGACTAGTAGGTTTCACACGAAGTCCTGCTCTGGAATCATGGCCTTCCCCAATTCAGAGGAGACAACCAAGGCAGGGAGTTGAGATGAAAGTAGCAGGAACTGGATCATATACGTACTTTACAGGATGTCACTCAGACTCTTGATTTATGGTAAGATTTATGGGGACCCATCGAAGAATTTTGAGAATGAAGTGATGTGATCTTCTTGGATTTTTGTGTTTTTGAAAAGGTTGCTCTGGCTCTATCAACTTTAAAGAGTGAAGTGATGCAGGGAAAACTGTACCAAAGTGGATGGTTAAAGTCGAGTTAGGAGACTACCTGTGGGAAACGGAGCAAGAAAGGTGGGGGCTCAGGCAACGATGGTAGCAGTGCTAGTGGTAACATGGTAATAGGCATTCAGATTCAGTATGTAGTTTGAAGCATGGACCCAAGAGGACTAGATAAAAATAATTAGCAATACTCTAAGAAGGAAAGAGTAATTAAGGATGACTCCTAGATTTATAGCTTGAATGACAGGACCAATAGTGTGACTGTTTACTGAAGGCTCAGAATAGAAGAGCAGTTGGTTGAAAACAGTGGGAGATGTGGAAGCAGAATGCCTCTCAACATATCAAATTTGAGAGGCCTACTGTGCATTTACCTGGAAATGCATGAGTCTGGAACTCGTTGCTGAGGTGTAGACTAGAAAAATAAATCCAAGTCTTATTAGCTTACATGTGTTTCAAAGCCATTCAATTGTTTACAGTAACTTAGAAAAGGAGGGTTGAAAAAACAAGACAGCTGGAAAATTGAGTCCTGAGACTCTCCATCCTATATAAAGGTCTGAAATAAGGCAAGACCACTGAGGAAGGAGAGTGTGGTTCTTCACATGGTGTTCATCACATAAAATGACAACCGATCTGAATGAAGAACATTTTCTTAAGTGCCTGGAAGCTAATCTGTACTACTGTCCTATGTTTAAACCAAAGAGAGATTTTTTGTTGTTGTTGTTGTTAACTGAACCAAATAGATAAACAATATTAAATTGTAATTTTTTTGTTAATGAAACACAATTGTATTATAGCAATTTCATATGGTTCAAACTAAACATAAAAATTACCTGTTATGAAATGTTCCTTCCTATCACCTCTTAGAAAAAAAGAAAGTTCCTAGTTTTTGTTGAATGGCATTCAAGTTTTTCTCTTTCACAGTGATTTATGTGAGTACCTGGTTTCTGTCATACAGGAAGAATATGTTCAAGAGGGAATAAGATGGACTCCCATTGAGTACTTTAATAACAAAATCGTGTGCGATCTCATAGAGAACAAAGTTGTGAGTATGGGTTTGTGGTATCCCTTCCCTAGTGTACAGGAAGTGGTTTTTGTGCTCTGTGACATTGTTTTAGGACAGGCAAATTAACAACTCCAAGTTACAGAGAACATTAACAGTTACATTGGTTTTGTGTATGTGTACGTGAGAAAACAGAACAGTAAAGTTTTATTCTTCTGGTAAACATGATGTGTATATGAGTAAAATGTCAATTTGCAAACAGAAGTTGCTGCTGAATTCTAGAAGATAGCCATCACTTACATTGACGTAGCTTGTGAAGAGCAATAAAATAGGCCCTGTCTTCAAGTCCAATAATAAGAAATGGTTCATAAGAAAATAAAAGCCATGTAGACAGATCTCTAAAGAACTGTTTTTGTTTGGTTGGTTTTTTTAATAAAAGGGAGAAACAGCAAATACTCAAGACCTCCATAGACAACTTGGTCATTAAATAAACTAGCATGTCAGGGCAGGGAAATAATAAGTATGAAGAACGTGTGAAATATGAGGAATGTTTATAAAAGACTGCTAAATGAAAAAAAGTAATGCATGATAGTGTGTAGACAATGTGACTGTATCAGCAATATCTATATGGATGAGAGGCTGAAAGAGAATATTAAGAAATGAATTAGGGTCAAAGGAAAATGTTTTAATTTTATTTTGGCTTGTTAAAGTCAAACAAGTATGAATAGGAGTGAGCAGATAATGATCTGTACATGACTTTAAATAAACTTAAGGGAGTTGAACAGTTTCATGGAAAATGGATTTTGCTCCATCTGGAGCAAAGTCACAAATGGTGACTCCTTGTTTGGAACTAAGTATATTAATGCCTGAAGAGGAAGACTGACTTTCATGGTGGTGCCTTAGCTCTGGGGAACAGTTTCCTTGCTTAAGTGAGGACCTGATTGGCACTGGGTATTTTAGAAGGGTTAGTGACGGGACCTTTGCCTTCTCGGTCCCCCCAGAACCCTCCTGGGATCATGAGCATCCTGGATGACGTGTGTGCCACCATGCACGCTGTGGGAGAGGGAGCCGATCAGACACTGCTCCAGAAGCTCCAGATGCAGATTGGGAGCCACGAGCACTTCAACAGCTGGAATCAAGGCTTCATTATTCACCACTATGCTGGGAAGGTAGGACCAGTGACCAGGGTCCAGCAGGAGAGGGAAGCGATCCATTTTAATGTCTTTACTGTTCCAACCTTTGGGTTTATGATCTGTTTTCTTATGAAGCAAATGAGATCCATGTCCATACACCTCATTGCATTTTATTCATTCAAAAAATAGTACCCATGAAGTATTTGAGGAGACAAAAACAAAATACTGTTTACACTACTGCACATTTTTAAAGCATGAATCACCCTGATACATATAGTAATGCAGGAATGGATTTTTATCTTGCCCCTTGCTGAATTCACAAACTTGCATTCCTTGCCTGCCCATGCCCACTGGGAGTATAAATCAGACCAAAGTTCACTTTGGTATTTGTTCTCATGAAATACATGAGCTCTAGGTGCTTACTGAGTGCCAGGTTCTGTGAGGGGTGCTGGTATGAGGTGAGGTAGTGGCTGTTGGGGACTTCCTGGTCCTGTGGAAACCCACTGGTCTCATCTTTCATCCTAGTGGATCTCTTGTTAACCAGGGTCTCCAAGCATGAGTTTCTGGCCGATTGGTGCAACTCCAATAACCATTTCTGGGAAGAATTACAAAGCTCCAGATGACGTGGCCCATTGCAATGGATTAATGAGCATGAGAAGTTTCACTCTTACTCTGTCTTACATGAATTTAGAAAAGGAATTAAATTTATTGCTTAAACACCCCTGTGGATTCCTTGAAGAAAGGGCATGTGATCTGAGAGCTGGAGTCCTGGTCACAGGTCATTGGGGCCATCTGGGCAGCCAGGTGTTCATCAGTATCTGCAGGCCATCTCCAGCTAACACAGCCCTCAGGAGACAGTCCATGGTCAAATGCCAAATGTTCCATCTGGAAACACACATTCTGGTGAGGATACCCATGCCCACTGAGAGTGTTTTTATCCAAAGAAAAACTGGAAGGATAAAATTAGATTTCTTGCCATTCTTGTCCAGGTATCCTACGACATGGATGGCTTTTGTGAAAGGAACCGTGATGTGCTTTTTATGGATCTGATTGAACTCATGCAAAGCAGTGAGCTGTAAGTGCTATTTGCCTTATCTAATGGGAGATATGGGTTTGAAATTTTCAATATTAAAATGATCTTGTAGTATGTGAGTGTTAGCATTTTGCTCCCCTGAACTGTGGAGTCTAGATTATGATTTGACTATCGGTCTCTCAAAATAGCGTTCCTTTTTCTAATCTCAGTCTCTCCCTTATGCCCCTAACACTTCGGGTCCCCAAATTCCAAATGCTGTCTGTATACCTAGCTTCTACTATTTTGAGGAAGACTGGGTGGCCATTTATGACCATTTAAGAGTGGAACAGCCTGCTTCTATGATCTTTTGCTCTTAGAACAACAGCAAAAGAATTTTCCATTGTTGTTTCATTTTAAAAGATGGTGAAAGGCTTAACAAGATCTGAGATAAGGGCTGGGGTTGTGGCTCAGTGGTAGAGCACTTGCCTAGCATGTGTGAGGTGTGGGTTTGATTCTCAGCTCAGCATATACATAAGTAAAATAAAGGTCCATTGACAACTAAAAAAATATAAAGGAAAAAAAAAAGATCTTAGTTAATCTGAGGTATTGGGAACTCAAGAATTCTAGGAGGAGGAAATAGGGAGGATTGACTCAAAGATCCATTTTAACTCCCCAGGGCCTGTGCAAGCTACAGGGGTTGAGCAGTGGGAGCATCCCCTGCAAGCTTCTGGAGCTCTCAGCACCAACTCTGTGTCCCTGAGATCCTGGTAATGGATAAGGAGATGTTAATGTGCATGAGTGGCCCATGTGTGCCAGGCAAATGCTTTGTTACCCAGCCTTCCAGATCTTAGAGCTGCTTCCCATTAAGATCTACCCTTTCAGTCTCCATTACTTAAACTGCCCTGACATCAAGGCTGACTTCTCTCACCAACAACAGAGGTCCTGGTAACTTTCTAAGAGCATTCTAACTGCAGTGAAAGTAAAATAGAGCTTCCTTTTTCAGGTCCTGGTCAGAAGTCATTCTGCTCCTTAATAACCCCCCATCCCTCCCCACTCTTGCCCCCATATCCTCACCTCCTCATGCCTACCACCACTTTTGAGATGTCAGATTTCTTTTCATTCAGAGCCCATAAAATCAATTTGCTCTTCTCTAACAAGGTCAGGTAAGCCGCAAGTCCTGGCTTGTGGGTTTCATAGCAGCCAGGTGAAGACTTGCTTCCAGAGAGTTTTTAATTATTAAAATTCCTGCCAAGTTCAAGAGCAATGGATGGTTTCACATAAACTCATGTCATATAGACACAGTGCACTCTTTTATAAACGTACTGGCTGCAAATGTCTATAATTACATCTGGTCAAGTTAAAAGCAGATTGCAGCGGGAGAGGGGGGTGCAGGGCACAGGTTCTCAGAAAATTCTAGATACCCAAAAAGTCACTAAAGAGGAAATGAGTTTGAGTGTTACATTGCCAACTTACATGGATCACTTCATTCACTCAGAAAATACTTGTTAAGCACCTACTATGTACCACGCCATGCTTCAGACACTAGAGGTACTGGGTCATTAAGACTGCCCCTGCCCTGTGTCTGGTGAGGCAGGCACATCAGTACAAGCAGCTCAGTTAGAACTACTGAGGACAGGCATCCAGCCAGCAAAGCATTGGAGACCTGCTACTGCTCCGCTTGGAATAGCGCATACTCAGAGCAGTTTGAGAAGGTTTTCTGTGTGGGTGTGAAGACCAGGTGCTACTGGTATTGGTGAGCAGAGGTCACTGATGCCACTAGGTACCATCCAAAGTGTAGGATACCCACTTAAGAATTATCCAGCTGTGATCATCAGCTCCTGTCCAGGTTCATACACCCTGCACCAGAGCACAGGGGCATCTTCACGGAGTCCAGACATTCCATACAGTTCCTTAAACTCTGGCCTGTCTTCCTAAACTCATATCCACTTGCCTCTGTTGTGTTCTGTCATCTAGGTGTACCTCACATCCGGTGGATGGGGATGTACAAAAGCCAGGTTTAAAAGTTTTTCATTTAAAAATCTTTCTTTGTGTCTTGTTGGTTGTTCATTTTCCTGAGTCACATCTTTCTGGCTTGCACTATGAGTCAGATGACCTCTCAGTGGCCAAGGTTATGTGCTTCTGGACAGCGCCCCACCCCTTTCTCTACAGAAGTAGGCTTTTAGCCACCAAGGCACTTACAGATTGCTAACCCATTCTCTCTCTTTTTCCAGGCCTTTTATAAAATCTTTATTTCCTGAAAATCTGCAAGCTGACAAGAAAGGGCGCCCAACTACTGCTGGAAGCAAAATAAAGGTTCGTTCTATTTGGGGAAGTTTATAGATCCTATAAGAGTTAGGGTTCCCTAGGAGTTGGGAACTGTACCCCCAGGCCAAGAGGGGGCAAGGGGATGGCACCGAAATGCCCAGAAGTAAGAGGCTACTTGTAAAAAGGTCACAGAATGCGAGCTGAATTTGACTTGGCTGTTCTAAAATCCCAAATGGATATTAAGTACCTCATAGTTTAATAGTCAGCAGATGACAATCAGCTACTTTCTACGAATCTGGAAGAACTTACATTAAACGATCACAAGTTTTGTGGTTCAGAGCCACGTTTTGGATCTTGATGACAGTTTTCCAGGCCAGGCTCCAAAATTTGCCAAGTATGGAACTTTACTTGCCTAAAATTCTGCTTCATCTTTTAGGGTAAAGACAATATAAAAATTTTAAAAGGACTGGGAATGTTGCTCAGTGGTCGAGCACTTGTCTAGCACATGTGAGGCCTTGGATCTAATCCTTAGCATCACAAAAAAAAACAAAACAAAACAGCACCAACTTGCACCTGGTTTCCTCTACAAAACCTGAAGGCTTCTCTTGACTGGAATCTTCCACTGCTATGAGCTTCCACTGAGGGTTTCCTTTACTCCAGCCAGGGTCTCTGCCCTCAGGAAGCTTACCAGGTGCTGGGGAGCCAGAGAACAAACAGACAGCACCAATTGCAGTGTCCATGAGGCTGGACTTACCTAGGAGGGCCCATCCTGCATCCCTCCTCACTGGGTCTTGCAGTCCCCTCCTTGCCGGGAATTGCAGACACATCTGGCCATGTGATGTCTCAAAGTCAGAAGGAAGTCTTAGAGCTTTGTTGGGGTTCCCTGTGGGTAGTGCTCTGTATTATCTGAGCCATTGCATTGTGAAATACTTTGTTCCTAATCATGCTCTGAATTGAGAGGTTATGTCAAGCAAACTTGATCATGTAACTCTGAGAAGTAGTCACTGAACTATTTTCTAAGACCATTTCCAGTTAAAAGTACTTTCTTAAAAATCATACCAGTTAAATACCTCTCCAACTTTACAATCAAAGAGGACATTCAGAGATTTTTAGTAGGACTTTGGGCTTTGATTGCCTATGTTCAATTCCAGCTCTGCTTTCACTGTCTATGTGATTACCAGCCTGTTACTTTAACTCTTAGTGCTTCTTTGGCTTATTTGTAAGATGGAGAGCTTCATACCTATCTCAAGGGGTTGATGTGATGATTCAATTTAATAATTCATCTAAAGCACTTAACACAGCACTTGAAACATAGTCTGTACAAAACGACTGTCAGTTTCTCTTGTATTCCCTGTCAGTTTCCTCTCTACATCATATTTGTGTTTACTTAATTTTCTTTTTCTTTTTTTCTTAATATTACTAAGAGTTGAACCCAGGGGTGCTTTACCACTTAGCTACATCCCCAGCCCTTTGCAATTTTTATCTTGACACTGGGTCTTGCTAAATTGCTGAGGCTGACCTTAAACTTGGAGTCCTCCTGTCTCAACCTCCTGAGTCCCTGGGATTGCAGGATGCATCACTATACCTGCCTCATCTCTGCTTAATTCTGAATGGACATTTTTATGTGTGTGTGCTGGTTCCCCCACAGATGGCCCTTTCCTCCTTATTTAGTCTTTACCTATATCTGTGATGTCCTTCCACCGAGCCCTCCTGGGTAAACCCAGCCTCATGGACACTGTGACTGGTGCTGTCTGTTCTGTTCTCTGGCTCTCATCTCCAAGGCTTCCTGGGGGAAGCCCACCTCCCCAGCACCTGGTAAGCTTCCTGAGGGCAGAGACCCTGGCTGGAGTAAAGGAAACCATCAGTGGAAACTCATAGCAGTGGAAGATTCCAGCCAAGAGGAGCCTTCAGGTTTTGTAGAGGAAACCAGGTGCAAGTTGGTGCTTTTTTTGGTTTTGTTTTTTGTGACGCTAAGGATTAGATCCAGGGCCTCACATGTGCTAGGCAAATTCTCTACCACTGAGCTACATCCCCAGTCCTTTTTTAAAAAATTTTATTTTGGAACAGGGTCTCACTAAGTTGCCCAGGCTGACCTTGAACTTGGGATCCTCCTGCCTCAGCCTCCTGAGTGACTGGGATTACAGGCATGTGCTTCTGGGCCCAGCTTGCTTGGGTTTTATGGTTTTTTGTTTTTGTTTTTGTTTTTTTGTGTGGTGCAGGGGATTGAATCCAGGGCCTTGTGCATGTGAGGCAAGCACTGTACCAACTGAGCTATATCCCCAGCCCATTAGTGTTTTTTTTTAAAGACAGTCTTGCTATGTTGCCTCGGTGGTCCTCAAACTCCTGGCTCAAGTGATCCTACTGCCTTAGCCTTCCAAGTAGCTGGGACTGCAGGCAATGGACGTCCTGCCTGACTTTGCAGGCTGTTTTGAGCTGGAGGGCAGAGTCCTCTGAGTTATAGGAACATCATGTTCAAAGAGCTGGAGAAACTTAATAGCCACAGGGCAGCCACTGGGATAATCCTCTGCGGCAAAGAGTTGAGGGCAGGGAATAGGTGACGTTTCCATGAGGCCTCAGTTTCTGACTCATGGCTTCACTTCCAGGTCCTGGATAAGAATTTGCTCTGGGCTAGAAAATCTAGTCATAAGACTGTCACATTTAGAGTCAAGGGGTCCAGATCATCAAGGTTGCAAGTGACTCACTTCCAGGTGGTCTGAATTATTACCCTATAAAGAGAAGAATGGGAATAAAGGCCTCTCTCGCCTTCCCTTTCTTTCCTTCATATTGGTATCTTCTTGAATATCCAAAATTGCCACCTTTCTGAGCTATTCCAAATGTTTAGGATGATAGATTTTAGGCCATTGTCTAGGGGGAGCAACCTGAAGTCAGCCAGCTTATGTAAAGGGGTAATGCTACATTTTCTATCCTCTGATCATACCATCTTTGATGGATTGTTGACCTCTGTCTACCTTGTGATCTACGGGGAATAAAAGTCTCCCTGGTTTTTATGTCTCTTCTAAGATACCTCTTGAAGATACAGAGTCATGACCCAGTCTTATATCTTCCATTTCCACAGTATTTTGCAGATATCATTAACTATCATTGTAATGATATCCTCAAGATAGAAGCATGGAAAAGGTTCCTGAGATCCTTGAAAGAAAAATTAAATTTATATTCAAGGTAGTTCTAGTGTTGGATATTTTATTGTTTTCTAATTATTTAAAGATTTTAAACTATAGGATTTAATTTGAATATTCATGTGAGAAATTCCATCAATTTGACTACAAATAAAACTATGTTGTATCTAACAACACTTGATGCTGAGGCTTCACTGAATTTTATGTTGTGGCTGGAAGAGATCCATCTTGAAACTAGAGTGAAACATTGATGCTGGAAGGAAGCAAATCAAGCTCTGGGTTGGAAAAGGTAGACTGGCCATAGTTTTGTGTGAGTGAGGCTGGAGCCCTGTTGGGTAGGAATGACGAGGGGTGGGTTGCAAACATCATGCAGGTGATTGGACTGCTTGATTTTTTCCCCCCTGTGCTGGGGATTGAACCCAGGACCTCAGGTATGCTAGGCAAGAGCTCTACCATTGAGCTACATCCCTACCCCATGGACTGCTTGACTTTTTAACATCTATTCCAACACTTAAATTAAGATATTATAGGTTTTCTAGTTTACCCTATCTGCATGTAGTTTACAGATGGAGAACTGAAGCCATGTGGGGTTGCATAATTTATCATATAACTCGCTAATAGCAGAGCTGGGACCCCTACTCTTGCCTGCAAATAATCTGTCAAGAATGAAATGAGGAGCTTTCCCCCTAACCTTTTCTCACTGTCCTGTCTTGTTTTTCTATGTTGATTCCCTCTTCTGTTGAGAAGTATTATTGGTACCTTTCCACCCTAACCTGTGCACTGTCCTTGACTAGAATCAGAGCTAACCTAGTTACCACTTTGCCACCACCCCAGGGGACAGCTAAAGCTGACCCATAGCTGTTGATATTCAGGATGATTATAATGACTAAGACACATTCCTCTTTGTTGAAACTAATTATTCCACAACCCTTTGGCTTCTGGATAAATCTGGCTCACCCAGTTAATTCATTTTCTTTTTTTCTTGGTACTGGGGACTTAACCCAGGGGCACTTTACCACTGAGCCCGGGCCTTTTTTATTTTTTTTTAAGTTGAGTGTTGCTTAGAGCTTCCCTAGGTTTCTGAGGCTGTCCTTGAACTTGGGATCCTTCTGCCTCAGCCTCCCAGGTTGCTGGGATTATGGTATGCACCATGGCACCTGGCCCAGTTAATTTATTTTCTCTCACACTAAATTACTCTTGTTAGGAAGGCAGAATAGCATTGTGGTTGAGAAATATGGACTTAGGTTCAAGCCTTAGCCCTGTTGCTTAACAATCGTTTCATCTCAAGCATCTCAAGAAATGCTTCCATTTCTTCCATTAAGGCCCAGTTTTCTCATTTGAAAAACAGGAATAATAATAGTGGCTACCATTTAGGGTTGGTGTGAGACAAGGGTGAGATGATTCATGTGTCTATTCCATGACCCACACTCAGTCAACCTTGCCTGTAAGTATTTTGACGTGGAAAGAACTATGTCAAGGGACACAAACTTGCATCACACTTGTCTATGTCTGCTTTCTGACACTGCAGTTCAAGGAAAGTGTGTTGCTAAATGCTGAAGAATCTGCAAAGTTTTTGTTTTTATGTTTTTTGAAATTTAATGTCTTAAATAAAAAATTAGTATCAAAAATTAAGTTAAAAAATTAATAGTTTGGGGATTTAAAGAAAAGCTTCATTTATTCTAATCCACTCTGCAGTTTCTTTTCAGCTTTACTTTTTATGTTGCAAACATCATCAGATTTGTTGTCAAGTGCAATCTATAACATCAAAGAAGATAAGAGGCAATTTGCTTTTCCATGAGAGGGCTTCACTTTGATAGGGCAACCTTCAGCTCTGTCCTCAATTTCAAAGCATTGCAAAGAATGCTGTTTTCTGCACATCTAAATAGAGAACTTAATTCACCAATGAGCATCTTGCTTTGAACATACCCAATAGTTTCTCTCAAGGGTTTCAGATTTCCCAAACCCATGAAAACAGAAAAGCCCTAATTGAGAGAGCAAATCCCTATTGCAAGCAAACCCCTTCTGCTGACTGGTATGGTTTCCTGGCCTTAGAGATCCCTCTTTGCTATTTTCTTTTAGAGGTTTTCTTTTTTCACCCTGATTCACTTGGAAGGACAGTTAGTATATGTGCCACATCCGTGGGCTCACAGGGTGTACTCAGCTGTGGTGGGAATGCTGATGTGAGCTTGACTCCTATTTCTTCAAACAAAGCACAAGATTCTCATGATTTGAAATATATCCTGAGCAATTCCACCTTGATTTATGTAGTTTTTTCTGCTTGAACTCAGTTCTGTTTTGGGTAGCCTTTAATAATGGTTTTATTTGGAGTGTTTTACTTTGTGTAGGAATAAGTGATCTGCCACAAGGAAAGTGCTCAGAGTCTGCAGGTTTGCAAAGGTACCTATTGAGGAAGAAGCAAACTTAAGTGGCATACAGGAAGTTTATAAATTTGGAGATTTTTATCATGTTCACAACCTTCAATTATGAATTTCTATCATTTTAATAATGTGATTGTTTGTTGATTAGATTCCAAAAAGAGAATGCAGGCAATTTAGAGATTTTTGTACTCTTTGTAGTTTTTGTTCTTTTTTTTAATGAGAACAATGAATTTGCAAAGGCCCTCTATCAACATAAATTGAACTTCATTTGTTAGTAATTAACATGCTTCTTTGTACTCCATGAAAAGAATTGTATGTGAAGATTTACTTGGGTTTTTTTGTTTTTCTGGTTGTTTTATTAACTGCACTAAAAATGCTTAGTTGCTTTCAGTGATCAAATTTCCAACCCATTTAAGAATGAAAAAAAAATCATCGTAAAAATCAGTAGAGCTTTAAGAATGCTAAGTATACCTGACTTACACTTAATGAACAAATTGTCATGAAGATTAATTTCTAGTTATATTTTACCATAGTTAGACTTTCCCAAGTCTCCTTTGAAATTTGGACTAACTTTAAGAAAAGTTCCATGTTTCTAACTGACATCATTCTTCCTGTCTAGAAACAAGCCAATGATCTTGTGAGCACCTTGATGAAATGTACACCCCACTATATTCGCTGCATAAAACCAAACGAAACCAAGAAGCCCAGAGACTGGGAGGAAAGCAGGTATGGTGCCTGGCAGGAGGGGAGGTGGAGGCTGGCTTGGGGCTCTGGCACACTCTGCCCACCATGAACCTTCTTAGGCAGGAGCAGTTCCAGTTGCCCACACATGCTCATCATGTGTGCCCTGTGTCTTGAATTTATCAGAACAAAACCTATACATTTTTCCCCTTCCTTAATCTTCCTATTAATGCCATTCAATTCGGAATTAGTAATTTATAATCTTGGCTAGTCTGGTGGCAGATGGAAAAAATAAAACCTTAATACTGCAGAGTCATGATGATTTTAAAATTAATTTGAGGCTCTATACAGGTATTCTTAGTGCTCGGCTCCTGCCTGGTATCCATAGGATAAGGCCCAGGACGCTTAGCTTGGGTCTGGAAGGGAAGGGCTAAAGAACAGGTTGAAAAGCAATCTGTCAGTCACCGGAGCTCAGACAACACAGGACATCCTGGGGGTTCCTGAATTCCACTGAAGCACCAGGTGAAGGAGCAGAGGGACTGGGAGGGACAAAGGTGGAGAGAAACCTCTGGGCACAGTGAGGGTCAGTGAGTCCTTATAGCCCTGACTTTTGAGGAAGTCCATGTCATTGCTCCTCCCACAACTTATACTTAGAACCCTAACCTAAGCTTGAAAAGTAGGGTGTTGAGTTGAAAATCAATAAGGTATTGACTAAAGGATATTATTTTTGTATCCAGCTGGGAATCCAGACACATATTCCTAGGAGGCCAGATCTCACAGTCCACGGACAGTGGGCTGGGGAAGATCTTGTGGTGGGGTAACTTGAACTACAGAGTGGACCCAGGTCATTACCATCAGGTGGCCACATCCCAGAGCATGAGCCTACTACAATGCCACCTCTTTTCTTCTCTCTTGGAGAAAAGAAAATAGACTTTTGTAGGCATCAAGTGGCTAAATCAGAGGTTTAACAGCAGGAAGACCAGGATTAAAATTCACAGCTGCTAATTTCTTCCTCTGAGAGATAAATATAGGTTCATTTCCCAACCCACCAGGATCCTCCATCAGATAATAAATACTCGATCCTTTGTGGGAGGGAAAAGATAATAAAAAGACAAATCCCCACCCAGGCCACTCAGTCACTATCTGAGGGTCCTTCTTCCTATCTACCATGTCATGATGCAATCTGAGTCTGTCTTCTCATCTTAGGGAGCCGTGCTGCTATACTGATGTAAGAGCTTCTTATCAGCTGTGTCATGGTCCTTCTGGTCTTTCTGAATAATAAGTGCATCTATAGATGCTTGTTCCTATGTCCTCTCTTCCATTGAATCTCTGAAATTTTTCAATTTAATGTGGTTTGAGGTTCTTCCTGTCATATCCTCTGATGAGAAACTCACACCTCAGGTGATGAGCCCATCTTTGGGCAACTCTCACTCAGGGTGCTTTACTGACCTTCTTTCTCTAGGTGACTATTGCTCTCATCCTAGTCTTTACATTATTCTCACTACCTTTTTTCTTTCTTTTTCTTGCAGTACTAGGGATTGAACCTAGAACCTCACGCATGCTAGGCAAGTGAGCCACTTCCTTACTGCTTTTCATTACTGCTTTCTAGCTCTCCTGTTGTTTCAAGGCCCCCATTGTGGTTCCCTTGGATCTTCTCTTGCATGAACTAATCATCTTGTTCTTTCAACAGTGCCTCTAAGACATGGAATTTGATCATTTCCTTTCTTGGTTATTGACCTGGGCATGCTTAATTTGTTCTTCACTTTTCTGAAATGTGTATTTCAGTTTCTCCTTTGAGGCCAAACTGTAGCAGCACTATTATCTCTTCCCTCCTGAAAATAGAAAACATCTTCTTTTGCCTTCCTACCCTGGTTGTCAAACTTGAGTGTGCTTAGGAACCCCCGGATAGCTTGTTAAAACTCAGATGTCTTGATGGGCACTGTGGAACATGCCTGTATCCCAGAGGCTCAGGAGGCTGAGGGATGAGGATTGCAAGTTCAAGCCAGCCTCAGCAACTTAGTAAGGCACTAAGCACCTTAGTGAGGCCCTGTCTCAAAATAAAAAATAAAAAGGGCTGGGGATGTGGCTTAGTGGTTAAGCACTCCTGGGTTCAATCCCTGGTACTGGATAAAACAAAACAAAACAAAACAAAAGTCAGATCACTGGGCCCCACTTCCAGGGTTTCCAATTCAGTGGCTCTAATGAGGGTCCCAGGGATATGTGTTTTCAGAAACCATGCTGGTGACAGTGGCTTATGATGCATGACACCCTAAGAACCTCTGGTCTTAAGACAGGGACTTCACAGGGTTTGGAAGAACTGTGTCCTGGTCTATCAGGAACTACTGTATCCCCTTCCTTGTCAGTTTCTTACTCTTTTAAACTAAGAGGTTCAGTCTGGAATAGGATCTCCATTCTGACAGAATGAGCGCCGGGAAGATCTCTTTCCACAGTTAGTCTGCTCCGTCTCTGTGACACTCTTACACTCGCCCCTTCCACACCCATGTGTGCACATCTCCCCCTCATCACTTGCAAACACACACACACAAGATGGGTGGTCTCATAGGCAACCTCGGAAATAAATTACAAGAGTCTTGGGAGCCGAGGTATTGCTAATGGGCACGTTAGCCCGTTCTCCACCCATTTCAAACTGTCCATCTTCTCTTCCCAGCAAATGATCTTAAATGAAAATATATTGTTTGCCCCACAAATTCAGCACCCTGCCCAGCACCCTGCCCTGGCCCACATAGTTAGCTCTGCTAAAAACCCCTTTGATTTGGAAGTGGGAAGTGGTGCCGTCGCTGCTGCTTCCAAGTTCCCCAACCCTGATTTTATCTTGTCATAAATTCCAGCCTGATTTATTGGAATATCAAAAAATCCTGTAAGTAAGACGGTGATGCATTTTATTAGTAAATCCTCACAGGACTTTCTTGTATTTTCTTTCTTTTTAATTTTCTTTAGTGACTCCCTTTATTTGAATTTCAGCAAAGAGCATGAGAAGCAGTCATGTAAATGGGTTTAGAGGTGCTCAGGAGTGAGTTGGTCAGTGGTGATGTGTATTCCAGCAAGATCGCTTCCTGGGACTCCCCCCTCAACCCTGGGGCACGTTTGTCAGCAGCAGGTGGCTTTACTCTGTGAGTGTGGATGTGGGGCCATGAGAGGGCACCATGTGTTGCTGGCAGGGGTTACACGCTCAATTAAGCTTCTCTGCGGAGAGGGTTGCTCATTCAACAAGTTTGTGGAGTGTGGGGTTTTTTTCTTTTCCTGCTGCAAATGTGTTTTTGTTTGGCTTCTGGCAAAGTTGCTTGCCCTGGATTTAGAAATGCTGCCCTTGTGAAGTTCCCAGGCCTTGGCCGACTTGAGTTAATGGCTGAGGACAGTCCTGGAGCGGATCCCTCCTTAGAGACAGAAATGGCACAACCAGGGGAACAACTGGGTGGTGTCTGGCCAGTGTCTACTGAGGAGGTGACAGCGCTCTAGGAATGTGCAAAAATCAACTTGGGTTCTTCAGTGATATAAAATTTTAACCATTACAGGATTTGTTAGCCTGATTGTCCTGCTGAAGGAAATTTCTATAAGAAAATTTCCTGAAGGTAGAAAAAAAAAGATGAATAAAACAGCATTTGAACATGATTCATGGGAAAGGCATGTTTCTGCTTGAATCAATGGGTGGTATGTCTCTGCCTTGGCAGCTTGGCCTGACGCTGGTATTTGTGAAAAGTACTGTCAAATGAGCAAACACTGGGAACAGGCATTTTGTTTGTGGTTTCCTTAGTAGAGAAAAGGCCGGTGGTGAGTTTCAGATTTGGAGAACAGAAGAATGGAAAGTTAATTATTTTCCAGAATCAGTTTCTACCACTTTAGTCGAACAGATCTCTCCCTCCACCCCTGCCACATCTCCCTGTCTCTATCTCTTTTTCTCTCTGTGACTTATCCAGGCAAATGTGGATATTAAATATTGATTCTTTCATATAAGGACTTTTTAAAAGTTAGTCATCTTGGGGGAGTCAACCTGTCTGGATGTCAGCTCAAGGAAGACTGATTTGATGCTCTTTAAATATCCCTCACTGTGACACCTCATCCTTCCCATGCAAGTCTCTCCCCGCTTCAAGCTTCATCGTCCCCCTCCTCACCTCCCACCACCCGATTCTGGAGGCCTTTGCCTTCCTCTGGCTCTTTTCCTTCTCCTCTGCACATGATAAATTCAACTCATCCTTCTTGAGGCATGAAACACTGCTTCTAAGAATCCTGCTGTGTGAAAAATTAATTTCCTTGTCTAGTCTCCCATCCTGGTTTACTTAGTGTAGCTGGGAATGTATTAGAATATTAACAGCTTTATGTCACTCATGCCAGGAACTGAGTGACTTATAGGGAAGGTTCCCAGCTATTTATCACCATCCTCAATTTACAGAAGAGGTAACTGAGTCACAGAGAGGCTCCAGAGGAGCAGAACCACAGGTACACAGCAACCAGCTCCAGATCCTTACTCTTCACCACTGTCCTGTCTGTGTGGAAGGGATCAGTGTTGCCTTTTTGGGGACAGGGTCTATTGTAGTCATCAACAAGTATGAGGTTTATTTGGGAACGTGGTTTCCATGAAAGCCTTACTGGAGAGACAGATGTCAGGACCCTGTGTGAAACTGGAGTGAGGACGCTTCTAATGGCTTTTTCAGCATTAGTGTGAATCCATCCTCTGGAATCCTTCATTAGTGTGGTTGACCAAATGTACCAAATGGGGATTATGAGGAGGCTACCTTCCTACCAGAGCACAATTTTCACATCCCATCTTCAAAAGAGATTTTCCTTTTAATTTCTCATTTCCTAAACTACCATGTGTCCAAGTATCTGTTCAGCCAGCCTGCCTCATATGCAGCCCAGGCCAAAGTTTTCTCTCCGTGGATGATGAGACAAGTGTTCAAAACCTGTCTTTGGGTGTTCAGGACACTGCTGCTCAACAAGGGATGGATTTTCACAATGTGCATGTCCCACATCTTCCCAGATCTGCCAGACCTCTTAAACCAGCATCTCCGAGGCATAGGGCTTGAGTTTGCATTCTGTTAGGAAATTGCCTGTGTGGCAACATCCCCCTACTGGTGCCCTGCATCCATTTTCCAAAATATGCTGTTTCAGTTTTATAAAACTCAGCCAAAACTAAGATTCAAGTGTATTTTAAACCATTTTATCTTAAGCATTTGAAATTAATAGCTTCATACACCTTTCGTAACTTGGATCAGAAAAATCCTAGAACAATAGTCTCATTAAGTCTAGAATCAATGTCGAACTTAGGATGCAATAACAAAAACAGCTCCAGTGCCAGGAGCAGTGATGCCCTCTTGTAAACCTGGCAACTTGGGAGGCTGAGGCAGAAGGATCATGAGTTCAAAGCCAGCATCAGCAATTTAACAAGGCCTTGAGCAACTTAGTGAGACCCTGTCTCAAAGTAAAATAAAAAGGGCTGGGATGTGGCTCAGTGGTTAAGCACACCAAGGTTCAATCCCTGGTATAAAAATAAAAACAGCTCCAGTATAATTTAATTCAAAACCTAAAATTTAAATTTAAAAGTTCTCTCCTTCAGCCTTTTGAAAAAACAATATTCTTCTTCATAATCCAGGTAACAGGTTTATAGGACTTATATTAGTTTTTTGAGATGAGGTCTTGTTATGTTGCCCATGCTGACCTGAAACTCCTGGGCTCAAGTGATCCTCCAACTTCATCCTCTCAGATAACTGGGACTACAGGTGTGCACCATCACACCTGGCTTTGAGTTTCTATTTTACTATTATTCTTTGAAATAAATATGTAATGTCCTCTCATATAATTGCAGTGTTTCACAGTATTTTAAAAATTAATATATGATCTAAGAGGTCAGCTTAGTGTCTGAACACTATAAATTATGTCTTTTTAATATGTTTCCCTGCAGTTTGGTAAGAGTATAAGAAGCAAGAATTCTCCAGTAATGCCAGGTGCCATTTTCTCTTTTGTAGGGTAAAACATCAAGTGGAATATCTGGGTTTGAAAGAAAACATCCGAGTGAGAAGAGCTGGCTATGCCTATCGGCGCATCTTCCAGAAATTCCTACAGAGGTAATGCACCAGTGATTCTGGACTTGATTTTATTTAAGTGAGTTTATTGAGATATAATCACATGGAATTCACCCACTTAAAGTACATGATTCAACAGTCTTTACTACATCCACTGAGTTGTGCATCCATCACAACTAGAGCATACTCCTACCCTGAAAAGATGCCCATGCTCCTTAGCTGCCGGCCCTCAGTTCTCCCCGACCCCTGCACAGCCACTGTTCTACTTCCTGTCACTCTAGATTTGTCTATGCTGGTCTCTTCCTATAAACAATCTGATACGAGTTCTTATGACCAACTTCTCTCCCTTGGCAGAGCACTTTCAAGATTCGTCCATATCGTAGCTTTCTGCACTTCATTCCTATCTATTGCCAAATATGCTTGTGTTCAATTATTGTGTGGATGGACTGCATTTTACTTGTTCATTCATCAATTGATAAACGATTGTTTCCACTTTTTGGCCCTTGTGAATAATGCTGCTCTGAAAATTCGGGTACAAGTTTTTGTGTGGACATGTGTTTTCCTTTCCTTTGGGACTATACCTAAAAGTGGACTTGCTGATTCATATGGTAACTCTATGTTTAACCTCTTTGAGGAGCTGCCAGGTTGTTTTCTGAAGCGGAGGCACCACTTTACATTTCCACCCGAAGGATTTGAGGGTTCCGATTGATCCCAATCCTTGTCAACATATGCTAATATCTGACTAAGCCTCCTAGTGGGTGTGGAGTGGTATCTCACTGTGGTTTAGATTTGCATTTCCCAGATGGCAAATGATATTCAGCAGTATATTTTATGTGCTTATTGGCCATTTGTATTTCCTCTTTGAAGAAAAGTCTGTCCAAGTCCTTTGTCCATTTTTTTAGGGCTTTTTGTCTATTTATTATTCAGTTGTAATAGAATATTTTTAGCCATTACTCTTTGTAGAATTCGACAGTAGCCGCCAGTGTTCAGTAGGCTGTTGATGAATTCAGCCAAAGTTCACGAATTCATGTAATTGTGACATAGGTCTAACTTGACTGAGCAAGTCAATATGAAAGCAACCGTAGGAAAATATTTAACCTACTTTAGAAATAAGCTTAAAGTACTTAGTTTCAAAATTTTTGTATAATCCATGTTGAAATTTAAATCTATTTTTATATTTTCCTTACAGTCTATTAGGCAGGACCTATACTTAAATTGTCCTTATTTTATGTTGCTTGTTTTTGAAAAGGATAAAATTGAATGTTCTTAAAATATGAAGTTCTAACTTCCCCAATGATTCTGTGGTGTTCTACTATTCTACAGATATTTAATTTCCTGTAATAAATAGGGAAGTAAGAAAAAAAAGGAGATGTAATCCAAATTTAGCGTTTTAATCAGAAAACAATTACATCTTCCTGATATATGATACAGAGGCAGGATGTAAGGATTTTTAAAAATTCAAATTTAGTGTAACATAGAACTTGCAAGCTAGAGAAGAGCTCCAGTGTGGTCTTTGAAGTCCTCTACTTCCAATAAGTTCTAAAAAGATAGTTCTTCTGGATAGAACTTTTCGAAGTTCTTCCTTATGCCATAAGATTAGGGCGGCTGACCCCAGTTGGAGGCTTTATGAAAAGGCTGATCATTCCATATAATAACGTTCCATTACCTCAGTTCCCACGCACTCAGGTTTCCTGATAATTTTAGGACTGGGTTAGACCAGGAATAAAATTCACCCTCTGAGTAGTGATATTGGCCAAATTATATTGTTATATTGTGTGCATGTACAAATGCATAACAGCAAATTCTGTCATTATGTATAACTATATAAAAAAATTCACCTCTCTGTTTTCTGAAGTGAAAGTGCCAATACATCAATAATATAAGCAAAACTTTATGAAAGAAGTAATTAGGGAGTTAAGAACAATAAATTTTTAGAGATTTTTGCATCATTCAGCACCACTCATTTGCTGAGGAATAACTTACATGTTAGTTACAAGACTTGAATCTTCCTTAAATTGATCAGAAACACTAGAGTAGCATTTCTCATCTGTAGCTACTGACATCTTGGGCTCAGTGACGTTTATTGAGGGAGGCTGTCCTGTGTATTATAGGGCATTGTGCCGTCTCCTTAGCCTCCACCCACCAAATGCCAATAGTGCAGCCCCCTCCCTGTTGTGACAACCCAAAATGTATTCAGACCTTACTTGATATTCTCCAGGGGCACAGCATTTTTATAAAAATGCATTTCTTTGAAAATACCTTTTTAATTAAGAGACAAAGATCAACTATAGGAAAGAGTGAATGAAAAAACATTTCCTCTGTCTTTTCCTAATTCAGAAGGGCCTGACTTCAGTAGTTTTCATTTTAGTTTTAGTTTTAATTTTATAAATTTTAAATCCAACCAACCTACCAACCTGACTTCCACATTCAAGTCTAGAAGTTTTACAGTCTTGGGAGAACAGGAAGTCTATTTTCTGCTTTTAGGAATGTCCTGGGTCGTAGTTGTCTAAGGGACCCTGAGCAGACCATGTGACTTGTTTGCAGTAGCTTCTTAAGTGAGCTGTTGGTCATCGGATCTAGGCCTCTCTCAAGTGCCATACACAGTACTTTGTGGTATTCCTCACAGTCAGTAGCATTTGGTGAAAACTGTTGTGTCCCTCGTGTTGAGAAATGTTCATTAAAGTGATTCTATTCTTGGATGCTTCCATTCTTTGCATGCCTGCCTACTTTCAGAAGAGACAAATAGCCCTGTCTTATAAAAAGCAGGATTTAAAAAAAAAAAATTTTAGATGTTGATAGGCCTTTATTTTATTCATTTGATTTATACGTGGTGCTGAGAATCAAACCCAGTGCCTCACACATGCTAGGCAAGCGCTCTATCATGAACCACAACTTCAGCCCCAAGGATTTTTTTTTTATAATTTGTTTTAGTTGTAGGTGGACATAATACCTCTATTTTATTTTTATGTGGTGCTGAGGATCAGTCCCAGGGTCTCATGCATGCTAGGTGAGCACTCTACCACTGTGCCACAACCCCAGCCCAAAAAGCAGGATCTTTTGTTGTTGTCATACTTCTCTTAGTTTGAGAATACTGGGAGGGGAATCAATGTTTGAAAGGTCATTTGATTTTCAATAAAAAAAGTACATTTTCAGTTCCCCACAACAGTATTACAAAACTATTATTTAAGCGATCCAATAAAAATTGACTTGAAGTCCAGACACGTCAGTGCCAGGGAATATTTCTCTAGAGGCAGCACTCCTTTCCATAAGGAGTATGGGATCCTAATTATGAGAATTCATCTAGAGGTTTCCACGCCTTTCTCTGCCAGTGAGGCCCTATAAGTGAATGAACCATTTCATACCTCTATTTTTTCCAAGGCTGAAACAAAGGGCTGCGTTTATAAGTTTACTTTCCAGGTGTCTATAGGAAGTAAAACCTAAGGAAAAGGATCTAATACCCAGCACAGCTGTCTACATTACATATTATCTATCCCTGCCTAGAAAAAAAGTCCACAGGCCTAAATAGAGCAGTGTTTTCAACGCTACCTAGGGTGCAAGGTAGCTTAGAAATTAGTGTGTATGTTTAGAGTGTGTTCTTTTTTTCCCTCTCGAAAATCCTTTATTTTTATCAAGACCATCCCTTTTGACTGAGTGTAAGAAAGTAAAGTTCAAAAGATGCCTTAATTTCCCCATCAGTAGCCATGTGCTCTCCAAGTCAATCCTGCACTGCTTTAAGCAATAGAAAGAACACTTCACTACCTTCACACTTGAACTTTCATACCTTTAGAAAGTGTTTAAAAAACTGTTAGAAATGGCTGTCACATTGAGTCTTGGCATGGGAATATACCTTTTAATTCTTCCGAAAATACCTCTTTGAGCTAGGCAGTATGTATTCCTTACTATAAGTGGAAAAAATAATCCCAAATATTGCTTCTGATCCGTAGGAAGAAAAATGTTGTAGAAATACAAGAAACTTGCAAAGGTGATCTTATACACAATTTCTGCTTCCTCACAAGCATCCTTCCCTTGACCTCGACCTTGACCTTGACCTAGTCCCTTAGAATGTGGGGTTGTGGAAAGGCATGCATTGTCAGGAAAGGCATTTCATGCTATGGACTAGTGAAAAGAAAGAATAGGAAGGTGTTGGAGCAGCAGAGAGCAGCCTACGGTTTCCAGGATTCTTGTGTCCTTGCTCTGTAACATCCTTAAACCCAAGGGCCAGCAACTAGAGGTCACCAGGCTCTGTGCTATATTTCTTTTGAGAAGGAAACATTAGATCAGTGACCCAAGAGATAACAAGGAACCTACTAGTCTTAGAGCAGCATAGAGAATTCCAGCAGAGAGAACAGCCAGCTCAAAGGCCTTCAGAGAAAACATTAGCATATTTGAGTTTTAAACTGAGAATGCCTAATCAAGGAGTATGAGCCATTACCACCATCTCTTCAAAATTATCACAGGCATCAGTTAGGTAGCGTGACTATTACCTCATGTGATTGCCGGTCCTGCCACTCTCTCCTGGAGTTAAAGAGAGTGAACTGGGTGGAGACACTGTGCTAGAATTTTGCCTTGCTCTCTCCATGGAAACCAAAGGGTGGGGTGAGGATGCATCAAGCTTCATGAAAGCACAGGAAGCATCAGGCGTTCTGAAGACCCTCACCCACCACTGGAGGCCTTGTCAGAATGAGACAGAAAATCTCTGCAGTTCCTTACTATAAAAGAAACCAAATAAGAGAAATCCAACATTATTTTTATAGGGAAAGAAAGGTGAGTTGCAATAGAAATATAAACTCTCTATTGGCAGTTGCATGATATAACCTCTTTAGTATATAATTTTGATTAGGTCAAGCCAGGCAAATTGCACTCTTAGACATTTGTCACCTTGGAGGTTGAGTCTGTTCTTTCTTGCCCCTACCCTTCCTGAGCTCTTCCCCCTCATCCATTTAGATTGCCAGTTCCTTCCTACCTTTTTATAACTCTTTCAATTGCATCTAAAAAGGCTCTGCTATCAGTCATTTCTGTGTGGCTTAATTTGTTGAATCAACATCATTATACCACATATGAAATTTATTCATGCTAATGCATAACTTCAATTAGGCATTTTTACTTTTAAGCTTTTTATCTCTAATTAGGAAACAGGAGGATTTACTCCAGGAAATTAAGATATCATCAGACAATATTAGGGGGAGGCTCTTAGTGGAAGCAGCATGGGCTCTTAGAATCACCTTAGTCCCAACCAGCTCCCCTCGAGCCCTAGGCCCTGAAGGCAGGGCTGCTCTTTTCCAGTTTCCCTTCTCCCTTGGCTGCCACAAGTCAGTTGAATCCTGATAGTAGTTTCTGGAAACAAAGGGGGCCATGGTTCTCTCAAGTCATGGGAATACTCCCCTGAAGTTTCCTTCTGTATTTTACATCCTATAACATGCTTCTCTCCCTTCAGTTATGTCAACCTTCAACATAATAGTAATGTTTCTAACATAGGCATGTATAATATACTGTATAATCTTAAAGGAAGTATTTACATATAAACCAATCAGTGGCTTATTTGAAGTGGCATGATTCAATGCTAAATAGCTAAATAGCCTTGGAAAAATGCCTATTTACCTCTTCCTTCTACTGAGCAAAAGGGAAAAACAACTGGATAAATTTGCTACAAGACTAAAATGAGATCAAGCATCTAAAGCACAGTTCATAGCACCTGATGCAGAGAAAGCAGGCCATGGCTGCTAGCCATTCATGTTAGTTTTTACTGCTACGTGCCAGGCATTGCTTAGGTGCTGCCTGGACACCCTGGGCCACACAGATGGGGCATCCACTCGTGGGACTGTCATTCTCATGAGGGAAGCACATATCAACCAGGTCAACACAAACAATAACATAATTATGCATGATGGTACATTGTCTAAAGGAAAAATATCATTTTCTATCAGAGAAAATAACAGGGGAGTAATTCTTGATTAGGTGACCCAAGAAGGCCTGTCTGGAAGTGTCCCTTAAGCTGTGTTACCCTGAGTAGGAGAAGCCAGCCAAGTGAGGAGTTATGAGAACATTACAGCTTAAGGAAGGGACAGCATGGGCAAAGGCTCTGCGGGAGGGAAAGAGTTTAGTGTGTGTGAAGGAGAGGCTGTGCTTCGAAGGAACATAGTGAGTCAAGAGCAGAGTAGAAGAGATGAGATTGGAGATGACCAAGATCAGGTCGTTCTGGCCCTGTGACTCAGGATGCACAGTACGTCCAGGCTGAAATTTGATACACAGTAGTTGTAACAGTTGCTTATAGGGAGCTTTATAAAATTCTTTGCATTAATGGTTAAGTGCTCTGAAATCAGGAGAGATTAGTATTGAGAAAAGACCATTCGTTTTTGCCTGAAGAGTGTCGCAAGTGACCTTCAGCAGGGCTATTTTTAGACAGTGGTAAAAGGAATGCTGATTTTCATCAGGATGTTAACATGGAAACCATGGGATAGGGAGGGTATAGGAGGAAGCTCTGTAATGGGCATCACAGACGTGATTTTTCTAGTCATCGAGGTCCGTCCCTGCAGCTCTGAGTGGAAGTGAGTGGATTCCCAGTATTGGGGCGACAGTAGGACCCTTGCTGCCTCACCCCCCACAGAGCCCAGGTGGTCCAAACTGACTCTGATCTCTTCCTGCTTGTCCTCACAGGTATGCCATTCTGACCAAAGCCACCTGGCCTGTGTGGAGAGGAGATGAAAAGCAAGGTGTCCTCCACTTGCTGCAGTCCGTCAACATGGACAGCGACCAGTTCCAGCTGGGGAGGAGTAAAGTGTTCATCAAAGCCCCTGAGTCTGTGAGTACACTACCACCTCCCCTCAATCCCTCTCCCACAGCACCTCTGCTGGCACACGCACCACGGGCTGGCTGCTGTTCCTTGTCCTTCAATTCATGCCTCAGTTCTCATCTCACAGAAACCTCCCTCTCTTCCCAGTCAAAGTGGGGCATTTCCCACACTGCTGCGGGCTTCTGGGCTTCTAGGGCTCACAGCTCCACTCACGTCCTTCAGAGCACTTAGCATGTGTGAAAAGGTGTCTCCACAGAATGGCTTCTCTTCTCACTTGCAATTGCTCTCCCCTGCTAGGTGGCAATCTCGTTCAGGGCAGGGACTCTATTTTGTTTGCCATTAATGCAGCAGAAAGTACCCCATAGTCACTCATAGTGTTTAAGCTGGAAGAGACTTCTTTGAGTCACAAAGGAGGCTTAGTCAATTCTGCAACTTCCTCTGGGTGACAAGCAGGCCAGTTAAACAGACTCAGCTTCCTCCTGGAGGGTAGGAATTCCCAGGATTGTACCTGGAAGACCAGGAGGGAGTTGGGGAAGGACTTCGAGAAGAAGAGATGGGAGGAGAAATCTCTGGGTCTCTGGAACATGAATACTTACCAGTAATGCATTCAAACATATGCATTTTGTAGTTCATAAATTTAGCAGTCTTCTATGGATTAATTTAGGGAAGCTTCTTTATTTTTCCTGATGAAGAAACGGTCACTGGGAGCCTCGTGAAGGACCATAGGAAATTCTGCATTTGAGCAGAAATCCAGCAAAGCCCCTAAGTAATTCTGCCCTAGTAGCAATGGAGCTGTGGAATAGACACATTGCTTTTTAAGGTGGGAAAATTGCTGGAACTGAGGTTCAACAACATCATTTCTTGAGGTTCCTGAAATTATCACAAGACTCCATTTCAAGAGTCAGTGGTGAAATTAGTCATCAGACCAAGGGGAAATAATATGGGAACTTACAGTGTTGGGAGAAATGGAAACATTTGACTTTAGGCAAATCCTGGCCTCTCAGTGGGTTTCCTTCTCGCTGACCACTGTTCTGCCTGTCCTGTGGGATGGGCCTGAGGCTCAGAATGATAATGGCTGTAACTGAATGGCTTTGTGAACCAAAGATCATTAAGTACGTAAGTGGCACACATCGATAGAACTGGTTTATGAAAAGTTTGTGGTAGCATTTTTCTACTTTGAGTTATTTGTAGCTTCACAGCAATTTCATTTCCAAATATAAAATGAAAATGTTGTGTCATACGCCATTAAGCAACCCACAGAACAGTTCCTGTTCTTTCTAAAATGGGATGGAGTGATTTGTCAGTACAATGCAGAGTTCTCTGTTTCATACCGCTTTTACTTTTCAACTTGCTAAATTTTCGTATATGATTAAAACAACCTCAATATTTTTCATATATTTTTATTCTGATTCAGTTGAGCTTTGGGAATTCATATCCAAAACCAAGATTTATTTTTGGTTTTTCTATTCCTTGCCTTCCTCTGAGATGCTTCACTGCCATCACTGCACTATCTTTCCCCATCTTTCTACGCATGCGTGAGTGTACACACACACACACGCGCGCACACACACACACATATATCACCCTCCCCTTCCCCAACCTCTTCAATCTAACCTTCATCTAGCCTTGACTTGCAAATGCTTTTACAAAAGTTGATTTTTAAAATTTGCCTTATGCAGGAGGTTCACAAGTTCAAAGCCAGCCTCAGCAATTTAGCAAGGTCCTAAACAAATTAGTGAGACCCTATCACAAGATGGAAACAAAAAGGGCTGGGGATATGGCTGAGTGGTTAAGCACCCCTGGGTTTACTCCTGGTACCAAAAACTAGAAAAGAAAAAAAAAAAATCTGCCTTGTGGTTTTGCTTTCACTTCCATAGTAAATGTGCTGAACACACAAAATAACCTATTTTTCTTTAAAAATGACATTAAATATCAAACACCACAGTGGTTTTTGTCATTGTTGTTATGTGTGTCTATGGTTTTGTCTTTTCTCTCTCTTTAGTCTTAAACTTGCCTGATTTCTAAATCCCCTTAGCTTTTGGGAACAAAACCTGAAATTGAGTTAATCTCTATAGGAATTGGAAATTATTTGCTGCCTAATTTTTTCTCTGAGTCACAAGTGTATTCTCTTTGACACTCCAAAGTTAGTTCTGGGAAATAAGAAAGAAACAAGACTCACTCAGAAACCTAAAAAAACAGATAAAAAAAATCAACACATATAACAAGCGACCACAGGGCTCAGATTTTAAACATTCTGTCCAGTTGGTAAACCATGTATTCCATATTGGGTTAGAAATGTGCTCCCAGGCCTATGGCATGCAGCACTGAAGACTGTGGAGTTAAGCAAACATTCCCTAGGTATGTGCAGTTGGAGATGTTATTTCTACACATCTGGGGCTCTGAGAAGAAGTTGAGTGGCAGGACTAGGGCTCCTAATATAGACCCAGATAAACAGAGACAACAAATCAAGGCCTGCTGATCAAACCAACTGCACTTGTTTACTTCTGGAACACTTTTGCAATGACTATTCATCATCTTTACTTCTGGTTTCTATCAGTCCTTTTAAAAAATTTTTTCTAGAGAATCATCTAAACCACTTTCAAGGTGGATTAGAAAATTTCTCACTATTTTACGAATTGATCGAATGCAGGTTTACTAAGTAAGACCTGTATGTCTGATAAGGAGGAGAATGGCAGAGTCTAAAAGACCTTGGTTTGCTTTCCAGCCCCACCCAATCTCAGTTCCATATTCCCATCTGCAAAATGGAGATATGTGGCTCACATAGTTGTTGAGGTGTTGAATAAAATAACTACATAAAGAGTCTAGAATGATTCTTAACCATAGTGGACACTCAGCACACTATAGCCATTTGTTGTTTTCTGAAGTCTGGTTGAGTGCAACACAACAGTGAGAATTAATTGTTAAATGGCTAGACTCTCCAGATCTGCCAGAATCTGATTGAGGCCCTAAACAATGCCAGCCCTCCTTAGTGAATCCAAGTTCCAGCTAGAGCATCTGAGTTAGGCTCTAATAACTGAGGTTCTTATCCTCTGCTCCAGTGACTCCTTGGAGAATCCTGTGAGGCAGGAAGTCTAGACTTCCGTGGAACTGAAAGTAGGGCAGCCATCTTCCCACAGCAGTACAAGTCTGCTCTGGCAGAAGCTAGAAAGTTCTATTTCGAGGCTGTACACAGCACCCAACAACAACAGCATCCTCTGCCAGCAGCCTCTGCCAACTCTGGCTACCTGCTATCCTCTGTGGATCAAGGTGAGGAATAAGTCACAGAGACTCTGAGCAAAGAAGGGCAGAGACCATTAGACTCAGATTCAGCCATTTCCCATTGCTTTTTATTAAAAAGAAAAAAAAACTGTAGGTAAAGAATGTATCATTACCGTAAACAACATGCCATGGAGATCATTTTACAAATTTGTTCATAAGTTTGAGAAGCTGCTTCTCATGTATTTCCTTGACTACAGTGAAATAACAACATCAACAAAGGGTGATGTTCAGATTTTGTGGATTGGCTCACGTTTGTTTCTCTACATTTGCAGTTATTCCTTCTAGAAGAGATGAGAGAGAGAAAGTACGACGGGTATGCTCGAGTGATACAAAAATCATGGCGTAAATTCGTGGCCCGGAAGAAATACGTCCAAATGAGAGAAGAAGGTATTTTAGTCATTGTTTCCTCTGTTTAACAAATCTCAAGTAGATTTGAGCTTAATGAAATTACAAGCTCCACTTTATTTGGCATAGAATGTCATGTGCTAAATATCTTGCATCATTCATGATTTCTTTGTGTATTTACACTTTTAAATATCTTCCTCCTTTTTCTGGCTGACTGATTCATCTTCCTTCTCCACCTTCTTGGGAATGGTAGCTTCAGACCTATTGTTGAACAAGAAGGAGCGAAGGAGAAACAGTATTAACCGGAACTTCATCGGGGATTACATTGGGATGGAGGAGCACCCAGAACTCCAGCAGTTTGTGGGCAAGAGGGAGAAGATTGACTTTGCTGACACTGTCACCAAGTATGACAGGAGATTCAAGGTACACGCTGTCACCACCTGTGAGAGTTGCCAACAAATAAAAATAACTTGTGATTTTGTTGTTCTGATAAAGCAGTGTCCACTAGAGATTTTGTTGCTGTTTTTGTACCGGATATTGAACCCAGAGGTGCTCTGCCACTGAGCTACATCCCCAGCCCTCTGTAATTTGGTCTCGCTCAGTGCTGAGGCCTGGATTTTCATATATACTGGCTCCTCCCTCTCAGGGGTTCTGGTTAGGTGGTGAGTGGAATGATCCTCCCAGTAACAGTGAAGATTTGCTGCCCAAGGCAGCTTCCCCCTGTCCTGGTTACTGACTTGTTGTCTAGGCGGCTTTCATTTTGATCACATCTATCTACCACCTTAAAGTTCCTCTCCTTACAGGGCGTAAAGCGAGACCTGCTTCTCACTCCAAAATGCATGTACTTAATTGGACGAGAAAAGGTCAAACAGGGCCCAGACAAAGGCCTTGTGAAAGAAGTCCTGAAGCGGAGAATCGAGATGGAGAGGATCCTATCAGTGTCCCTAAGGTGAGTGGGGAAGGGCAGGGGCAGGAATGCCCTTTCTATTCTCAACATCTCTATCCGCTGCTCCAAATGCAGGCAGGAGAAAGGCCAGCAGGGCTGGCTGTCCAGTTGTCAAAATCATTAAGAAAATGGAAATTTCCTTCCATTCAAAGAAGACCTGAACTTTAGTCTCAGGGACTCCTGATAGGATAAGACTATGATACCAAGACAAAGTTGCCTTCTGTTTAGCTCCACTAATTAAGGAAGACTCTCTTTGTGTTCCCATGGCATTTTAGAAATAAACCTAGTATATGGAACAAATTAGAGGATGGTTGCTCTTACTGAAGTGAACCCAAGGGTTCAGAGACCTGTCCACCAGCCCTTCCACCCATTTTCAAAACCTGACCCATTTACCATCAAAGGCTGAGCAGAGGTTTCCTGGAGTAGAAGAGTCTTTGGGCCTTCCATAGATTATTCTGCATAACCAGTGGCCTGGGAGTCTTTCCTACATGCTCCCATTGGCTGCAGGCTCACTGGCATTGGGAAGCAGTGGCTGCTTCTGCAAGTCCTCAGTTAATGCCCTTCCTTTTCCTGCTGACACTCTAGCTTTTCTGTGCAATAGGGGCATCTGTGTGTGAGAAGACCTCCCCATGTCCCCCATGCCCTGAACTCCTTGACTAGCTTCCCTCTAATGAGAAGAAATGGTGCCAATCCCCAGAACAGTGAGAAGAGCAGAGGAATAGGCCACACTAAGCTACGCTGCTTTTGTCAGCAGAAGTGTATTAAAGTAGTACTGTTCTGATCACTTGTGAACATGTATAGCTGGACTCAGGACACCTCTCGAAACTCAGTCCCCCTAGAAGACCAATCTACTGTGCTCAGGAAAAGGCACAAAGTGCTCAGGCATCTGGCCTACCGGAAATCCTGGCTCCAGTGTGACAATCTAAAGCAGATTTCCATTGTCCTTTCTTGCCTTGTCCCTGGTCTGATTCTGTCTGTTCTTAGTGTTGCTGATAAAGGGCTAGGCAGTGCAGTGAGGTTGTGTTTAAAACACGAACTCAGGTATGATATCCTGAGCAGATGAGTCCACCACTACGCTTGCTTACAGCCCCACCTCAGGGAGGTCTCAGTGTCATGGGTCTCAAGGACAATCTCTGGATGCTGCCTTTGTGTCCCTGAACCTACTGTTCACTGGCTGGGTCACAACCTGCTGGCCACACCCTTCCTGACCAGCTGGGCCCTGAGGCTGCCCTTGGGTTTCCAAGCTGTTGCTTCATGTTCTTTCCTCTCTGTCCATCTGCCCACATTGCATGTGTCCTGCTGTACCGGAACTGAGCTGGGTTGACTTAACAGTGCAGTTTATACTTGACGGTAGCTATAGCTAAAAGCTAGGGAAATCACACCTCTATGCCACATGTAGCTGTTATTCTGAAAGTGATTATTGTTTTTTCTATTGTTATTGCCCAGGTCTGTCTTCAGTCCTTCAGACCACCGGAGGCATGCTCATGATGGCCCTGATAGGAAATAATTCTAGTGTAACTACATTTATGTCAAGCATATTAACACTGTCCTTTGATCAAGTCCTTCAGCTTTATCAAACAGATTATTTGTACTGATAGATTGTTCTAATTTTTTTCCCTTCTCCCATAGCCCCCAGAGATACAATGTCTCATGATAAAACCAGCTTATTTTTCTTCATCCTCTTAGGATTCATGGTCTAGAAGGTCATTCACTTCCATGTGGCTTTTCCTTTGTAGAGGATGGAATCAGATGAGGTACTTCGGTAGCCTAAAAGTGTTTCTAGTTCTAAGGCCAAAAAAAAAAAAAAAAAAGCCTGAGTGATTGTAACTTGTGATGTCTGCAAATTGCAGTTACTGTGTCTCACACTTACCAAGACTAATATTGGCCTCTCATTTCCTTCATTCATTGGATCAGGCCAATAATCAGAAACCAGTTGAGGAAAGCAACCAGATGGAAGGTGGTGTTTGCATAATCAAACCTAAAGTAGAAATTAGCTGTGGTACTAGGAGGCTACCTAACGTGGCTATGGGTGTAGGTGTGGGCGTACATGCAGATGTGTCTCAAAACACTTCAGTGCTGACTTTGCGAGAGAATTTAGCAGTTGTCTTGTAATTCAGGAAAAGAGTTGCAACATCTGTATGTGTTTTCAAGAATGTGTGAGACCCACTAGTTAACTGTTGGCTGCATCGATAATCCCCTTATGAACTCCTCCAGTAAGACTATTAAAGTGTCCCACAAGCTTGATCTTTAAGCCACCTCTAATTCTTATAAACATAACTAATGTTAGTGCAAAGTGGATTCACAATCCCCTATTCAGTCAAACCAGTCATTCAAAACAATCAGGAGGCACTATGGAAAATTTGAGCTGGAATAAAATTCTTTTGGGGGGCAGGGGGTGTACCAGGGATTGAACTTAGGGGCACTCGACCACTGAGCCACGACCCCAGCCCTATTTTGTATTTTACTTAGAGACAGCATCTCACTGAGTTGCTTAGTACCTCGCCATTGCCGAGGCTGGCTTTAGACGCGAAATCCTCCTGCCTCAGCCTCCTGAGCCACTGGGATTACAGCATGCACCACCATGCCCAGCTGAAATGAATATTTGATATGAAGGACTTACTGTTCATTTTTTAAAGTGTGGTAAGAGTATAGTACTTTTTTTTTTTTTTTTTTTTTTTGTCATGCTGGGGATTGATCCTAGAGCCATGTGCTTGACAGGCAAGCACTCTACCAACTGAGCTATATCCCCAGCCCTTGTACTTATTCTTATATAAAAAGATTTTATCTTTTAATAATGCATACTGAAATATTTGAGGACAAAAACAATATATTTGTACTTTGCTTTAAAATAACCTAGTTTATGTGTGGAAGTGTTGAGAATGGAGATGTAGATAAATAGAATCATCCATAGATCAATAATTGCTGAAACCAGCTGGCATGTGTCAGTTTATTCTACTCTTCTACTTTGCTATATATCTAGGATTTTCCAAATATATATAGTAGACATTAAATGTCAAAGAGTGTACTTTTTTAAAATAAATCCACTGACATTTTTTAAAGTTTTCATTTGCAAGGAAAATATAGGATCACAGCAGGCAGAAATAGGGCCAATAGCTTAAACAAAGATGAAGACTAAAGTGGCTTAAAGGGATGCCAAGTTACTTTGAATAGGAAAAATTCTCGTATAAATAAAAATTAGACCAGAACAGTAATGCTTCATTGGAGACTGGGCAAGAATATTAGAAGGTGGCTCACCAGTTCTGAGTTGAGATATTCTGTTTCTGAGGCTCAGGTTTCTGCTCGTAGAAGGCCGTGTATCAGTTTTTAAAGGATTCTTCAAGAACTACTTTTTGCACTGGGCATGGTTCCAATAACAGGAGGTTTAGGCAGAAGGATCACAAGTTGGAGACCAGCCTGGGCAACTTAGAGAGAGCCTGTCTCAAAATAAGGACTGGGGATGTAACTCAGTGGCAGAACATTTGCCTAGCATATGTATGGCCCTTGGTTCAATCCCCAGTGCTTCAAAAATAAATAACCAAGAAGGTATCTGTCTAAGCACTGATCTGCTCTTGCTCTTATTTAAGAATCAGTGCGCTAGAAGAGTGATTACAAGTTCTTGACTTTATTATGGTAGCATTGAGATTGGTGCCTTGGAATCTCGAATTTGGGACTCTCCCTGACAGGGCTTCTAATAATTCCTCATCATTCCAGTAGCTGATCACCAGAGGCTAAGACCAAAAGCTCTGTGGCTATCTGTCTGGGTCAAAAGATTTTCTAATACTTACATGTAATTGCATAAACAACCTATAAGAGGGTGCTTTCCCCAGGCTCCAGCATCCTGGTCACAAGGTTCTTGCCTAGAATGCTGCATTGCCTAGATTCTCTCAACTTTCTAGCAATAAGAACCACCCATGCCACTATGTGTTCTGCTGAGCCTAAGCATTACTGAAATCTTAACTTGCTACAGCCTGTACTTTTGGGAACATGGACATTGTCAACAATGTTGGACTGAACATAAACCTTGTGTGGAGCCCTGGATTCTTCTAAGGTGTGGATGAGACCAGGACAGCCTGAAGCAGGTCCCTTCTGTTCTGGAAAGAGTAACAGAAACCAAAGTACCCCACAGGGCATCGATATTCCTGGGGAGAAAGGAGAGGAGTGGGCCTTTTACTAGGTGGTCAGGTGATGCTTCTCCAAGCCAGCCATGAAGTGTTGAGACCTGTTGCATGTCCTAGCCTACTCAGACTAGTTAGAAGGATCTAAATCTGGTGACACTGGCTTCTCTGAGTGGTAAAATTCTGGGCAAGCAGCTTCTTCTTCTTCTTCTTCTTCTTCTTCTTCTTCTTCTTCTTCTTCT
>JAJEJO010003436.1:162543-259991 GCA_020662805.1 Glaucomys volans
CTTCTTCTTCTTCTTCTTCTTCTTCTTCTTCTTCTTCTTCTTCTTCTTCTTCCTCTTCTTCTTCTTCTTCTTCCTCTTCTTCTTCTGTCCTCCTCCTCCTCCTCCCCAAGCTTCCTCCTCCTCCTTCTTCTTCTTCACAAAAGGAGCATTTACTTCATGATCAAGAACTTAAAGGCTTCCATAAAGGCAGGGTTGTCCTCAGAAATTTCCATCTCAGCTTTAAAAAACAAAACAAACTTCTTCAAGACTTTACTCACTGTTTTGTAACTAACACTTTTGTGGAGAATATGTAATGGTTACGAGATTAAAAGATTTTCTTGTGTTGTCAGCAATTCAATAAACCACAACGATGGGGAATAAAAAAAACAAGGACGGAGCCAAACCAGAGACTCATAGAGGATTTTTCAACACAGGGACATCAAACATCTGTAAAGAATTGTAGCTTGTGCATATGAATAAGACAGGGGTGATGTCCAAAGATAAGTCTGACTTTTTAGAATAAATAAACCTTAAACCTTTGTTTCCAGATCCAGGAGCATGGGCTGAATAGAGGGGAATGAGTTGAAACTGGCCTGAGTGAAGATGGGTTTAGAAACGCTTAAGCCTGGGTCACTAAAGGGAGGGGTCCTTGAATTTGATGGTTGAAGTCAAAGTGTCCAAACACATCTCTTTTCCAGACTCATGCTTATTGACCTTGAAGCCTCGGTCTGCTTGCTCTTTGTCAATACTGCAATGAAACTCCTTGTATGTCTAAACACATCAAACCTCTCAAGGTTACTTGTCCTGTGCTCTTTTGCTCTGTTGAACAATCACCGACTTACTCAAAGTACCACCAAGAAATCAGACATGTCCAGATGTGTCAGCGTACTTTGAGTCACTCAGGGAAAGCAGGAAGGAGTTTATTCCTCACCTCACAGGCCAAAAGACAATGCTTTTTTGTTTTCCTCCTTCCCATGGCATGGATTTGCTACCTAATGCAACAGTCTTACTATACCTGTGCTAGGACACTTGGATTTTATTTCATTAATTGCAGCTGACCAGAGAGAGCTCTTTGGGCCAGCTTTTACTTGTCTTTTGAGTTGTAATTGAAGTGATGAAAGATGATCATCTGACCAGAAACAAGGAGAATGGTAGTAGTTTTGTGGCAGTACCCCTGAAGCACATTATTCCCACTTTATGGGAAAGATTCTAATTCCTAGTTTGGGAAATATCTGTGAATAATGAGGTAGGTGGAAATGGTGAGCTATTCCACCATACCAATTCACATTTCTCTCTCTCTCTCTGTCTCTCTCTCTCTCCATGATTAATGGCCAGCATCCTACCCAAAGTTTTCCCAGGCCTCCTAGCAGCTAGGTATAGCCACAAGACATACTTCTGTCCAATGGGATGTGACTAGAAGTGACTTATATAACTTCCTGGTCATACATTTAAAAGAAAGGAATATGTGCTTACCTCCCAAGCAATGTAGAACTGGTATAGTGGCTTTTTTGCTTCCACGCCCTGTTGAAGGACAGAAACAAAAACACTATGTTGTTTAAAACAGGTTGTCACTGCTTTCATTGCGATAGCAAGCCCTGTGCCTTGGCTATCACAAGAGTGGGCAAGAAGCATGGGTGTGATGTAGGGATGTTTGAAAAATGAATTCTCGAGGTAATAACAGTGGCCAATGCTCCACCCAAATAGTCGTTATTCATCCAAAAATGCTCAAAAAGTATTCTGACCTCACAGCCAAGAACTCTTTGGCATTCTCTTACACAGGCTGCACATGGGCCAAGCTCCTTTCCCTTGTTGGTGGTGTTGGGCTTGTAGTTCACTCTATTCCTTCTCTGTGGTTTGTGTTCCTTTACATCCCTGGGCGCTGTGGTTCTGCTTTAGCCCTTTTTTCTCTTGCGGATTACCAAATCCCATTCCTATAAGAAGGCTGAGAGGCTTAGTCCATTCCTGCTGTTATAACAAAATATGTGCAACTAGGAAATGTGTAAAGAACAAATTTATCCCTTACAGTTTTGGAGGCTTTAAGTCCAAGGTCAAGGTGAGAGGAGATTTGGTGTCTGGTGAAGTCTTGATTTCTGCTTCATACATGGTACCTTGCACTGCATTGTTAAAAGGTGGAAGAGTGGGGGCTGGGGCTGTGGCTCAGTGGCAGAGTGCTTGCCTAGCATGTGTGAGGCACTGGGTTCAGTCAATCCTCAGCACCACATAAAATAAACATGTAAAATAAAGGCATGCTGTCCATGTATAACTACAAAAAAAAATTAAAACAAACAAAAAAAAATAGGTAGAAGAATGGGAAAGACAAGCTGTTCCCTTGTGCCTCTTTTTAAAAGTCACTGTCTCCTAAAGGCCTCACCTTTTCATACTTTACGCTGACCATTA
Source organism: Glaucomys volans (assembly GCA_020662805.1). Taxonomy (NCBI): domain Eukaryota; kingdom Metazoa; phylum Chordata; class Mammalia; order Rodentia; family Sciuridae; genus Glaucomys; species Glaucomys volans. The sequence continues at coordinate 164,920 of JAJEJO010003436.1, forward strand.
GGTTACAACATATGAATTGGGAGGCACAGGCTACATTCAGATCATGGCAGAGGCTATGGCTGTAGCTACTGGCTCCATCAGCTATAATCCCTAGATGCATGCTCAGCCCAGAGGTAGAAGGTTCCTGGCAAGCCTGGGAAAGTCTCCCAAGGCCCTGTCTGCCTAAGGAAGACCTGAGGGTCTAAGAACATCCCACCCCTACCTTGTTGTCTTCATGGGGCAGAGCAGAGGGGACACAGGAGGTATATATAGTTCTGCATGGAAGGAGAATCCCTAGTCTCAGAGATTCTCTGTGCTCCAGAACTCCACATGATACACTTGCCTTACTGCTCACCTTTGTCACAACCACAGTAACCCTACTGAGGCAGTGGTACCAGGAGCCTCAGGAACAGCACAGACCCTATGTGAGACAACTTGCCTCTGGTCATTAAAAGAACCATCATTTGGCATTTCTTACACTTAGACTGAAATGTTACCATGATCAATTTATTGAAGATAGTTCACCTAATTTGTTTTTAATACCTTGAAAATCAATCCCTAATGAAAAGTCATCTTAGTTATTTGATAGTTGTATTTGAAGGAACTTATAAATTTGCATATTATGCAGCCTTTGGGGTGCTAGCCAAGAGCTAGGTAATACAGATTCTCATTGTGTGTCATTGGTTTCCACGAAGTCCAGCCAGCACTGGATTTGCCTCAGTCTGGCACTTCACTCTCCCTGGAACTCCTGCCATAAGTTTCCTCATGGTCCTTCCCTGTCCAGGCTTGCAGTTTTTTTTGTGGTGTGTTCTTTCCTTGCCCAACCAACCTCATCAGCTTAAAACGATGATCTGTGCCTGCTTGCTGTTTGTACACCTGTCTTATCTATATCTGTGCTTAGATGTGTCTGTATATTCTCATAGTACCTGGCATGTAGTTTAAGCAAAGCAGTGTTTGCCAGAAGGTTCTTAATAAGTGCATATGAAGCCCAGTGTGCTGGTTTCCCTTTTGATAGCCAAGTTTATAATTCTTCAGGTTTCGATTTATGACAATAGCTACAGCCATATCATAAATTCTACTAACTGGGAACTTAACATGGAATTGTTGATTTTCAGTCACATTCTACTCATAACTTTCTGGTTTTTATGATCTTCAAATCATAGAAGTTGAATTTAAAAATGAATGTTTAAAATAGGGGTTAAATTATCCTTAAATTCTTAATTTTAAAATCATATGGAAGAAGTATTTTGATTATGCTCTTGATGGACTATAAACTTCCTTTGAAAACAGATTTCATCAACTTACATATTCGTTGTTGCATGTTTTGGTTTGAAGATGATGAAAGAAGGGGCTGGAGAGACATATCCCAATGGTAGAGTACCTACCAAGCACACATGAGGCCCTGGGTTCAATCCCCAGTACCGCCCCATACATATGCAAATAAAAAATAGCCTAACACTGTCTTTCAGGATTAAAAAAAAATGAGCAAAAATAATAATGGGCCATAGGTGTGATTTAGTAGTAAAGCAGGTGCTTAGCATAAACAAGGCCCTTGTTTCCCTCCCCAGTCCTCAATAATGATGATGATGGAGTAAACAAAAGTACAGCTTTCATTAGGGTTGTCCAATCTCTTCACAGTACCATGCAAGATGACATTTTTATTCTCCATGAGCAAGAATATGATAGTCTTCTTGAATCCGTCTTCAAAACTGAATTCTTAAGTCTCTTAGCAAAGCGTTATGAGGAAAAAACCCAGAAGCAACTACCTCTGAAATTCAGCAATACGTAAGTTGGGGTCCAAACTTCTGAGTAAAACTGAGAGGGCCTTGGTGCCACTCCCAGGGGCAAGGCTGAGGGGAGGGGAGACCTATGGGTTGGAGCATGGGGTCTGGCTCCTACAGCTTTAGCAAGTCCTGCCGTGGGTGCCTCCACTTCTCAGTGGAATCTTACAGCCTGCTAAAGATAGCCTGGGTGGTTATCACAGACTCGGCAAAGGTCACTTTTGTACTTCTGTGAGATAATGACTTTATACAATGGCGTATTTTATCATTTAGACAAAGATCACCCAAATGAGGCAGGGAATGGCAGATTTTTAAGTGATCATAGAGTATTCTTTTGTTCAGTAGAGCAAAGACTAGAGTCACTCTGGAAGCAGATAAAAGTGATTGGGATAAGGGCTTAAATTTCCCCAATTAATGATAACAAAACCTATTGGTGGGTATTTAGGAATTTGGGGACTGCGGATGGTCAAAGTCTTGTGTCCTGACATTGTCCCCTTCATTTGTTTTGGTAACATGGTCTTATGGACCAGATACTGGCATACTTTTGAGCTTCTAATTCCACATGTGTGAGAGTTACTTAGCTTTTCTTCTTAAACTTCCCCATCTATACCATGGAAATATCCTCCAGCTCTTCCTATTCATAAGAGTGAGGCCATTATGAATTATAAAGCCTTAATGCCATGATGAGGGAAACTAGAGTAGGCAACTACTTGAAATTATTTTTCTTTCTTAAAACATGAGAAAAAAAATCAAATACAGATTACATGGTGTAGACACATAGGAAGCATGGAAAAATTAAAATGGACTGGGGTGTTTAGATTTTGGTTGCTGGTGTTTGTCTTTTCCCCCGTCTGGGTAGGATATACTGGTAGAAGAATAGAATTTAATGAAACAGTAACCACATTCTATGCTATAGAACCTTCAAGTGTGTCTGGCATCTCTCTCTCAGTCCTGCATGAATGCAGACGCAGGGAAACAGCTAGAAGCAAAATGACACAGCACATCAAGTGTGGCCTAGAAATTGTCACTTTCCTCCTGTCCCCCAAGCAGAAGCTCCTGAGACCATCTGACAGGGTGAAATGGTCATATTTATAGGATACTTCCCTTACCAATTGGTTTCTCAGGTGCCCAGTCTACTTATGGTCCAGTGGCCCACAGCTGTGCTACATCCTGGGTACTGTGCCCAGCCCTCACCTGGTTTAGGTTGTCTGGTTTTGCTGCATTTTTATAACATGCTTTCTCAACAACAGAACTCCATGCTGGGTCTATGAGTACCATTTTCTCACTGGTTGATTCTGATTTGTTAATCCCAACAAACGCGCTTGTTACAGTCTTGAATTGAAGTTGAAGAAGGAGAACTGGGGTCCCTGGAGCGCAGGAGGCTCCCGGCAAGTGCAGTTCCACCAAGGCTTCGGTGACCTGGCCATCCTCAAGCCCAGCAACAAAGTGCTGCAGGTCAGCATCGGACCCGGGCTGCCCAAGAATTCCCGTAAGTGTCCTGTGGGCCCTTTGGCAGCAGACAGGCTGCTCTACACTAGCATCTCTCGCCACGGCCACTGGTGAATGCTCTGGTCTGGGGCCAAATCAGTGCATCCAATATTTCTTGTGGCAGGGTTTTCATCAGATGGGACAATTCAGACTAAAGCAACATCAAGGAAACAAGCCAGCAGGCTGAAATTTTCTGAATGATTTAGTTCTTCTGTGTAATACACCTGGCATTATGGTATTAATTGTATTTAAAACAGTTTGTTGCCTTCAAATTTCCAAGCCCTTTCCTGTCAGATCTTGTCGACAATACCAACATTTTTCTTACTGCCAATTTAAAAGAAATTAAACACATTTGCATACTCCTTGCATGGTTTCCCTAGGCTGCTATGAGTCAAAGCTAAGACCTCTGTGTTCACTTTAGAGCACTTCATTGGAGATACACATGCACACTCTACCTCAACCTTAAGTCAAACTCCTTCGCTGGCCTTTGGTTCTTTTTCCGTTTATAATTGGTATTTATAAACTTATAGGGCACAGCGTAGAATAATCATATATGCTATGCATTCACATACGTATGTATTTTTCTAAAATTGAGCCTATGTTTATAGTCCGTGAAGTCATAGTCATAAATAAACTTTATCAAGTTTGTCCACAAAGATACATTTGCATTGACCTGAATTCTGGCATACAATGCAGAAACATTCTGTGATATTCCACTATGGCCACATGGAAAATGTTGGTGTGTGTCTGTATATCACTTAACTACTTTCAGAAAACACATTTTGGTGGGATTTTTGCAGAGAATTTTAGATAAAAGGATGAGGGTGGGGTTAGGGGAACAAAGTAGGGACCCAGGGAAAAGGAACAGTGGGAAACCATTGTTGCCTCTAAGCCTGAAATGACAGAGCGAGCAAAGAGTTGAGCTGAAGGATGAAGACAGGAGTGGGCAAACTCAAGATCCAGCCCCGCCTTCCTCAGCATTCCAATCTCTTGTCAATGCCTCTCATTGGCCAAAGCCAGGTGGAGTACAGAGGCCCAGCAAGCCTGGACCCTGGAGGACAGTTCAGGGCCAAACTGGGCTGCAAATAACCAGCAGGTTGGGTGTGAGCAAGATGTTCAGTAGGCCCTAAGCTGGTGTGCTGCCTAGTACTGCTTCATCTGTGGGGTGAGGTAGAAGTGGTCTAGGTATTGGGAAGGAATCCCTCTCCAGGCCACTGCATCCTTTATTTTCCATGTACCTTATCACTTTCTACCATTCTCTGTTCTTCAGCTCTTCTCTTTACAAGAAATTCCCTCTGCAACTCTCTGCCAACTGGTTTAACCCTACTCTCCTACATATCCCAGTTGAAAACTTATTTATTGTTCCCTCTTCCATCGCAGACTCCATCTGGCCCTGCTGTTCCAGCCCTAACTCAGGCCCACAATGACATTGCATCAGCATCAGCTTGTTTTCTAATTCCTTCATGTCTGTGTCCAGGATGCAAGTCTGCTTCTATCCTTCATGGTCTCTGTGCATAGTTGGAAGACTGTGGAACACAAGCTCTTGCATGCAGTTGGTGCTGTGATGTGCTTCTTCCCAGTGCCAGTGCAGAGCAGTGCTCACATGTGGAGCTTCCATGAAGTGTGGAGAACATGTGCAAACATTGACATGTTCCCTCCGTCTCTGTTCAAAGTCCACAAACTAGAATCACCTTTGTAAGATTATCAGTCTCTTTGAAAAGTCATTGTCTCTAACATTTAAAAACTGTACCTCTATAAACATGCCCTGCAGCCCCTTCCTCTCCAATAGCTACCAGCATAGGACTTCCATCACATCTCCTGTCTTCACTGCATCCTATCTTCTGCAAATCTGAGATCTGTATTCCAAATTTCTCAAATGTTTTCCACAAGCAAAGGATGATCCAGAGCCATAAAACCAAACTGATTTTGATACTGTGTTTTTATTTATATCAGGTCCTACCAGAAGGAACACCATCCAAAGCAGAGGATATTCCAGTGGGACTCAGAATGCCAACTACCCAATGAGAGCTGCCCCTCCTCCTCCAGGTAAGCCAAGCATGCACCATAGACTGAGACCACTAACTCTGGACCCATAACTTATAAATGTGCTTGAAAAGAAACCCATTAGCAAATAAATGTACTAATCAACCATAGGCTGTTTCCATGCCAGATGTACTACTACCAATTCAGAGGTCCTATTTCTGACCCCAAAATTCAGAAAAAGTAAGAGTCAGTGAGGCTGAACTGGCAGAATAGACAATCTGGATCTCATTACCTAGCACATTGCTCCCTTTGGAATAACTTCCTACAGGAGAGAGAGAGAGAGAGAGAGAGAGAGAGAGCGCAGTTGCTGTCTGCGATAACCACAGTGTTGTCATTTTTAAGATGCAGGATGCTACCTTTATGGGAAAGTAATTTGTAAGGTATCATCCTGTGGCTACTACCTAGTATCAGATACCACTGTGATGTTTTGCAATGACTTAACAGCTTCTTGAATGAGACAGAAAAAAAAAAAAATCTGTTCTTAGAAAGAATCCAGGACACCTGTTCCCCAAAATAAAATAATATCTGGGAGAGTTACAAAATAGTTACAAAAGTTTTGGGGGCCCTTGATTTGTATTTATTATTTTTTAAATAAAAATCAACTTGCAAAGCCAAGCGTGGTGGCACATGCCTATGATTCCAGAAGCTTGGGAGGCTGAAGCAGGAGGATCGCGAGTTCAAAACCAGCCTCAGCAAGGGCAAGGCACTAAGCAACTCAGTGAGACCCTGTCTCTCTAAATAAAATACAAAATAGGGCTGGGAATGTGGCTCGGTGGCCCAGTGCCCATGAGTTCAATACCGGGTTCAAAAAAAAAATCAACTTGCAGATCAATGAACTCTGAACCTAAATAAATTTAAGACTTTTTGTTCCCTACAAATCTGTTCTGTATTTGAAGAGCTTTCTTTCTTCTTTCTTTCTTTTTTTTTTCCAGCACTGAGGATGGAACCCAGTGCTTCTCTTGTTAGTTAGGCAAGTGCTCTACCACTGAGCTGCAACCCCCCACCCCACAGCCCCTTGAATAGCACTTTCAAAATTCACAAAATGTTTCTCCTTCACTCACAAAGTTCATTTTATAAAAAAATATTTAAAAAAACCAGGAGTTTGATATTAGTTTAGAATTTTAAGTCCGAAAAGGTCATTTTAGGTCCACATTTGACAAGTCATCCTAAAGAAGAGAATCCTATTTATACTGATGTCCAAGATGGGCATTACAAAGCAGTTCTTCAGTCTCTTGCTCTGAAATCTCACAGTGGTCCGCTTAGCTATGGACATTGGGGCCTGGCAAATGAGAAACCAGTTCTCTTTTAGAGTCTCTTGTGCTTCAGCCCAGCTGCTGCTCCTGCCCTCTTTTAGGTTTGAGGAAAAATCAAGCTGGAAGGAAACTTAGAGAAGCAATGTTAATATTGTATTGCTACTTATGCACTGGCTCCAGTGTAGCGTTCTGGTCCTGGAAAGCTCCTTTGCTTCAGTTAGTTTGGCCAAAGCAGTCTTTCAGGCTAAATCAGGCCCCAGTGCATTTGACCTTCTAAGTCAAATGAATGATTGGACCTAAACTCATTAGATCACCATTTCTTAAACTATCTATGCAAGTGTAGGACCAAAATTTTTAATTTCTTAGGTTTTTTTTTTAATTCCAGTTCATTGCAAAACTATACTTTTGTAAGATATAATAAAAATGTATTTATAGAATAAAGGAATTGTAAAAGGATCAAAATGTAAGGCAAAATTTTGGTTCCTAGATTCATCAGTGTCAAGTTACCATGGATTTTTCTGCATGTTATTCTTAATTTCTGAACTTACTGTGAGCAAGTGGGCTTTGAGCTGCACATAAAGCTGCCTGTCTCTAGGCCCACTTTAAGAGTCACTGCCCTGAGGCACATCCCCCTCTGACATACCTCTCTGCTTTCCTTGGCTCTTTGGCAGTAAGTGGGACCTTGATGTCTTCCCCATCCTCAGATAACTATGGGGAGTCCATTCAAATCCCATTTACTGGGTAAAGTAGAGAGGGGAGATCATTTGCCTCCACAGGTCTAGTTCTGATCCAGCCTGAGAGGTGGGTAGGAGGAGATGGCAAGAAAGATGGCTGGATGGGGAGCTATACGCTTTAAAGCTCCACCCTAGAAAACTGTCATTCAAAGTAGGAACTCTATCTGTTGTTACTGGGGAGGGAAACGGCACACTGTTCCACTTTGCAACAAGAAGGATATAAAGATAAAGGGAAATGAACGTCAGAGCTGGAAGTAATCAAGTGGATTCTGCACCAGTCTCCTTGTTTAATTTTTTGTTTGTATATTTTTGGTTTGGGGTTTTTTTTTTGGCCCCAGGGGTTGAACCCAGGGGCAGTTAGCCACTAAGATATATCCCCAGCCCTTTTTATTTTTTATTTTGAGATAGGGTCTCAATAGATTGCTTAGGACCTCACTAATTTGCTGAGGCTGGCCTCAAACTTGCGATCCTCCTGCCTCAGCCTCCTGAGCTGCTGGGATTACAGATGTGTGCCCGGCTCTCCTTGTTCTTTAATGAAGAAACTGATACTCTGAAGGATCAATTATCTTGCTTAAGATCAATACAGTATTAAGAGCCAGAACTGAACTCCTAAACCTTTACAAATGAAGGGTCATTCTACTGACTTCAACAAGTTCTCTCAATTTGGTTGAAAGAGGTATTATGGTGCAGCTTACTCAAGTGGGTCTTGAGGTCTCTTGTTCTTCACTCTGCCCAGATCTGTCATGTAGAAGACGTAAAGGCTTCCTCATGCAAGGTGTACAATGATGATGCCCCTTTCAGCTGAGAACTATGATTTTGAGCCCATCACTATAATACATCCATTACTTACGGGCTAATGCAACTTGTGTGATCTTTACTAGAAATTGCTATTTAAGTAAGAGAGCTTGCCCTGCCTGGATTGATCCAACCGGGTGGTCACATTTCCCTTCCCTGTGTAGAGTGCTCCCTCCACCGTACACAGCAGGCTCTTGCCAAAGACACACAAGACAGACCCCTTAATGGATGTCCAGCTGTTTAAACATCTGCTGGCCTGCCCTCTTGAGTCACAGCCTCATAATTTTCTTAGATTCAAGGACAAGCCAGCCAGCTAGTTGCAAGCCTACCTTTCCTTGACTGTGGGCTTTGAAACTCTGAACATCTGGGGATTCTATTGTCAAGTTTGACAAGCATATGCTGAGTATTCCAGGCACTTCCTGGGCAGTTTACTCTGTAGTATTAGCTCTTTCACGTTGTTATACCTTAAGTTATAAAATTTTATTTTTTAATCAGAACTCAGTAAAACTGAGGAAAAAAGCCAATGCATTAGATCTAAATGCAGTATTTTGACAATAGTACTCTCTGTAGGAAAACTGATATGTTAAGTCACTTGCCCTCCAATAGTAACTGGAAGAAATTTTTGGGAAAACCTTTTGGGAAAGAATCAAAAATTTTAAGCTTTGTTTTTTGTTTTGTTTTTTTCTTTTTCTCTTTTACTGTAGGATACCATCAGAATGGCATCATCAAAAACCAGTTTGTGCCACATCCCCACATTCCTGGAAACCAGAGGTCCAATCAAAAAAGCCTGTATACCTCCATGGTCCGCCCACCCTTGCCACGGCAACAGTCCACGGGCTCCGACCGAGTGTCACAGACACCTGAGAGCCTGGATTTCCTCAAGGTCCCAGACCAGGGTGCTGCCGGGTAAGACTGCCATTGCCTAAGGGTGAAGCTGGCAAGCTCTGTCTCCATTAATTATGCCAAGGGTTCAGAGACTCCTCTAGGCCGTCAGTGTATTTAAAGTTCGGTTTTCCACCCAAGTACTGTAATTCATGACCCAAGGCTTTGGAGCTTTGGCTAACATTTCTAACAATGCAGCCAAGTTGATAGCTCACAACGCATTTCACCCTGTAGAGACTAGACAGGTCACCTTCAACCCTGAGATTCTATTACTTTATGACCTTTTTTGCTCTCTGACACAGTTGAGGAGTAATGGGATTTTTGACTTCCATCTGTGCTTGTAGTTACATAAACGTAATTGCTTAGAGACTCAGCAACATTAAGAATAGCACCACAGCACCCTATGAAATGTGGATGTTTCAGAATATGGGTCTTCCTGGCCCCAGCATGAGAGCCTCTCTGCCTTCCTAGAAAAGAAAACAAAGAACTGTGAAAGGAACCCAGGCTCTTCAGCCCGAGGAGGCAAGTGTTCCTAGAACTCTGTGTGGATATTCAAAGGACTGATGGTGTGAAAGCAAGAGTAGACATGTCCTGTGGGGTCACAGGGATAGGACTAGGTCCAACTGCAAAACTAGTGAGGGAACACCAGACTTTGGTGCCAGCTACATTCCAGGTGCTCAAGGTGAACTGCCCTGAGATACAGGGAGCACCTTAGCACTTAGGCACAGTGTGGTGTGGAAATCACCACAAAGAAGGTTGTAAGATGATTGTCAAATGACAGAAAGGGGGAAGTGACACCTGGAAGAGAATACTGTTTTAGCCTCTATTTCCTATCAAACATCGAATCTGCTACTTAACCTCTTTGAACTTTGTACATTGATGTAACAGCATCAAACTTGCTGGGTTGTGGGGAGAAGTATACACATAAAATACTTAGCATGTTACTTGGCAGGTGGGAGACTACTCAGTCAACTATAGCTTGATGATGATGAGATAGCCATTGTCTCATGGTAGTTGGACAAGTGACTTTAAGGAATCTTCCTCTGCATGCTTGAATTCAGTAAATAGCCTGCTTCAGCCCACCTTCTTACTCTTCCCCTCCCTCAGGCCCACTTCCATTTTTTGTTCTTTCCATGTCTCTAGGTAGAATAGTGAAGGAGTTTTAAGTGACCAAGAGATTTGTATACAAAATAGACCTGTGCTGGGAGAGAAACAGCAGCTCCTTCCTCCACCCCCCACTGTTAGATATTTTTCCTGATTTGGACACTTCCTCCTAAAGACCACAAAGTTGGTAGAAACTTAACCGTGTTCTCTCATGGTATTCCTTTTCCCCTAGCAAGTCTATGTCATTACCTCATTTGGGTCACAGTTTGGAAAACACCTTAGTTAGGTCATAAAGATGGCCATCAGGGCCAGGCATGGTGGTGCATGCCTATAATTCCAGCAATTTAGGAGATCGAGGCAAGAAGACTGCAAGTTCAAGTCCAGCCTCAGTGACTTAGCAAGATCCTATCTCCAAAATGGGGTTGGGGGTGGAGACTGAGCTGGGAATGTAGCTCAGCAGCAGAATGCCTCTGGGTTCAATCCCCAATACTAAGATGACTATCAGGGGAGTAGACACCAACCATTCCTAGTGTGTGTGCTCTCTCGCATGTATGCACTCTCTTTTTTCTTCACTTCCTTTTACCCACTCCTGGGTAAGTAGCTACGCACCAGTTCTAATGGCCATGTTTTACCTAACTGGATTAGTCTAAAGCAGCAATTCTCAAGCTCTGGTGTTCAGAATCACCTGGAAGGCTTACCATCATACTTCCAGGGGGCCATTTCTATAGGTCTGGATAGGGCCCAAGAATTCACCTATCTATCAAGTTCCCAGGCAGCATCGGTGCTGTACTATTATCTGATTGGTAAGTTCAGGGGAGGGTTCGTATAAAGGTGCATTCAAAGTATGTTGCTAAAGTAATGGAATTTTTCACTCTGTAACCCGCACCCATACTATTCAGATGGAGAACATCACTAAAATAGTCACACAATTTCTCCTAGACCCAGTTTGGTTTCCCAAAGTAGGCAAGGAATTAAAAGCAATCAACAGAATGCACCAAATCTCTTAGCTCTGCCTGCTAGCTTCCTACTCACTTTGGTTTTGGCAAATAGGACCATCTTTTCAGCCTGCTTTGCAAGTTACAGGCTTGCATATGGGCCAGCTGGGAGCATCTGTCAGCCAAAAGTAGGCAATTTAGGAACATTGTGTCTTAACCGAGGCTGCTCCCTTCCAGCCCTCAGCTGTGTGGTTCCCTGTTTTAGTCTTCTCTTACCCTTTACCACCTTCAGGCCTAAAGACCAGGCACAGGCAGTGCTGTCTTGGAGACTGGCTATGAGAGGCCGGAAGGAGAACACCTTGACCACCATCCTCTAGGCAGTTCCATTTTCTTGACTGTTGTGTGGAAAAGTCTGTTATTAAGCATGCTAAGTCCAATAGCTACAGGAATCCTAGCCAGTCTCCTCTTTATACACTTTATACATTCCTTAGAAAATAGTAACTCGGTCAAAGGCTGAGTTCTGTCTTAGTATTTATTTTCTAAAACATATAAATGTGAAAATTAAAAGTTTCTGATGTTGCCAGGGTCTGGAGACATGGCAATTCAGGAGCCTTATGGTACCTAAATTTAACAGCTTCTCCTCTTTGCCAAGAAAACACTAATTGCATTTATTCCATGGGAGGTTGTTGGAGCACATGGGGATTTTGGTATCCTGAGCTTTGTCCCTTTTCCCTCATAAACATGAGTCTTCATATTTATATCAAAATTCTAAACAGTCGCCTTGAATTTCAATTCATAAATAAGATTACTGTAGTTTTTCTTTCCTAGGCTTTCACATCCTATATCTATCTTCCCTTTCTCTTTCCTCCCCTCAATGTACTTTTTCTCTTTCTAGTTTTTTTATTTTTGGCTGGGGGTTGGTGCTGGGGATTGAACTCAGGGGCACTCAACCACTGAGCCACACCCCCAGCCCTATTTTGTATTCTATTCAGAGTAGGGTCTCACTGAGTTGCTTAGCGCCTCGCCATTGCTAAGGCTAGCTTTGAATTCGTGATCCTCCTGTCTCAGCCTTCCAAGCCCCTTGGGATCTAGGTACTTTTCTTTATAGACATATTTAGCATATGCAATCACTTCTTTTTCATCAAGTAATATGGATAAAATCAAATGATGTAATTAGCACCTTGGGTTAATTCAGGAAAGCATCAGTTTATTTTCGGTTCAGTCAGTTGTTTTTGGAGAGACATGAAGACTTCACTAAATTCATTCCCAACCCAGCTGCATTCTGTACCCTTGTATTGCAATACTTATGCACATGCGGCCATTGTTGTCTTTTGTCATTATCATCATTCTTCAAAAAACACTAAGAGATATGCAGAGGCAATCGTTATCTTCCAGTCCCTTATCATAGCTTTTGAAAAGTCTGATTCAGGTCAAAGATCTTTTCTGATTCTAAGGAAAGAGAAGAGGCTAGGCCGCAGCCATGTAAAAGCCTGCTCCCTTTGCTCTGTCTTCTTAGGCACCCTTTCAGGAGTGCTTTGCAACTCTCCCCCCTAATGTGCATAATCTACCTGCAGTTCATTACTAAACATTAAAACCCAGACTGGAAATGTCTGTTCCCCTTTTTAATCCTGTGGTCTGTTTCATGAGAGGACAACTTCAGGAAATTTCAAGATACTCCAGAGATTGATCCAACTCAAGTTAGGGAAATAGAAAAATATTGTAAGTGCTCAGTCTAGGGCTTCTGGCCACACCACAAAGCTGGGGTCAATAGAAAAATTTAAATGCTGCCTGTATGTCTCTCGTCAAGACTCTCCTAATGGAGTCATATTTTCAGAGTGCTAAAAATTTCCAACAAGCATCCAATAGCAATATTTCTCAACCAGTAATCTACAGGAGCAGCAGCCTTAACCTGGCTCAGGCAGACATGGAGTTTAGGAATTCCTGGCATCCATTCCCACATTTCCAGTAATGTTTATAGATTCAACCTTTTGGAACAGAGCATATTTTTAAGAGCCAATGAAGTAAAATGCCATTATTTTTCTTCTTGGAATTTCAAGACATATATTTCACATCTGCACAACAAAGAGGTGATATTTGAAAGCCTAAGCCCAGCTCTCCCTGGCAGAGACAAGGCACACCCACCCAGAAGCCTGGGAACATCTTGGAAGGTCAAAAAGGATGGCATGGGGGCATGCAGAGTGACGATTTGTAATAGCAAGAACTGGGTGTGAGTCTGGTTGCATTTTTTTCTTTTTGTTTCATTCATGAGATTTTTTACTAAGGTTGTTTGTTTGTTGTGCTGGAGATTGAACTCAGGGCTTGTGCATTCTAGGCAAACACTCTAACACTGAGCCACATTCCTAGCCTTCTGTGTGATACCCAATGTGTGATACCCACATGTGCTTTCTGTGTGATACCCAATGCTTGGTCATTTAATTACTTAGTCATCCTATGTCTTAGTATGTTCACATGCAGTAGAGATAATACTAAGATAATAATTTTATTTATTTATTTTTTTGGAACCAGGGATTGAACTCAGGGACACTCCACCACTGGGCCACATCCCCAGCCCTATTTTGTATTTTATTTAGAGACAGGGTCTCACTGAGTTGCTTAGGGCCTCGCTAAGTTGCTGAGGCTGGCTTTGAACTCGTGATCCTCCTGACTCAGCCTCCCAAGTCGCTTGGATTACAGGCGTGCGCCACCACGCCTGGCTCTAAGATAATAATTTAAAAACCTACTCCTCAGGGTTCTCCTAAAGATTGAATAAAGACTTTGTACACTATACCTCACAATGCAACTTGAATTTGGTTTTGTTTTCAGTTTTTAGAGATGCTGTGAATTGAACCCAGGATTTCAGACATGCTGGGCATGTGCTCTACCACTAAGGAACAACCCAAGCCAGAAAATTCTTTTGCATTTGTTTCATTACCATTATTCATCTGTTTTAGTCTTGTAGGGAAATTTTAATATTCTTCCAGAATTGAGAAGTGGGTATTCCCTGGCTTAGAGTCTTTGTCCTCAAGAACCCAAGGGTTGGAGTTTTTGCTCTAGTGAAATGCTTGCTTAGCATGAACAAGACCCTGGGTTCTATTCCCAGCACTTCAAAGAGAGGGAGGAAGGAAAAAAAAACCCCACCAAATCTCTGGGCTGCCACATGAAACCAAGACAGAGAGACCCCTCCCCAGCACAACCACAAGAATAGCTGTGCTGCTGTCTATGCCACAAACCAACAGCAGAGCAGAGTGGTCTGGTTATGTTGCAACAGTTACTAGAACTCTATTTGGACTACTTAAATAAAAGTTACAAACTTCTGTTTTGCTCTGTACAATTCCACATTTCTAACTGAACATCTTAGCTCCAATAACCATAACAACCTACCTCCCATGAGAAGTGAGGGACATGACCAGGGCAGAGGGAATCAAGTAGCCCTCAATTTGGAGAAATTCAATGTCACTTAGGGTCACTTAGGCATTGCCTGGTCTTCCCCAGTCACTAATGGCGCTTGTACCTTACAGTGCAAATTTTCATGAAGCAAACCAGATGTAATATGCTTTGTTCATCAGGAAATATTATTTACCTTACAGATTGTAAGGTGGTTATATTTGAGATCTAATGCCCCCTAGGGGGCGGGGAACTTGCTGCAAAAAGAGGTTGCTGTAGTTCAGCTCCTTTGTGTGTTTATATTAATGGGTAAGAGACACAAAGTGGAAAGTGTACAAATTGATCTGAAATGATAGATCAAGTAGTAGGAAAAGTAAATTGTATTGTACAAAAATGACATAATAATGAAATACTGGATTTGCTCAGTGATGTATACTTTTATAACTATATACTAACATGTATGTGTTATATACACACACATATATAAACTTTTATTATTGAAATGTCAACAGGAATAATAATTGTTGAGAGTCCGAAATTCTTGATGCAACCTCCATTACCCTAATGAAAAAATTGTTTTTATAGCACAGTTTTTAATCCTGTGAGGTTTATTAAAAATGCAAATATCACAAATACCAGAGGTGTCAAAATTATTTAAATCCTGCATAGCTAGTACAAAACAAATGTAGGCAAACAATTTTTAGATCAGAATGAATGTGGGTTATTGAAAGGGTACCATGAGAACTGTACTATACTGAAAAACAATGGAAACTTAGGTTAAAAAGTCCTGAGTTGTAACATTTGCCAATAACTGTGGTTAAATATTCACATGACGCCAACTTCAAGCTACCAGCATGGCTACCACTGAGCAGGGCTGGGGAAATGATGGGCAGTCGCACACCATTATATGGTATTTCTAGTACACATCAGTAATAGACATGAATAACGTCAAGAACATAGATAGAAGTAAAATATTTAGGAAGGGATGAATCATAAGTATGTATTGCCCTTTTAATACAACATATTCTATTGCAAGTTCATATGATTTAACTTTTAATAA
Source organism: Glaucomys volans (assembly GCA_020662805.1). Lineage (NCBI taxonomy): Eukaryota > Metazoa > Chordata > Mammalia > Rodentia > Sciuridae > Glaucomys > Glaucomys volans. Next base: position 180,358 of record JAJEJO010003436.1, read on the forward strand.
TGAACATGTTTAACAACTGCTTCACAAAATTCCTGAAAGTTTGAACAATAGACTCTCACAAGCTGGCGTGAGCCCATTCCAGCTCAGCAGGCATGAGGGTTTTGTTTGCTGTGTAAGGTTTGTAATCCCTTCTTCACTGGGTTGACCAGTCTTCTCTGCTGGGAGTGGAAGCCTCTGGTGCCTAAAAGTCCTCTTTAATCAATTTCTGGCAGTTTGCTGAAAGTCATTTTGTCTCATTGTTAATTACACAGGATCGCCATCTAGTGACAGAAAGGGAATTGGGTTTTTGAGACTGTTGGGGCTTAACAGAGCAGGGAAAATGGCTGTTCTGGTGGACCGTGTCCTACACTATTATGGAGGTCTCTGGCATGGTGAATTGTGCACTGCCACCACTTCATCAGCACAGACTTCTGTGTACATCTTACAGTAGAGAATCTGTTGAAAGGTCTCTGAAAAGCTTTGTTAGAATTAGAAAAAGGTTTGGGGCCATTACTTGAATTCTCTCATGTTTTACAAATAGAGACCCTAATCCCTGAAAGAGGTGAAATGACTAGAACTTGTGCCATCTCGTGGTAGAGTCAGGCCTCAAACTTGGCACACTGACTGGTAGCCAATGTCCCTCTCTTGTTTTACCCTGTCCTTCTATCAGAGCATACAATTTGAGCCATACTGTGTTCCCAGGGCTGGGACCACAGTGGTAAGCACAGAAAGTATCAGGTCCTGCCCCATGGTGCCTACCATCTTTCCATGGAGTTAGCCTCATAGTTACACAAGTCACTATACATTCAGACCCCTGCTCTGACGGACACATGGGCTATGAGCAGAAATGCTAGGGCGTTTGTCTGGATGTGAAGAAGTAGTGATGGAAATGAGCTCTGGTGGCTGAGCAGGAATTGGCCATGCTGCTTGGGGTTTGGGGGACAAGCTGGGAGAGCCTGACCATATCTCTGAGCCAGAGTGGTCAGTATGGCTGGAACTCAAGGAGCCTTATGCATATCCTACCATGTTGACCAGTGAAATCCCAGGAACCTGCACCAGTCATTTCACAGGGGCTCCCAAGAGACATCCCACGCATTGACACTCACAAGAGTGTAGACAGGTGTGAGAATGAGCAAGATAACCATGGGAGATCCATGCTCTGATTGTAGCTCACTTTGGGATAATGCTGTTCTCTTGGAGCACTTTGCATCTCTTAGTCATAGGGAAGAGCCAGACCAGGTTGACCTCGGTGTTGCTTTAACACACCCATTCCTAATGCGACTGCCAGAGCTCTTCTCACCTCCACCACCCATCCACTCCTTTTCCAAATCCCAGATTACCCTCTGCTACCCAGAAAACACTTTGTCTCAAAATTGCCCAGCTGTGGAGTACTGTGAACTCCATTCAACCAAGTGCTTAATGGCCTTGTGTTTCCAGCATAGTAGCAGTTGTTCAGGCCTGAGGACAATCAAACCAGCTGTTGCCATGGGTCTGTACAGGACCCAGGTAATTCCTTTTCCACTCTGACCAGTAGTAGTCATCCTGAGGAAGTAGCCACTGATGCCTTGGGATCAAAGTTCATGCAGGGGCTATGGGTAGACAGGTGTTTGAATGATCCTCCCCACCTCTACTCTGACCTGGGCCTGGGACACTCCCAGCAGCTCTCTGACATACAAGCCAGTGAGGCCACTCCAGGGCTTAGCGATGCATTGCACAACCTAAAAGGGCCCATTCTATTTACTTTTTTTTAAAAAAAGCAACTTCACTAAGGTGTGATTTATATACCATAAAATGAACCCACTTAAAATGTACAGTTCAACAGTTTTCAGTACATTCACAGAATTGAGCAAACCTCACCTTTTACTTTTTTTGAAAGGCAACTTCATTGAGATATAATTTAAATACCATAAAATTAACCTATTTAAAATGTACAGTTCAACATGTTTCAGTATATTCAGAGTTGTGCAAACTACCATAAGCTAACCTAAAACATCTTCATCACCCCCAAAAGAAATCATCGTCCTATTCCCATACCCCCTCCCCCAGTCCTAGGCAGCTACTAGTCTACTTTCTATCAATCTGGATTAACCTGTTATGGACATTTTTGATGTGTTATAAAGGGGATTGTTTTCTCCATTTCATTTTTGGATTTCTTGTTGTTAGTTCATAGAAAGAGCCAAGTTTTGTATTGGATTTTGTGTCCTATCATCTTAATAAGTTCACTTATTCTAATAGTTTTTTAGTTTATTCCTTAGGATTGTTTTCATGCAAGATCCTCTCATCTGCAAGTAGAGGTATTTCCACTATTTTTCCAGTCTGGATGCTTTTCAGTTTTTGTGCCTAAAAGCTCTGGTCAGAGTTTCCAGTGTAGTACTGAACAGGAGTGGTTACCACTGACATCTTTGTTTGTTCCTGATCTTGCCAGCAAAGTATTATGTCTTTCAAGGTAAATATGATGCAAGCTAGGGATGTGTGAACACGGAGTTCTACCCCCCACTGGGGCTAATGAAGAAATGTAGAAAGGCACCAGCATGGCCTGTGGGCACGGTGTGAAGCTGGGATGTGAGCCAGGGACATACCTGGCAGAGACTTTGTAGTTGCCATAAAGGGTTTTGGTCCTTTTCTAAGAGCAGAGAGAAGCTTTTGGAAGGATTTTTAGGAGAGATAGAGTGAACTAGTTAGAACTGAGCTAAGGTGATGGTCAGATTTAAGGTGATATTTGAGTCTTAGAAAGGATTTATCTGGCAAGGAAGACATGAAGGAGGAGGAAGAGAGAGAACTTGGTCAGAGCTAGAGGCAGACAGGGCAGGAATTGGTGGTGGTGACTCCACATGGCTGCCCATGTAGACAGTCCTCTCTCTCAGGGGTTCACTCATTTTATCTTCCCACTAAGTAGTCTTACTCCCTCCCCTAGGAGGCAATTGCACCTAAGTTCTAATACTATTGAACTCCAGAGGCCTTCACTGTCTGCACCAGTGATAGTATTCCCCATTCCCCCATCATACAAGAGGCCAAATTTCCCTCTGAGTATTTGGAGGAGGACATGTGTATACAAAAACAGGTATGTGTGCATCTGAGCATGTGTACTCCCAACTGTGCTCCACTGTGGGCGGCAGGCTCCCTCCCTTCCCCCAGGTTGTTGTGATGCCCAGCCCACCCCCTCCACTCCCTGTTGCTGGGAAATCAGATGACTTCTGGTATCCAGGCTAATGGCTCTATTAACCAAATGCTGACATATCCCCACTATATAGGGTGCTTAATCAAAAGCCTGCTCACTTGGCCAGCTTTCAGAGCAACCAGTGCTTCTCCAACAGAGAATGGGGATTTCCAGTGGACACTAGATAGGATATGATGTCATGCTAATGATTTATAAGATGCCTTTCCTCTGCCCTCAGAGAAAAGTGCTTTGTGTGTGTTGGCCTGAGAGAAATAGAGCCAGAATAGCATGGGGATTTGCTCCCTCCCATTCAGGGTATAGAAAGAACCACCTCGGGAGTCCCACCCCTGCTAAGACTGGCAGCCAGTCCCCTCTCCCCTAGCCCAGCATACTCCTCAACACCCAATGAGCATCTGTCAGTACAGGACCTCAGCAAGGACACTGTGCTGTGGCCTCAAAGAGCCAGCTCAAAACTGGGTGTGATTATTCGTTCCAGAATTTAAGGACTGGAAAGACCCTCCCATTTCCTCCTTCCTCCAGTTTTGTAGGTGTTAACAGACATGACAGATCCAAGAACCATTCCCTGACATTGAGTTTCAACTCAACACTTTTTAGAAGAAATTTTAAGTTTCTTTTATAGCAAGTGAATATATATAGGCTGCACCCTGATTTTTAAGCCAAGTGGGGGGGAAACTGTTTTTTTTTTTTTTCAAAACTGCTTTTTATAAACATTTATTAATTGTTTCAGATACAAGTTTAAAGAGATACTAAAAAGGAACAAGTTTTAGTTACATCCTTAGGACACTATGAATGGTGACTTGAACAGCACAATGTATAGATAAAGAAGAAACTTAAAGCTCACAGATCTTGGTTAATGTTAAAACACTGGATGTCATTTTGATGACCATGATGGGGGAGTTGGTCCTGGCATCCAGTGCAGAGAGGTCAGGGAAGAAGCCAGGGATGCTGCTAAATCACCTTCAGTGCACAGAAAGTGTGCATTCACACACCCCACACACAACAAAAGAATTATCCAGCCAAAAATGTCAATAATGCTGATATTGAGAAACTGGATAAACTCCTGTATGAGAGTATTCACAGCAATGTTTATTCATAATAGCAAAAACTGGAACATTCCAAATGACCATCAGCAGAAGATGGGATAAGTAAATTGTGACATTCATTCAATGGAATAGTGTAAAGCCATGAGGATGGGTGAACTAAAACCACATGCATCAACAGGGCACATCTGGAAAACACTGGGCGAGTGATACTACAATGATTCCTTTTACACAGCCACAAAAACAGCAGATTGGACATTGTTTAAGGATATTTGTATGTGTGGTAAAGCAATAAAGACAAGCAGGAGAATTACTGATACAGAATGTAGAGTAGTGATTAATTCTGGAAGGGAATGAATGCAGTTAAAAAGGAAGTACCTGAGCCGGGCGTGGTGGCACATGCCTGTAATCCCAGCACTTGGGAGGCTGAGGCAGGAGGATTGCGAGTTCAAAGTCAGCCTCAGCAACTTAGCGAGGCCCTGAGCAATTCAGTGAGACCCTGTCTCCAAATAAAATACAAAATAGGGCTGGGGATGTGGCTCAGTAGTGGAGTGCCCCTGGGTTCAATCCTCAGTTCCAAAAAAAAAAAAAAAAACCAGAGGAAAAAAAAAAAAGGAAGTACCTGCATGCTTCTATGGCACTGGAAAATGTTATATTTACAAAGTTGGGGAAGAAGGGATAGATATGTGACTTCATTATTTAAATGTTTAGGTATACTTTATGTACTTTTTGTATAGATATGTTTTTTTCCACAATTCCTTTTATGCTGGGGACATGATAATAACAGCAGCTAATGTTTATAAAGAGTTATGTCAGAAAGAGTATTTTTACTCTTGGAGAAAGTTCAGGGAGTGTGCCCTGGGCCATACAGCTTCTAGGGATGGAAGTAGGTTTGAACTTGAACAAGATGATGTTCACCCATGCTGCGAACCACCACAGGTACTGCTGCCCGTTGGTTCCCATGTCTCATCTGCTTCTACTCTCTCCACAGTGTCCGGAGACAGACGACAAGTCGGCCTCCACCAGCAGGTGGCAGACCAAAACCCCAGCCCAAGCCCAAGCCCCAGGTGCCACAGTGTAAGGCTTTGTACGCCTATGATGCTCAGGACACAGATGAACTCAGCTTTAATGCCAATGACATTATTGATATTATCAAAGAAGGTAAGTGCATGACTAGCTCTACCCAAAGAATATGCAGTCACTTTGCTATAAAACTAGTCTAAACAGGAAGGGAATTTATGGGCTCCTCTGTCTGAAATGTGTACAGGCAGGTCAGGCCCGAGGCTATTTGTTCAAGATTCCAGCTTCCTTTTCTTTTTAATGCTTCTTTCAGTTCTTCCCTCTTTGTTCCTGCTCCTTTCTCAAGCCATTTTTGTTTGTGGGGAAAAATGGAAGCAGAATTGCAGGCCATATATGAAATCTGCCTTATCTCTGAAACTTCTTAACCACTGAACAGAAGTCCTAAGTTTCAGTCTGATTGTACCAAATTAGTCAGGTGCCCATCCCTCGATCAAGTTCAGTAGCAGGACAAAGGCTATACCCTAAATGGCTTAGTCCTGGAAGGAATGACCCTAGGAAATGGGGTGAGGTCTACTCCACCCAAACCTCATGGTTTCCTGATAATGAAGGTAGATCCAGTGGAAGTCAGAGAGGCAACCTAGAGTATTCATTGTAAAAAAGGTCCATGGGCTTGGCTGAGGGCTTTCTTAACTGGGAAGAGAAGATATAGATAAATGTTTATGAAAATATAAAAACCAAAGATAATTTACTTAAGATATCAGAAGAGTCCCCATGAAGGAGATGTTTGTAGTGAGAGATGGGGAGAGTTCTCTTAGGGACAGAGACAGAAAACTCATGGAGACCAGAAAAAGCAGATAATTTCAAGAAGCTGATCCTTGACCATGATGCAGAATCCCCTATGGAGATGAGAAGGTAGAAATGTCCTGGGGATATAGGGCCCTGATTATCAGACTTCAGAGAACTTGTGAAGACAGTGAGGAGCCATCCATGGTTTATAAGCAGAGCAAGAACAAACTGAGTGGATAGTAGTTTTTGGTAAGTTTAACCTTCAGCAAGCGTGGCCAAGGATAGTTACAGGAATTTTAACAGGTTCCTTCATCATATGAGATCATTACAAGGAGAATTATGGACCCTGGACCAGTCTCCCTCAAAATGGCCTCTCAGTGTTGTTCTTCTAGTCTTCCACAGGCTTTAATATTTTAAACATTTTAGTATCCTCGTCAAAGATGTCAGAGCAAAAGTAAGTGTTGAAATTTAAAAAAAAAAAAAATTTTTTTTTTTTTGGTACCAGGAATTGAATCCAGGAATTAACCACTGAGCCACATCCCCAGCCCTTTTTTATTTTTTATTTTAAGACAGGGTCTCATTGAGTTGCTTAGGGCTTCACTAAATTGCTAAGTCTGGCTTTGTACTTGTGATCCTCCTGCCTCAGCCTCCCAAATTGCTGGGATTACAGGCATGTGCCACCACATCCAGCTGAAATAAACTCTTAAACACAGATGAGATTTTTATCATCAGGCTTGTTTAGCAAAATTGTTGAAAAAGGTCTAATCCAGTAAGGGGATTGGTTAAATAAGCTGCTATATTCAGTCAGTGAATTTTGATACAGTTTTTGGTTTTTTTTTAACCAAAGATAATATAAAAGTACAGTATATTGATTGACATGACAAATGTTCATTAGAAAAAGGAAACAGGTTATAGACTGGACTGTAGCCTCATATATAGCTATATGTGTATGTGTAAATATATTTGTGTGTATATATGATGTTATACAAAGTGTTAAATGTGGTCTTCCTACATGTTGAACTTAGAAGTATTACTTTCATTTCTCAATATTTTCAAATTTCCATTGAAATAACATGTATTGGTTATAATGAAAACAATTACATATTTGTATATAGAATGTATAGTCCTAGAATTTACCAAAACATGCTATCAGTTATCACTGTAACTTGTGGTATGAGTGCACAGATAGACATCTAAATAAATCAAATAGAGTCCAGAAACAGACCACACATATATAGGTATTTAATATATGATAAAGGTGGCATTTTAAACCAGAGGGGAAAGAACAGACAATTGCTTTACATTTTGAAGAGAAAATGAATTTATAACTCTACTTCATATACAATATAAGCATCAGATTGAGTTTAAAATCTAAAAATACATGATAAAATTATCAAAGCTGTACAAGGAAACCTAGAACATTAATCTTTGATGGGAAAAGCTTTCATATAAGACATAAAACACAAAAACACCATGTAGACCTTAACCTCATAAAGTTCAGTTGCAACCTTCTATATGTGAAAAGCACCATGAGCAAAGTAAAATATTTGATAGACCAGAAAAAATATCTTACACATATAAGTAGCATCTCCACGTAAGCAGCCAAATAATCCATTCCAAACATGGACATAGCTTTTGAGGCAGCGGACAACAGAGCCTCACAGATAATGAGTGAAATGCAGAACCAACATTTCCCCTACAACATCAGCAAAGATTAAAATGTGAAACAGTCCACATACCCCCACCCCAGGCCTTGGACCAGTTGAGTTTCAGAAATAAAAAATGGGAGCTTTTAGGGAGTTAATAACAACATATGTGCTATATATTATATAATACCCCTTGTGTGTCCCAGGGCAGACCTGGTAACAACTCAATATTTGTCCTGGGAAACATACAAATATCCACACTCAGTGGGAAGAGACATTGTGAACAAATCCACATTAGTTCAGGTCAAGTTTTGCTATCAAAGGAGTTACTGAAAGCACATTTTCATAACTGTGGATTTTGTCAGTGCAGTGAGAATATAAACTCTCATGTTTACAGTTAATCAAGAAAATAGGGGTTCAGGGATATAGTTCAGTGATAGAGCACCTGCCTATCATGTGTGAAGCCCTGGGCTCAATCCCCAGCACCACCAAAAAAAAAAGGTACCCTTCTTAATAATAATAGGAAATACATGCTATCTCTTTTATAGGAAATTTGGCAATAATTACCAGAATTATTAACTCCCTACATCAAATTAACTACTTTAAATTTATTCTTTATTCCCTATACCAATTTTCAAATAAAAGTAGATAAATATTAGGCACATGCCTATAATCCTAGCTACTTGAAAAATAGGCAGGAGGATTGCAATTTTGAGGCCAGCCTGGGCAACTTGACAAGACCTGTCTCAAAACATAAAAAGGGTTGGCCCATTTATTGATTGGGTTCTTTGTATTTTTGGTGTAAAATTTTGTAAGTTCTTTATAAATTTTGGAGATTAGTGCTCTGTCTGAAGTGTGTGTGGAAAAGATTTTCTCTGTAAAAATTTTTAAAAATGTAAAAAAATAAAAAATAAAGATTGATATAATTTAAAAAAAAAAAAAGGTTGGGAATGTAACTCAGTGGTAGAATACCCACCCACCCCCCAGGTTCAATCCCCAGTACTTAAAAAGAAAGGGGGAAAAAAAGGCCCAGAAGTAGAGTTTTCTTCTGTTAATGTAAGAATTTCCCAAAAATCATATAAAAAAAATTCTATAATAGATCTATTAATTCAACTACTTCAATATTAAAACAGGATAAAAACATGGGTGACTGGTGCTGTGGCTTAGTGTGTGAGCCCTTGCCTAGCATACACAGGTCCAGGGTTCCATCCCCAGCACCATAAGAAAAAGAAGAGGGATGTTTGCAACTTTCATGTCAAATTCACTAACATATACAGAACTGTTAATCAAGAAAGGTCAACAAGCATCAGAAAATGACAGATTATAATGAACAGTGGAACATATTCAGCTATAGAAGAGAATACAGAAGCTGCTTTTAAGATATTTACCACTGAGCTATATATCCACCTCAGGAGCTCTTTGTTCACAGATATGAAATGATCTTTAGTGCATGTTATTAAAGTTTTTAAAGGTGTAGAACATATAGTGTGCTATCATTTTTGTACAAAAGGGGGTAATTTTTTAAATGATGTCTTACAGGAAATATTTCTTAAAGAATGTACAAGAAATATAGTTTTGTTTCCCCTCAGAGAAGGGATCTGAATAGCTGTTATCACTGATTGTCCTCTTCAAAATACAAAAAATAATTAAAAACAAAAAAAGATAATAGGATGTCTATGCTCTTTGACCCAGAAATCTATCCTACAGAACTACTTACATGTGGACATAAAAATAAATGTATGGACAGGCCCAGTGGCACTTACTTGTAATCCCAGCTGCTCGGGGGGCTAAGACAGGAGGATCACAAGTTCAAATCCAGCATCTGCCACTTAGCAAGGCCCTAAGCAACTCAGTGAGACCCTTTCTCTAATAAAATATAAAAATGGGCTGGGGATGTGGCTCAGTGATTAAGCACCCCTGGGTTCAATCACTGGTGCAAAAAAAAAAAAAAAGAAAGAAAGAAAAAAATAGATGTATAGACATTCATTGTATTAATAATGAAAATTGGGAAGAACTGTCCTTTAATAAGGGAATGGTTATATGTAAGTTTTGGTACACAATGAGCTATTTAAAAAATGAGGTACAGGGGCTGGGGATGTAGCTCAGTTGGCAGAGTGCCTGCCTCGCAAGCACAAGGCCCTGGGTTCAATCCCCAGCACCACAAAAAAAATGAGGTACAGACATGGAAAGATTATGTCAAGTTTTTAAGTTCTTGATAAAAATAGGTATAGATTGGTCTGTTTTCTGTTTTAAATGGATTTGTATATGTTTATAATCACATGGATAAAGGTTTGAAAGAATATATACCAAATTATTTCTGGTGAAGAGACTGTTAGGCAGCTTCCCATCACTGTGACAAAAAACAAACTCAGAAACAACCTGAAGGAGGAAAGATTTATTTTGATTTTGGAGGTTATAGTCCATGGTTGCTTGGCCCTATTGCTGTGGTCTTGTGATGAGGCATACTATTATGATGGGGAGCAGCACATAGTGGAGCAAAACTACTCACCTTATGGCACCCAGAAAGGGAGAGGTGGGGAGAAGGAGGCCAGGACAAGATTCAGCCTCAAGCACATACTCCCAGTGTCTTATTCTAATTAGGTCTCACCTCCGAATTTTTATCAGGTCAGGTATGGTGTGCACACCTATAATCCCAGCTACAGGCTAAGTCAGGAGGACCACAATTTCAAAGCCAGCCTAGGCAACTTGGCAAAACTGTCTCAAAATTAAAAATAATCTTCCAATAGCCCTTTGAATTATGAATTCATCAATGGACTGATCTATTGATGAGAGTAGAGCCCTCATGATCCCATCACCTTCCACATCTTACTTCTGAACACTGCTACCTTGGGGGCCTTTAACGCTTAGATGAGCATTTTAGATCCAAACCATAACAGGACTGGAATAAAGATGGAAAGTGAAGGGTATGAAGGATCATCACAGACCTGGTTCTCCAAAAAGCAGATTCTGAGATGAGTTTAGGAGTGGTAACACCTGTGAAAGGAAAACAGGGAGGAAGCTGGACACCATGACCTGACAAAGTCTACTTGCTGCCCTGGGCAGGTTTGGCTGGGATGCATCCTGGGATGGGGCTGACAGTTGGAGCTGTCCTCCTATCCCTGCTGCAGGTTCTTTCTTGAAAGGCATCTGAGTGGTACATTTCTGTGTCTGCCATGAGGGAGAGTCACTTTTCACAACAACTTTTCACTTCTTATGGAAAAGTAACATGCATGAAGTCACTTGAACAACGTCTCTCTCCCCCTACAGATCCTTCTGGCTGGTGGACAGGTCGTCTGCGAGGCAAGCAAGGCCTGTTCCCCAACAACTACGTGACCAAGATCTGAGGCACCCAGAGACTGACTCGTGGGGCAGAGGAGCTCCAGGCACAGACAGGGGAGGGGACATTTGGGGACTCCCCTTCTGATCCACAGTGAGCAGTTGCTTCTCCAAGACTGAAGCTATTCTGGCATCTTCCCCATAGAAGACTCTGAAAAGTCTAGGTTGGGGACAGGGAGTGTTACTCCATAAATGATCCTAAAAGGTAGCCTATTCATAGGAATCCAGGAGGGCAAAACAACCACCAAGATTTATTTATTGTATTTAAACCTGGTGAGAGGACAAGTGAGGTCTACTCAGACCTCGTTGGCTTCAAACCAAAAGCACCCCGCTTGCTCACCAGGACTAGGGAATGGCTATAGGTGGCCACTGACAAGTGCCTTTAGTAGAAGAGCACATTTCTTTCATTCCTGTTTTCCATACCTGACATACACATTCCTCTCTGCCACTTTTGTTCAGGGAGGACCCTCCCTCTGCAGTTTGGGCTTGGTGTGAACGGGCACTTACTGTGCAAATGCCAAAGGCAGGCTAGCCTCCTGAGCCCACAGGGGCAGAGGGTCGCTGATTTACCTGTGCTGGGGCCATCAGGCTGCCGGGCAGGGAAGAGGCTGGGCACTGGGCTGTCAGCCTTGCTTTCTCTGGGTCTTCAATTGGAATGTGGCTGGCCCATGTTGATTATGTTTAATGCTGTACTTATTACAAGAAGGATCTCTTTTTTTCCAAGCTGTACATTTATAAAAACAGATCATATACTGTATATATAAAAATCTCAAGATGGTAGAAACATGTATGAATGTACTAAGTAGTATTCCACTGTACTCATTCATAAAGGTAGGTTTTATTACAAAACTCCCATCAGGTACTTTCAGACATTCCCTGCTTCTTTTCAACTACAAAAACAGTATCACTGCTTTCCAGGTCAGTCCCTGGAGACCTTCTTGACTCTCTCATTATAGGTAATTTTCCTGTGATCCCTCTCTGCAGCCCTCCTCCTACCTCCCAAATAAATAAAGGAATCAGTGAACTGCTTTGTTTTTTCCTGTTTGTCATGAACTCTAATTGGGTCCCTCCAAAAAACATGATGGAGCCAACCCTATGTATCAGCTTTCCATTACTGTAACATACCTGAGATAATCAACTTAGACGGCAAGACTTGTTTTGGCTCATGGTTTCAAAAGTTTCAATCCATGATCAGTTGAACCACTGTCCACTGCTTTTGGTCCTGTGGCAGCACAGCACATCGTGGCAGAGAGTACCTGGGGGAGCCCAGCTACTCACCTCATAGCAACTGGAAGTTGAGGAGTGTGCAAGAAGCCAGGATCCTAATATCATCAATGGCATGCCCCCAAGGACACAATCTTTTCCCACTGAGCCCCACCTCCTAAAGATTGCACCACCTTTCAAGAATGCCATGAGGTGGGAACCAGCCCTTTAATCCGTGGGTCTTTGGGCAATATTAAAGTTCCAAACCAGTATTCTGCCCATCTCCAAGAGTCCCAAAAGTCTTAACTGTTCCAGCATTGCTCAAATTTCTCCTCTGAGACTCAAAACAAATTTTTAGCTGTAAGCCCCTGTAAAAATCAGTTACATACTTCTTAGATGCAGTGGCATAGGGTAAACATTTCCATTTCAAAAGAGAGGAATAGGAAAATAGCAAGATCAAAGCAAGACCAGAACCCATCAGGGCAACATGATATCCTATAGCTCCATGTCTGGCATTCAGAGCACACTTGCAGAATATGGGCTCCAAGAGCTTGGGCAGCCCCACTCTACAGCCATACCCTGTCTCACTAGCTGCTCTCTTGGGCTGGCTTTGCACAATCCCAGCACTCAGTAGACACTCCACATTCCTGGCATTTCTGCCTTTCAAGGGTCCCATTGATTGCAGCTTTGCTTTTGTCCTGTGACATACTTGTAGGAACTTAGATTAGACCCTGCCATGCACCTCGGGGTTTTTCTTTGAAATATAGGCAGAAGCCTCCATGACCACATAACTCTTCCATTCTACATGCCTGCAAAATCAGCATCATGATCTGATGGCACCAAGATCTGCCACTGGGACCTGTTGGAACCATGGCTGAATGCACGCGGGGAATTAAATTCCAGGGAAACAATTCCTAGACAGTCCTGAAAGTCTTTGAAATGAGTTTACACTTTTATGCCTGGGGTCTGGCCTATCCCTGAAATACCTTCCAGTTTTCCCATTGTCCCAGTGCAAAGTGCCTGGCTTCTATTTAACAGTAACTGTACCCTCCTTGGCAGCACCTTTAAAAGGATGCCTTTTCTAGCCAAACTGCAAGTTTTCCAAATTTTTCTACTCTGTTTTGCTTTGCTCCTGATTATCACATAAACTTGGCTAAAAGCAAGCCAGTAATACAAATGTCACTGCCTGAATGCGGCCCTGCCTTGAAATTTCTCTCCACCACATAATCTGTCACCTTTCATCTGGTCTCCCACAAAGTCTCAGGACATGGATACAATGACTTCAAATTCCTTGCCAAGGTGTAACAAGGATGCCCTCTAGTCTAAGTCCCAACAGAGTCATTTCCATCTGAAACCTCTTGAATGTCATCATTACTGTTCATATTCCTATCAGCATTCTGGTCTATTAAGCCCTCAGCAAAATTACCCATTAGACTCCACTTACAGCATTCTAGATTTTCTCTAGCCCACTGCTCCAAATCTTTCCCAACTCCTCTCATGAACCAAATTCAAATGATTCTGAATGACATTGTCAGATATAGTCATAGCAATGACCCCATTTATCAGAGCCTATTTTGTGTGTTAGCCTTTTGTTGCTGACAAATACCTGATATAAAAAGAGGTAAAGTTTACTTTGGCTCACGGTTTCAGAGGTTTCAGCCCATGGCTGTTTGGCTCCATTGCCTTTGGCCGTGTGCCTTGGCAGCACATCAAGGCAGGAACACATAGAGTGGAAACCACTCACTTCATGGCAGGGAGGAAGCAAAAAGCAGAAGAGACTGGAGTCCATATATCCCCTTCAAGGGCACACCCCAATGACCTAACTTCCTTCCTTTAGGCTCTACCTCCTAAAGATTCTACCACCTCTGGATAGCACCACATGCTGGGGACCAAGCCTTCAACACATGGGCTTTGGGGAAAATTCAAGATCCAAACTATAGCGACCCCAGGACCTCAGCATATGACCTTATTTGGAAATAGGGTCTTTACAGAAGTAACAAAATTAAGATGAAGTTATTTTAACTGGCATCCTGATAAAAAGTGGAAAGCTAGCTGGGCACTGTGGTGCACACCTGTAATCCCAGGGAGGCTGAGGCAGGAGGGTAGGGAGTTCAAAGCCAGCCTCAGCCCGGGCAAGGCGCTAAGCAGCTCTGTGTCTAAATAAAATACAAGGGCTGGGGATATAGCTCAGTGGGTAGAGTGCTTGCCTTGCAAGCACAAGGCCCTGGGTTCAATCCCCAGCACCGCAAAAAAATAAAAATAAAAATAAATAAATAAATAAATAAATAAATAAATAAATAAATAAATAAAATACAAAACAGCACTGGGGATGTGGCTCAGTGACCAAGTGCCCCTGAGTTCAATCCTCGGTTCCAACAACAACAACAAAAAAGTGAAAAGCTAACAGGCAGAGGGAAGGTGATGTGAAAAGGCTGGAAGAAGACAATTGTCTACGAGCCAGGGAGAAAGGCCTGGAGCAGATACTTCCCTTAGCCCTCAGGAGGAACCAACACTGACGATACCTTGAGTGTGGATATCTAGACTCTTAGAACTGTGTAGCAATAAATTCCAGTTACTGAAACTACCCAGTCTGTGCTACTTTATAAAGACAAACCTAGCAAACTACATGTTTATTGCAGTAATAGTGAAAAGTTGGAAACAAGGTAATATCCATCAGTAATAGAATGGTTTCAAGAATGACAAGTCACTACCTGTTCTCCATCCAGTTGTCATAATCATTGTAAAGTTATTGGGAAATTAAGAGTTTGAGCAGTCCTTTATGCCACTTCAGGATTTTCAAGATCATGAGACAAAATTATTATCAAGGGCTAGCTACAAGGGACAAAAATCAATCTGGATTTAGAAAAAAGATTAACATTTTATTCATTTGTGTTTACTTCAACAACAGGGAGCAAACTTCTTCCACGACAGTGACAATGTTTAAAGGGTATTTCAATTTTATGTTGTGACCAGTTAGGAAAGAGGAAAATAACGTCACAATGTGATGAATTGAGGAAAAGTATTCCTATCGACACTAGTGCTCTCTGTATTTTACAAAGTACTTTCACAATCACAGACTCCCTGAAAGTGGAAGGAAGGAAGACAGAACAAGAATTGGGACTGAGGCAGATCCTGGACTTCCAGCAGCCACCAGCAAAGCACACAGTCTGCTTTCTTGTAGGCAGGAATGCCTCGGCGGTCCTCCCTTGTTTTTCCTTTGACTGGCATTTTATTGTGTGTAACTGGGAACTCTCAGGCTCTAGGTAACAAAACAGGAACCAAGTTAATCCCCCTCACACCTGAAAAAACAACATGCATGGAGATGACAGATCTAGCCCTCATCACCTGTATCCAGTGCCCAGTGCTGGCTCAAGGAGGCTCTTGATTGATTTTGCTTGAATAGGTAAGTGGATTCACCTTTACAGGTGAAGATAGTTTAGATCTTGAAATGGAGAAACTGAAATTCTAGAAAGATTCATTAAAAAGAAAAGTTTGGAGAGAATTGATTTATTCTTGAAATTATTTCTACATATTTAGAAATGTAATATGGGGTTACTATAAAGATCATTGACAGATAACATTTCCTTTTTTTTTTTCTAATTAAAAAGGCTTCAGAAAAATTTCATTCCTTTTAAGGTCTTTAATTCATTAAGATTTCCTATCATCCCTGATCTAGGCAGGCCTGTCATTTTGTTCGCCGTCCAGTCAAGTAAACATGATTGGTTCAGGAATCTCTTATCCTGAGAGAACATGAAGATCAAATGGCCATCCATACCTATCTTCTGCAAACTGCCATCCTGTCTGAAGTACAGGGTGTCCATGTGCACACACAACCCCAAGGTACAACAGTATCAAACACCACATAGAGATGCATCAGATCCCTCAACCAAAGGTTTAAAGTATCAAGAACACATCGAGCAAGGCTGACTATGGACCTTGGGTGGCCACAGTGTTCAAAATTCAAAGGCTTTGGCCTAAGAACTCTCTTATATTCCTCAATATCATTAAGCACCCCAAAGAGTTTGGCTTTTGTTGGTTACAGTTATCAATATTTACTGTACTAGAAATTAAACCTAAAAAAAAGTTTGAACACAAAAAAATTCACTAGCCACCAGAGTAATGACCTCACATCTGATCAAACCTGACTCTCTGCTGTCGGGCTTGTGCCTGCTGCAAGTCCAGTCTGTGAAAGGAAGATGATGAAAGCCATTTCTCTTTAAAAGGACATACCCTGGGAATTGTACACATCATGTCCACTCATGTTCTACTAGTCAGTATGATGCAGTCAGATGGTCTCAACTGAAATGGGGCTAAGAGGATGAACACTGAGCTGTGGAAGCCACTTACCCAGAGCACCAGAGTTACAGCCTTCTCATAGTCACAGCTCTTTCCAAGTAGAGGTGCACACAAGAACAAAAGAGAAACATGGATGTGCATCAAATGTAATTTGAATTACAAACCACTGAATGTCACAGAACACAATTTTACATATAATCCACATACTTTCCCTCCATATCTCCATCCCCAACTCCCCCCACCCCCAGACCTTCCTTGAGCAACACTACTCAGACCATCTGGCTCTGCCTCTAGGTGTTAGCATTTCTTTTGTAGGTGGTTTGCTAGTTATGGTTTAATTAGTAGTAGGACTGGAGTCTGCTTCCCAGAGGAATCAGCAGTCTGTGCAGTGCATCTTTGGTAGAGAGCTTAACTCTACACCTGGCACCGCTAACTTTTGTGGTCAAGAGTAGGACCATAAATGTTGTTCCCTTTCCCTTCTGGTTTAGACTCTCTCCCAAGTCCTGGCTGATTGCTGTTCCTCCTAGATTTAGTAACTGGCCTTTATTCCTACCAGCTAATCTTGATGCCATTCCCTCCTAGTTACCCTTCTTAGCACCCCTTCTTACCAGAACACTATGGCTCAGCATGGTCTCCTACCTTGCCCAAGGTCATTTTCTGGGAGGAATGGGGTGAGTCATCATTGAGAGAGACGTTCATCTGACTCCAAAGCCCATACTTTTAATCATGGATTCTAATTAAACAGATATTTAGGAATTTGATAATGTGTCAGACTTCCAATATCATTCTCTGAAAAAAATCAAAATCTAAAAAAAAGAAAAAACTCACAGATAGGATTCAACAGCTATAAATTTGTAAATTTATACAAATTTGAAAACAAATGGGCAAGAGATACTTCTAATATATCTTTGGATGCCCAGAATCCACCTCTTCTCAAAACCATCAAACTTTTTCATATTTTTTTTTTTAGTTGTAGGTGGACATAATACCTTTATATTTTATTTTTATGTGGTGCTGAGAATCAAATCCAGTGCCTCACATGTGCCAGGCAATGCTCCACCACTGAGCCATAACCCCAGCCCAAGCCCATCAAACTTCTCAAAATCCAAGTAGATAATGTTCCAGGACCGACTTCATATTAGGTGCTGTACTAATACTGGGCACACTTTAGTTGTATGAGGAAGACACTGACGCCATTTACACATACACACACTGTCCCCCATTTACACATGTGATAGCATAGCTATCACAGGACTACTACGTAGACTCAAACCCAAGCAACCACCTCCAAGTTTGTGCTCTCCTACACCGGGGTTACATCTCACCTTCTAATTCCAGTGTTTTATGGTATTATAATTTCTACTTTTACCACCTACTTCAAACATATGAAACACTAGTTGTGGCACATAAGGAAGTATCTTTTTTTTTTTTTTTTTTTGGTGTTGGGGATTGAACCCAGGGCCTTGTGCTTGCAAGGCAGGCACTCTACCAACTGAGCTATATTCCCAGCCCCAGGAAGTATCTTAAAGGTCTTTTTTTAATGATATCTTGGAAGAATCTCTTGAGTTAGGGCATTTAATATTTAACTAAGCAAAACATTTAATAAAGAAAGCTATAAACACCATCCTTGGAATATGTCTACAAAATCCATCCTTTCTTGGAGAGAAGATGAGCTTGAGCATCCCTGGGAAATGTCATTTTCAGAGCCAGCAAAGCTCCCTCCCATGGTTTCACTTGGTTCCTGTTCACACTGTGACCGAAGTTGGTCTGAAGCTGCTATGGAAACAAGTTTCACTATCTCAACAAGGGCTATCTATAAAACCCTCCAATTTCAACACATAAAGATACCCCACAAGCTGGGTGTGGTGGCACAGTGGCTCAGGAGCTGAGGCAGGATGATCGCAAGTTCAAAGCCAGCCTCAGCAAGGGCTAGGTGCTAAGCAACTCAGTGAGACCCTGTCTCTAAATAAAATACAAAATAGGGCTGGGGATGTGGCTCAGTGGCTGAGTGAGTTCAATCCACAGTTCCAAAAAAAAAAAAAAAAAAAAAAAAAAAACCCCTTACCTCTAAATGCTCAAAACTTGCAGTTAAAAGCATCCTAGTCAGGCAGCCCTGACCTGCTCAAGAAAGGGGAAATAAACCAGTCTCCCCTGCCAAGGGGATTCATCACACCCATATCATAGGACTCGACACTGCACTTTTGCTGTGGGGCACAAGGAAGCTTTCACCACACCCTAGGCCTGGGAAGTGCGGAGTTAATTGCAAAGTTCAGAGCCTGTATGAATCTTCCGAAAATTTGCAATGTCTCCCAATTTTATCTAATTTCCTTCTCTCAAAACACCAGTTAACATCTCATTGAACGACCAGTTTACAAAGTTGTTACCATAACAGATTCACTACATTTATGGTTTTTCTTTGGTTTTAAGTTAAGTAGTAGGAGACTAAGGATGCATTCCCCTTTAAAAAACAAAAAACAAAAAACAACGTTAAAATACTCAGGAGTATAGTATTTGCTTAGCATGTTCAAGATTTGGGTTTCATCACCAGCACTAAAAAAAAAAAAAGAAAGAAAAGAAAAATATGATTAAACACCCTCAAAAACAAACAACAACAACAAAAAAACCCCACAAACCTTCACATTTAAACTGTATGTAGCTAAAGCAGCATAACTGGAAAATGCATTCCAAATTTTAACTTTAACAGGATGCCACTGACACATTTCCTTCCTCTACCTGTGGCCTCTCAGAACTGTTCATTCTGTATTCAACCATGCCTTTTGAGAAACAGATCCATTATGAGGGCTATTCTGGTGACCATCACCGTAGTGGGTCAGCTGTTCCTATGTAGGAATTAGAGAGCAGTTGAGGAGATTTCAGAAAGGAAATTATCATGGCTATCCCATTTTAAATTTTCATAATGAATCAATGTATTCATATCAAGGTTTAGAAGTGGCTTAGTGTTTATCAAAACCAAGTTCATTTCTTCCCGTTTGAGAAAATAGTGTAGGAAGGTCTTTCCCAAAGCCATGAAGTCAATGACCTACATGCTGTTCATAATGATTCAAAAAGAAACCAATCAAAGCAAGCATCTATTGATTTCTTCACTGTAAAACACACAAATAAATAGACGTGGGATATCTTAAGAAAAATCAATAGCTTTATTTTTCCTCAATATACATTTAGAAAATTAGTCTGAGAAGAGGTTTCTTGAAATAGACCAGAGGACTATGTACAAAATCGAGAGTTTCACAACAGTAAGAAAGAGTGTATGGATGAAGCTGCAGCAGCCTAGGACCTCCCCATCAGAGGGGAGGCAAGGTCTTTGATGGTCTTGGAGTTCAGCTGAGGGATCGTGCTGATCTTCAGGAGTTTGCTACTGGCATACTTATTCTTGATGGCCTGTAGAAGTCATTTGTGATTAAGCACATGTCAGGACCCCCCACTTCAGACCTCATTCCTAGCTTAACTTGTAAGTATTGAAAGGCTAGAGCTATGATCTCCAAATGATCTGATGATGCCCAATCACTGAAGCCAGCCAGAGCTGACCATGTCTTTCCATCCCTAATAGTGAAGAAAACTCTGCTGGTCATACAGATTGTGGGGGTACAAAGGACTTCAAAGTCAAGGAACAGGCTCTCTCCATGAGCTACCACTGGGATGGGAGGAAGGAGCTCTTTATTGTACCTAAGAGTCATTAGAACTGGCAGTAATAATGAGGGGCATCTAGTGCTTAGCAAATCCCAGACAATATCTTCAGGACTGAAAAGACATTATACTTCCTAAGGCATAAGTCATGCTGAAATTTTGGCAGAAAGCAAATCAGATTATGAAGACACTTGAAACTCTTCTGTTGTACAAACACCTTGCAATTTATCACCAGACTGCTGGTTTGCACTGATATTTGGTATCACACAGGCACAGGACAGCCCCCAAACCCCTTCTATTCCTCCTCATAGGTGGACTACACAGACAGACACCATAACCCCACAAGGCTTCCTCAGGAAGCTTCTTGCTCTCTTGTTCCATCATGCCTGCTCATCAAGTGCCTTTTAGTCACTGCTCCAAAAGCCTAGAAACAAGGCCCTGAGTAATACCATCTGCCTATATAAGACCTTCACATAGCCATTCAAGGTGGGCCTTTTCTCTTCCTGATCATAGGCCAACCAGGCTTCCCTGCTTCCTACATGACCTAGACAAGATTCTGGTACAAGCATGAAGTAAACACATAACGATGAACAAATGACTGGCTGACTATACCTGGGGCCTACCGAGATAAGGTTAGCCTATCTATCTTGTTTTAAAGAAAGTCCACATCCAGGGTTTATCACTATGCTTCATTTCCAACTATACTAGAAAAATATAAAGAATTTGTGCTAAGACTCTCACATGAGGCAACAATGCATTCACATAAAAATGTAAAAGCACA
Source organism: Glaucomys volans (assembly GCA_020662805.1). Classification (NCBI taxonomy): domain Eukaryota; kingdom Metazoa; phylum Chordata; class Mammalia; order Rodentia; family Sciuridae; genus Glaucomys; species Glaucomys volans. Next base: position 201,268 of record JAJEJO010003436.1, read on the forward strand.
CACACAAAACCCATAACCTCATGCCTACAAGGACACTTCAGAAACAAAAGTACTTACGATGAATTTAGTTAAGTTTTCATTTACTTTCACCACATTTTTGGCCATGTGCTGCATGACTTCCAATACTTCAGCCTCTGTGTATCCCGTGTAATACTGCTGCTTTAGGTTCTGAAACACCAGACAAAGAAAAAGAATACGTGACTGAGGGGCTAGATTAATTCTGCCTCTTAGGAGAGCACATGTTATACATGCTGACATCACCTGTGAATGAAAATTTGTATCTTCCAAAAAATTATGGACGAATCACTTCATGGTACCAGCAGAACTAAAGTAGCCAGCAAATGCAGGATGAGTTTGGCCCTGAGACAGGACTGAATTATGACACTGAGGGACTCCTAATTAAATTGAGTGTGAAAGGCCTCAAGTTACTATTTTTTAAAGAGGTTGCACAGGTACCTAAGTAAGAAACTGCGACGTAAGTTTTCAACCTTACTTTTCTATCCGCATACTGAAAGGAAAAGAAAATGAAACAGTGAAAAATAAAACCAAACAGAAAAGTGCCCCCTTAGCCAGGGGCAGTGGTACATGCCTGTAATCCCGGTAATTTGGGAGGCTTAGGTAGGAGGATCACAAGTTCAAGGCCAGCCTCAGCAACCTAGTAAGTTTATAAGCAACTTAGTGAGACCCTGTCTCAAAACAAAAATAAAGGCTTGGGGATGTAGCTCAGTGGTTAAGCACCCCTAGGTTCAATCCCATACCCACCCCCAAAAAAGTGCCCCCTTTGTGGTGTTTAGCATATTTTAAATATCCCTCCATCAAAGCCCTGCCCAGTAACAGATGCTCTATGCTTGAGAGTCCAGACAATCATACTATTAGGCAGGGAAGAACTAAAACTACCAGGATTCTCCTGTTGGGCCCTGTAGAGTTAAGCACCAGAGAACAGAGAGAACTCAGAGAAGCCAACACACTCAGCCTTCCCAAGAAGAAATTGCAAGCAAAAGGATAACTGTTGATTGATAAGAAGACTACCACATATGAAAATATACAAACTTCTTCATTTCAAAGATCTGTTGTACAATTCCAAATGCTAATAACCTATTCCTTTTCAATGCTGAGTATATAACTGGCAAAATCAACCACAATCTTATGCTAAAATAGTTCGAGGAGGAAAAAAACTGAGCAAGAGTAAACACTAAAATAATGCACAACTACTGGTATTTTGGATGAACCATTTGAAAGTGAGTTGTAGACATCGTGACATGTCACTTCTAAATGTTTCAAAGTATCCATAAGAAGTATATTTTACCTATCCAAAACAGCATTCTCAAATAAAAACGTTATCAACAATTCCATAACATCATCTAATACAGTTAATATTTTAATTTCTCCAATTATTTTAAGATATCTTTTATAGATTCTTTTAAGATCTAGAGTCCCATCAAGTCACAAGCAATACATTAGGCTGTTATATCTTTAGTCTTTTTAAATTTAAAAGAACCCTTACTTTCTTGGCTTTGAAATACCTTTTTTTTTTTTTGGAAGCATCCAGGCAAGTTACTTTTAGAATGTCTCATATTCTGGATCTGTGTTAGTGTTTCATGACTGAATTCATGTCAAACCTATTGGATGTGAACGGTAAATACGTGACAGTGCATACTTCTTGCTTGCATGGCAAGTCAGCTAGTCCCAAAAATGATACATGATAAATTTATTCACTAGAGTAAGGTATAACCACCAGATCACTCCATCAGAAAGGTTCATCTTTTTTCTTCAAAATTAGAAGTATCTATGGATGATTTTGAGACCATGTAAATCATGTTTTCCACAATTAGTTCATCTAATGTTTTTGATGATCGATTACATGATTACATCTAATGTAATTGATGATCCTTGCTTAAATCAATATTATATTGGGGTTAAAATATAGTATGTGCCTGTAATCCTGGCTACTCAGGAGGCTAAGGCAAAAACCTTATTCCTGAGTTCAAGACATAGCGAGACCACCTCTCTCTCTATCCTGTCTCTTAAAAACAAAACCTGTTAGGCATGGCGGTGCAGGCTTGTAATCTCAGCTACTTGGGAGGCTTAGGAAGGAACATCACAACTCAATGAGGAATCCTATCTCAAAAAAATAAAGCACTGTGTATGCAGCTCAGTAGTAGAGCTTTTGCATTCCATATGCAAGGGCCTGGAATTCCCAGGACTACAAGGATATAAATGAATGAATGAATGAATGAATGAATGAACGAACGAATGAATGATAAATGAAAAACCAAAAACAAAAGCACACATAGTGTATTTCTAAGTCTAGCATTCTTCCTATTTTAAATCACTACTATATTAATCTTAAAAAAAAGAAAAAGAAAAAAAGGCTAGGGATGTAGGTCAGGGGTAGAGCACTTGCTCTGGGTTTAATCCCCATTACCTTCCCCTGCAAAAAAATAAATAAAAAGAAGCTTCCCTTTTACTTCACTTTTTGTGACATTATGGACTCAGACTTTGGTTGCATTTGCTTGCTTGTGTTTTTTGCAGGACTTGGGACTGAACACAGCTAGGCATGCACTTTACCATTGAGCAAGCTAGACAAGCACTTTACCATTGAGCTACATCCCCAGCCCCGCCTCCTTTTTTAAATCTTATTTTGAGACAGGCTTTCGCTAAGATGCCCAGACTGTCCTTGAACTTGCTATCCTCCTGCATGAGCCTCTTGAGTAGCTGGGATCAGAGCTGTGCACTACCACACCTAACTTCATAGAATTATTGTTTTCCCTTTCATTCTTTCCTTTTTTCTTCCCATCTACCTAGGATCCATCCATCCATCCATCTTTTGCAGTACTGGGAATTGAACCCAGTACCCCACACGTGTGACATTCTCCAGTCCTTATTATTCTTTTTGATACTCAAATTTAGTCAGAACCTTTTCAAGCCAGGTACTCCATCCCGTTGATATGACCTCAATGGTCTTTGAGAACTTACTTGCTTTCTGGCACAAACTGTTCTAGGTTGTGTCCTTCTCCTGACAAGGTCCTGAACTCAGCTATTTCTCTAAGGAGTGCTAGCTCCTACTGGGTAATGGTATTTAGTATCTGAGATGTGAGTACCAGATATGCTAATTGTTCTGAGCTGTCATTGTTTCCAAACCTTTTTTAATGAATATACTGGTATTTCCAGATTTAACATTACAGGGTGTTTACTTTTGTTTTTAATTGTTAAAAATATTTTACCTCTTTCTTCTTATAGTGAAAACTTTAGTCCTTAATAACATGAACATATTTGCTTTTACCTATAATACACTAAAATAGTCTTAGAATTATAACAGCAGATCACTATTAACAATAAAGCTACTGGGCTGAGGGTATAGTTCAGTGGTAGTGTTTGCCTATTCTTGGTAAGGCCTTAAGGTTCAATTCTCAGCACCTCAAATAAATAAGAAAACAATAAACCTACTAAGTAAACATTATGTTACCTTTTTGGGTCCTTTTTTCTAACTGTACATCCCTCCAAGGAAGCATAGTCAGAATGTTGTGTTCAAATTATTTGAATCAATGCTTTGTTATGCAACGAATTTGATAATTACTTTGCTTCCATTTAACCCTTTAAGTCCCATTTTCCCTGACTTTGCACACCTATAAGAAAGTTAGCAACAAATATATCATTTATGTCAACATTCCACCCCACTACCACCCACCACACAGGAGATTAAACCCAGGGACACTTGACCACTAAACTATATCCCCAACCTGTTTTAAAATTTTAAGACAAGTTCTCACTAAATTCCCATGGCTGGCCTCAGACTTTCAAACCTCCTGCCTTACCCTTGAGTAGCTGGGATTACAAGTATATGCCACCATACCCAATTCACTTACAAAACTTTTGAAATAAATACTATGTTTTTAAAGTTCCAATCTTTTGAAAAAGGTAATAGGTAAAGAACTAGAGCATTTTAAATATATATATATATATATTTAAAATGCTCTAGTTCACATATACACACATATACATATATACACACATATACATATATATACATACACATACATATCCATATATATATTTGAAAATATACATAAAGAATATATAAGATCTACATTATGATTTCCAACCTGTGTCAATTTCATTGAAATAGACACTTGAAAACTTAGGATTTAACAGGTTAATTCCATTTCAGAATTTGCATAAAATATTTCAAAAGTCACAAAAGTTACAACACCAAAGTCAACAAATAGTTACAACCAAAAGTCCTCCCACTATCAATCTTCTATCCTATTCCCACAGAATCCCACAGTATCTTTCTTTCTTGGTTTCTGGTTGATTCCTCCTGAATCTTTTTTAAAATCAGCAAATACACAGGTATACATTCTCCCCTGTGTAAAATGTAAACTGCTATGTGTAACAGTAGGGAAATGGCTCCCCCATGCTGCCCTAACAACCTCACCTATATCCAGATAGGCTCCAATGACCAATGCTTGGACCACAGCTGATATGCCTAGACAAAAGGCCTGTGATCCTCCTGGAACAGGAGGGGATGGCAGGCTTCGAAGGAGCCGGCTTCCATCTCCCACTCCTCTTCCTGTCTCCCTTGGAAAACTTATGAGATGTTCCTCATCACCTCGTAGGTTCTGATGATGGTTTCTGCTTTGCCAACTACAGAACTGCTGAGTGGCAATCTAGAATTGGCTCCTCCATGACAGAGTATCCCTCAACTTGCACTGCAGTCATTGACTTCTTTAGTTTCCTTATCATCCTGTTTTGTTGAGAGAGAAGGACTGGGGAGTTGGCATGTTGGGCTACTTATCTGAATCCAAAAATGGCTGACTCTGTCTTCACTGGCTGAATTGGCAGACCTGGGCCTTGCTTTGTTTGGTGTGCCCAATAACTTGCAGGTGTCACTTACCAAAACACCCAAAAAATCTTACATAGCAGTTCTTAGTGGCCTTCCTCACCTTTACAACTCTCTGATACATTTGTGCATCATGGCATAGTCAGCTGTCCCTGAATTGTTCCAGGCAGCTTTCTTTTAGGCCTTTGGACTTCCAACAAATGTCTCAATGACAGTGTTGTGAAATGCTAAGGCCTTTCATATCATGATGTCCTAAATACAGACTAATTTCTTCATGAATCCACCACTCACCCACTTTCCTTGGCCTAGAACCTTCTGAGACAAGCAGGAAGCAGCCGCTGCTACTTTAGAAGGGTGATAATGCACCATGTCATAATCAATGAGAGTCAGCTCCATCAAATATTTGGCTAATGTGTGCTGTTCAACATCAACCTATGAAAGAATAGCCAGGGACAGGAAGAATCATAGTTATTATTATCTTGCAAAATTCTGGGTGAATGCCTAGGAACTCAAATTCACTTAACTCACATCTTTCTTAAGAATCACTCTATTCCACAATATGTTACAAACACAGAGCCTGAGGACTTTTCTCATAAGAATTCATATACTATGCATCAAGACTTATCTAAAGGAAGCTTCCTATATATTCATAACTTTCCCTTGGTTAAATCAATGTTTCTGGATAAGACATCAAAGAAAAATCATCTCCAACAGAGTTGGAGGCACTTACTTCTCCAGCTTTTGATGCTCGCCTTAAGAAGTGTAGTGGCAAGGGTCGACCCAACTCAAACTTCAGTTCTTTCAAAATTAGAGTTTCCATTTCTCGGATTTGAGAACTGGTATAAGCATTGTCTGTGATGTAAACGAAGTCTTCTATATTTGGAGAAAACATCTCCTCATACTTGGAAGCCAAGAGCAGAGCTGTAATCCCAACCAATTGAAGTTTCTTACGGGAGACTGGCTGAACCTAATTGAAAACAGGTGTGTCAGAAGTCACATTAACAAGGTTTGGGGCTCAGGGTGGGAGAGGGTGAGAAGAAACCAAGTCCTGAAGAAGTAAGCACCTATTGCTTCTGCTCATGGCCCTCTTCAGAATACAGCACCTAAGATTCTAACATACCATCTCATCCAATTTTCATGAAAACTCTAGGAAGTACATACTTTCATCCTCAATTACAAATACATGACCTGAGAAGAGATTCAGATACTAGCTCAAGATCACTCAATTGCTGAAAAGGGAAGAATCTAAGCTCCTTATCACTCTTCCTCCCCGACTGTCCTGACTTGGGTGGCGAGCAGCCTTGACCCGGACTCAGCATGGTCTAAACTAAGATAAGACAAAGCAAAAAAAATGAGAATTTAATGGGTGGCTCAAATATTTCCCTAATCCTCATCAAAATCATGCCCACTGTTCAGCTTAAAAAATTTTTCAACAATGTTTTAGTCATGGAAAATCTATCTAGAGGATAAGTGTTTCCTTTAATTTTCCTTCTTCCTTCTTCTAACTTGGACTTCACTTTAACTCTCATTATTCAAAATCCACCTAAAATACTGCTGTGCTTTCTGGTCCAATAAGTATTTTATGGTGAAAACCATAGAATCTATGGTTACTTAGAATTTTGCAATATCTTAGGGACATTATCATAAATATAATTATTACTATATTGTTTGGACAGAATTTATACTTGACCTACGCCCACATCATGAATGCTGACTTAAAATAAAAAAGCAAATCTTTATCTGTGGGGCTATTTGGTAGGTAACACACTAGCAGTTTATATCTGGCTCTCTTCTCACTGTTCAGTGTCTATGCATTAAAAATAGATAAGTATTTTGAAAATTCTGTTTGCTTCTCAGTTTATTTTTTATTCCCTCTTTATGTCCCACATTCTCAGTCCACTCCACACGAACATACATGGTGTTTTGTTCTGTTTTTTAATTCTGCTTTGTCCCTCTCATTTCTGTGGTGATTTAATGCCACAACTAACTCAGACTTTAAGATTCTCTAAGCAGGGCTGGGGATAAAGCTCAGTTGGTAACGTGCTTGCCTCGAAAGCACAAGGCCCTGGGTTCAATCTCCAGCGCTGCAAAAAAAAAAAAAAAAAGATTCTCTAAGCAAACTCCTCGCGCCTCAGACGAGGAAACACTAAGGAGCACCAAACTTTGGAAATGGTACATGAAGGTCTGGAAAACCAGTGTCCAGAGCCACCAGGGGTTTCAGATGGACTTACCATTTGATGCTATATTCCCTTTGATGAATGACTGTGACTAGGCAGGAGCGGGATGAGCATCCCTAATCAAAAAAATCTGAAAACCTGAAATGCTCCAAAATTCAAAACTTTTTGAGTACTGCTATGACACTATAACACTCCACACCTGACCTTTTGTGTGACAAGTTACAGTCAAAACACACATACACTAAAAATACTGTATAAAATTACCTTCAGGCTATGTGTATAAAGTCTATATTAAAACAACTGACTTTGAGTTTACATTTCAGTCCTATCTCCAAGATATTTCTCATTTATTTATTGGCGATACTGGCGATTGAATCCACAGGCACTTTACCATACTGAGCTACATCCCCAGGCCGCCTTTTATTTTGATGTAGTGTCTTGCTAAATTGCTCAAGTTGGCCTAGAACTTCAGATTCTCCTGCATCAGCCTCCCAAACTGCTGGGATTTCAGGTGTGTGCCACCATACCCAGCCCATCTCCAAGATATTTCAGTGTGTATGGGCAAATATTCCAAAACCAAAAAAAATGAGTGTGTAAAATCTCTCAAGGCAATTAGGATTAGGGATAGTCAACCTGTATGTCCTGGAGTTCTAAAAAGTACTCAGGTACAACTAACAAAATTGTCCAGAGTTGGTCAGCATCATCAAAGATTTGATATTTTTGGACTACTTTCCATTTAAACACCTGTTTTTTGGCTCCTCATTAATTAACTTTTGGCCTTTTCTTCAGAGGAACCCCAACTTGGCTTTCTATCCCAGAAGCTTAAATACAATGTTCAGTGAGTCTGAGGCACTAGTCCCTGAAGTAGACTTACCTGTAAAAATCGATCCATGACAGCAATGCACATGTACAGAGTTTCCTGCAGAAGCCTAAACTTGGAGTGGACTTGAACCAGCCAGTCCACCAGGATGGCACGCATACGTCCATTTATATCTCTTCCATCTAAGAAATGTGGGTTTATGGATTGTAAAACCTGTTGGTGACATTTAAAAGTTTAAAAAGTTGACCTCATTTGTAAATTCCACATTGCTTGTAGAACCCAAACACAAAGGTCAACCCACCTCAAGCTGTCTTAAATACTGGTAGATATCCTTAACATAATCACTGCAGAGCTGAGGGTTCTCCCAATCCTCATTATCAATGTCCTCGATTTTGCAGAGCAAAGCATCAGAAAAAGCTTGGCAGAGGTTCTCTTCCTTCATGGAGACATCCTTAAGTATGGGAAGGACCAACAAATTAAAGCACATTACTATTTTTTGTTTTCTCTTATAGAACCTATAATCTACTATACTATACACATAAATTATGTATATTATTTTTCTCTATTAGAATGTAACCTCTAGATACATACATTTATTTAATTATCTTTGTCCAATGAAGTATCTCAAATACCTATATTAGAACTCATAGGTACTCAAATAAAAGAAACTTGACCTCCTGGGGTCAGAGATTACTGGTGCTCATCATTCACTTTAGCAGTATCCCCTTCTGCAAGCATGTTTTCTTCAACTTATTTGCTCTAAATTGAAAAACTGGCAACTTAAAAGCAGAAAAGCATGCCTATGGATAAAACAGGAAATAGAATAGGAAGAGTAATAAAGACTGAGCAAGTATATAGCCTAGTATTTTATCCTTTTATGCTGACTGGGTGATTGTTTATGAAAATTACACAAATTTAAAAAATCTATAAAGTTAACACAAGTATTTAGCAATGAAGGATAAAAAAATCATTACTTTTAAAAAGAATAAGAGATATTTGCAAAGCAAAGCCTAACAGAATTTTTAGGCTACAAAAGAAAATATTTTAAAGTAATGAAATATAAAAAAAAGGAGCCCATATAATAAAACAGATAAACAATGTTAATTTACATTAAAGTTCAATCATGATAATTACTAGTCTTAGAGGATACAATAATGGAAAAATACAATTCAAATCATGCCTTTTTTTTTTTTTTTTTTTGGTACTGGGGATTGAACCCAGGAGCACTCCACCACTGAGCCACATCCCCAGCCCTATTTTGTATTTTTATTTAGAGACAGGTCTCACTGAGTTGCTTAGGGCCTCGCTAAGTTGCTGAGGCTGGCTTTGAACTCACGATCCTCCTGCCTCAGCCTCCCAAGTGCTGGGATTACAGGCGTGCGCCACCATGCCCAGCTATGCCCTTCTCTCTCAAAGATCTTAAACTGAGGAAGGGTCAAGTGAACAGAGAACAGGCAGGTATGCATGTCACTAATTCAAGCATTTGCAACCCTCAAGGATCTAGAAAGAATGAGAAGGACTGTGTGGAGCACCTTGAGAAGATGGCTAGGCAAAAGAAAAGCAAGAGCTAAGTGCCTGAGGAAGCAAAGAAAATAAAGACAACCCTGGGAACTGAGAAAAGCCTCTAAAGTGTGAGAAGATGAGCTGGAAAGGCAAGCAAGAACCTTGCCAAGGAACTTAGTTTTATCCAAAGGAAAAGTGAGACCATGGAAGGGACAACAGTGACTCGAGATAGATGTGCTTTTTCATTCTTCAGGTTTGGGAAATTTTCTGATATTATTTCATTGAATAGGTTGTTCATTCCTTTGGTTTGTATCTCTGTGCCTTCCTCAATCCTGATAATTCTTAAATTTGGTCTTTTCATGATATCCCATAGTTCGTGGAGGTTCTGTTCATGATTTCTTACCATCTTCTCTGGGCAACTTTATTTTCAAGATTCAATATTTTGTCTTCATTGTCTGAGGTTCTGTCTTCTAAGTGATCTAGTCTATTGGTGATACTTTCCATTGAGTGTTTAATTTGGTTTATTGTTTCCTTCATTTCAAGAATTTCTGTTTGGTTCTTTTTCAGAATCTCTCTGTTGAGTTGATCTTTTGTTTTCTGTAGTTGCTCTTTCAGCTGCTTATTGGAATGGTCAATCATTGCCTGCATTTGCTCTCTTCACTCATCATTTGCTTCTCTGATCATTTTAATCATGTATATTCTGAACTCCTTTTCTGGCATTTCTTCTACCATGCTGTCATTGGATTCTGTTAGTGTAGAATCTTGGTTTGTTTGGAACACTTTCCTCCCTTGTTTTTTCATGTTGTTCATGTATCTTCCCCTCTAGCAATGCAGATCTAGGGTATTATAGTTTCTGCCCTATAGGCTTATAGTGACTCTACAGTTTTCCAAAACCTCTTCTTTAAGGGGGGGGGGGTACAATATTAGCAACACCCAGTACAGACAATATGCAGCTGTAAACCAAGTAGGCCCTATGAAGACTATTGTTACAGTAGTCTTTTTATTACAATATTGTTACAAAATTGTCATAATAAACAGAGAGAATGAGTTCAATTATTATCTACAGTATAACAAACAGATTTGCAAAGAGGATTACAGTTTCTAATGGAGGACAAAGAGGATGGGGAGGGTGTAGGCTGTAACTGTTAACAGTGTAAGAAAAGAGTATGAAGAAGTTCTAGATCATAGGAAGAGTGAAAGTGTAGTCCAAAGAAGTTGGTTGTTAGCATGAGAAAAGTGAGAAAAAGTCCTTGAGGAAAGAGGTAAACAAAAGGAAAGTAGAGAGCAAGAAAAGTAAAGAAATAAAAGTTTAAAAGCTATCACAAAGGAGAAATAGTATAGGAGAATAGTATATGACAGTTATGGTCATATACTATTCAAACCTCTCAGTCTTTAGTAGCCTGAGGCATGAGAGGTACCTGACACTGAGCTTCCAGTCTCCAGCAGGCGTCTCAGGATGGGACTTGCCCCAACTAATGAGTTTCCCCTTCGTGGATAATCCAAGTTGGCTGCACTGGCTTCCAAACGTGTTGGCAAATGGGGAGATGCAGTGCAGGGCTTCGGCACCGAGACTGTGTGTGGTGCAGTTGGTCAGGCTGGGCCACTGGAGGTGGTGTGCTGTCAGTCAAGCCGGGGGTCCTGGAGGCACGGTGCTGTCAGTCAGGCTGGCAGTCCTGCAGCTCCTGGCTTTTTTTCCCCCAAAATGGCAGCAGCCACGTGTATCCAGACCTGCGGGTACTGTGATGGTGAACTTCCAGGCAACAGCAGGCAGCTGGAGATCCACTGAGGGTCTGCAAGTTCCGCAGGCTACTGGCAGATGATTGGCAGATGAACCTTGGTTGGTGGGCGATGGGTAGGTGAAAAGCAGGCAATGAGCAGGTCAGAGGCAGGCAAACAGGCAAGTGATGGATGATAGGCGGCAGTCAATGAGCAATCTGCACTCAAATATAGTCGCTATGCTGGTAGACTGCAGGTGATTGAGGTAGACAGATGAGGTAAACAGCAGGGGATCAATGAGTAAAGACTGCTTCACAGAGAAACCTATTTTTCTCTGTTTGAATCCTGAGTTTTGAGCAAAAAGGAACGCAGCCTCCCCCTAGTTCACCATCTTGGATCCTCTGACGTGTTTTTTAATAAACACACAAAGCTCCAGTTTAAGGTTAGCTTTTCCAAGTTCAAGCATTACTATACCTTTCCCAGGAAGGCAGACAGTAGAGGGAAGTCTGGATGAAGGAGTAAGGTTATCATAATGTGCTTCATGTGCTGTTTTAACAGTTTAGCATTTTTATCTGTGTTCTTTTCAGAAGCAAGCCTGAGTTTTTAACCATGTCCAAAAGCTACTAGGATAAGACAAAACACTTGCTCTGGCTCTTCATTTAAAATTGCTTGAAAGCAAGTCAACATAATTCAATTTTTCTAAGAACTTATTTTTCTGTTTAGGTAATCATCTGAATCTGATGGGTTACTGTGCAATCCTCTACCCAGTGTGTGCTGCATGCAAAGCATCAAAACTGAATCAGTTAATTCATTATCAAGACTTTTAAATAAGCCAGGCAACGAAAGGCAAGTACCTCATGATCTCACTCTCATGTGAGATCTAAAAATGCTGATCTCATAAAAATACATGACAAATGTCAAAGGAAATTAATCTGATTTGAATATTATGCAATGTATTCAGGTTTCTAAATGACACATAGGTTCCCCACTAAGTACAATTTTTAATGAATCAATCAAAAAAATTGTGAAAAAAGAAGAAAATGTATACACCGTATAGTCACTCTATATCCTCCCTAAAAGTAGTCATCAGTGAAACCATAATGATGTGAAATCTGCCTTGACTGGAAAAGCTCCTGTTGTCAGGGTAAGATACTGGTGGAGGTAAGTGAGGGCCACTCAATTTCCAGCATCAATATCGGCTGAGGTGGGATTGTTGACAGGATGTGTTAATTTAACACGCAAATATACAAGTATAGTCTCATAAGTTTGAATTAAACAGTTCCTTTACTGAATTTATGATAAATAATTCAATTAAGTGCAAAGGGGAAGGACTGTAAGAACTATTGATTCTGGTCAGACAGTTCATGATTGGTAGCAACACAGGCACACAATTGTAGAAAGGCAAAATCAGTTACTGTGACTGATTTTAGTGCAATGGATTTGAAATTGGGGAACAGTAACAATGAACTCAACTTTTATTCTACATACTCTATGTACTTCTGTATTGTTTTGCTGTTTCACAGCAGTTTCAAATGTAACTAAAAATAAAAGCTGGGAATGGTGCTTCACAACTGTCATCCCAGGCACTAGGGAGGCTAAGGCAGGAGGATCACAACTTTGAGGCCAGTCTTGGCAAATTAGCAAGACCCTGTGTAAAATAAAAAATAAAATAAAAAGGGCAGGTGAGGTAGCTAAGTGATAGAGTGCCCTGGGTTCGATCCCTACTACTGCAGAAAACAAATATAAAAATCACTCTTAAATAAAAAGATGTGTTGGGCTAGGGTTGTGGCTCAGTGGTGGAGCACTTGCCTAGCACATGTGAGGCACTGGATTCGATTCTCAGCACTGCATAGAAATAAATAAAAAGGTTCACTGACAACTAAAAAAATATTTTTTTAAAAAAGGTGTGAACTGTTGGGTTTATTTCCCTTTTACATGTAGTTTTTGTGTTAGGGAAAATTAGACCATAAAACGTACTTGAATAAGGACTATCCCTGACACTGCATCATCTGAATTCCTAGCTGTTAACTCTCCAATATATCTCTTAAACTTGGATCTAGCCTCTCTGATGGCATATACCCTCATTTACTTCTAGATTCCCCAACTTGACTGGGAGCTACCTGGGAACTCAGATGATAGTTTATTCAACTTGTTTGCCCAGTGCCCAGCAAGCAAGGTACTGGTAAATAACCCTTCTTCCTTTCAAACCACTCAGTGTTTACCAAGGTCTCCTCAATCAGCAAAACAGTTTTCTCCAAAAATTGCTGAGTAATAACTTCTGTTGATGGTTGGAATTATAGTCTCAAAACTCAGGGCCCTTTGTGATTCAGTTGCCTCACCTGCTACAAAGCAAGAAGTCTGCTTTCCAGGTTTGCAGAAAGGAAAAGATAGTATTCAGTTAGACTTCTGAGAACATCTGCTTTCAGGGACACGGGGCTTATGTTATAAGCTTTCTAGGAAATTTGCTAGAAACTCTTGTGCTCAACTGGCATTTGCACAACTCCAGGGACTGGCTATAAAGGAACAGTGATGACTCTGCAAAGAGAGCAGGTGAAAAAGTAAAAGCCAGAGACAGGCAAGTAGAGGGACTGACTTGCCAGAAGGTCGGGAACTCCACATAAATTGTGAACTTCATGGTCTCTTTACTGTTTCTGAGACAAATTATTTGAATTGAAAAGAACTGTTGTTCATTAATCTCTGATAACTTCTAAAACTAGAACATTCTGCTATATCTTTTAACCACAGAAGTGACTTTTATGTGAAATAAGCTCCAGTCCATATGGTTTATCTGAAACATGGCATCCTCGATTTCATCAGGAAGTTAAAGATGAAGGAGCCCACAGAGCACAGTGGTACGGGAGGGTGATGCAGGAGGATCATGAGTTCAAAGCCAGTCTCAGCAACTCAAAGAGACCATCTCTCAATAAATACGAAAAGGGCTGAGAATGTGGATCAGTGGTTGAGTGCCCCTGGGTTCAATCCCTGGTACCAAAAAAAAAAAAAAAAGATAAAAGGAGCCAGTCAAAAAGATATAGAATAAAGAGACCCAGAAAGGGTGAAATTGTAAAGGTCACAGGAAGAAACAATTTTTCCTTTCTTTCTTTCATAATTTTATTTATTCAGTTCTAGGGATTGAATTCAGGGCCTTGTACATGCTAAGCACAGCCTTTACCACTGAGCTATAGGCCAAGCCCTGGAATAGCTGGCCTTTTTGTTGTTTATGGTGTTGATGGACCTTTGTTTATTTATTTATATGAGGTGCTGAGAATTGAACCCAGTGCCTCACACATTGATAGGCAAGTGCTCTACCACTGAATTACAACTCCAGCCCATGATGGGCCTTTTCTAATTGGCCATTCTTCTTCTCTGATTTGAACAGTTATGTACATAAAGTAAAAGTTTGAAAATTTTAAGGAAAATGAAAATATTAGGTCCAATATTTAAAAGGAACTCCCATTAATATTATGTAAATGCACACTTTAAAGAGCAAGTCTTCTTGTGTATTGTACAATAGTTATAATCTGATTTTCCCACTTGATGTTACAAGCATTTTGACATCTTAAAATGCTTTGCTAAAACATGAAACTTATGATTGCATAAATACATCATTTAACTGATCTCCTAACAGAGGATACTTCTCTACCAGGTAAGAGATATTTACTCATTATAGCACCATTTAATAGTCTTTGATTATCCCTCTGGTCATTTTTCTTTGGACCTACTATAAAAACAGACTTACTGGATATATAGACTAACCATCTGAAATATACTGCTAAATCATCCTTTTGTAAATGTAGGAGAAAACAAAAAAAGCCACCCATGTAAAATGCTATCTCATAAACAGCACTTTTTCCAACCATGACCCCTAGGTAAAAACCAAGTAACCTTCAAGGAAAGGCCTCCTAAAGGAAGGTCAATATTGAATATTTGCTCTGAGCTCTGGTTCTCAATTTGAAGCCTCTATCTCCTGTCTAAAGGCTTCTTCTTCTTCCAACCATGGCCCCAGGTAGACACTGGTAAGTCTATCTCTCCTTGAGATATTGCAGGCACATTTCCAACTGCATTTCCAGGCAGATATCCTTCTGTTACCTTTACAAACCTAAAGCCAAAAAGGACATGTACCCCAAACCTATCTCCCTCTACTGACTGACTTACTGTTTTTAAGTTATTCCATAATGATTTATTTAATAGTCAAGTGCTTAAAGTTCTCACTCTTCTTAAAATAATTCATCTAAAGTATTCTTTCTCAATACTGTATGCTGTCCTTGAAATCCTAACACATTCAGTATTTCTTAAAACCTTGCATAGACACCAGAATGCAGGCAGGTGCTTAGAGGAAACCTAGACTAGCTCGTGGCTCCTACCACTTCTTGCTTGGACAATTGTTAATATCCCTAACACTGCTTCCATCACTTTTCTCCTCCTCAAAACTTGTCACTGCCTAATGAAATCAAATCTAAATTTCAAGGAATTCAGTTAGCCGGGCATGGTGGCACATGCCTGTAATCCAAGCAACTTGGGAGGCTGAGTCAGGAGGATCGCGAGTTCAAAGCCAGCCTCAGCAACTTAGCGAGGCCCTTAGCAACTCAGTGAGACCCTGTCTCTAAATATAATACAAAATAGGGCTGGGGATGTGGCTCAGTGGCCAAGTGTCCCTGAGTTCAATCCCTGGTTCCAAAAATAAATAAATAAATAAATAAATAAATAAATAAATAAATTTATTTCAAGGAATTCAAATCCAACTGCAATCTTCTTCTTCTTGAAACAACCTTCTTGACTCAATTTAAATCTGCAGATTCCTTGAATAAAAGACATAACTACAGGCCAATTTCCACTTTGGGGCCTTGATATTTGGTGCTGATTTGGTTCCCCAAAACATTCCCTTTCCTATCAGCTTTTCTCTATTAAAAATCAACCAAGAGCCACAAACAGTGGCAAATGCCTATAATCCCAGTTACACAGAAGGCTAAGCAGGAAGATCACAAGTTGGAGGCCCACTTGGGTAATATAGCAAGGATTCAAAGATTCATCTTAGAGGAGATGAAAGGTTAGTGAAGGATAAGCAAGGTTAGTGAAGGATCTTTATTAGGTGCCCTTTCCAAAGGACAATACTAAGGTCTACTCTGGTTATCAGACATTCATTCAGTCATATATTGCCTGAAATTATCGAGTATCACTCTCTAAGATTACTAACTTTATTTTCCAGAACATATGCCATTCTAGATAAGTCTCCTGAAAATAAGAGGTCTCTTTAGCAGTAGATATGTACAGTATTTTACTGTAGATATATACAGTAATTGTAAAATATAGATATTTCTCAAATATATCCAGTGTTTAATTTCAAAAAATCTCAAACATACAATAATATGTTCCTACCTTTGGAGCCAACATTTCCATCTGTACTGGTTTCACAGAAGCAGTAGGTTTCAGTTGTTTGTTGACATTTGTTGCTTTGGTGGGCTGAACTGATACTTTCGTGTTTTGATTTTTCTACAAGGAAAATACAGGATAGGGCAAGACGGTCAATATTGTCCTTCAAGGATATACAGAATCAGCCTCTAATGCACATTTTACCTCATAGTTGTTACCTTCACTACTTGTGCTGCTCTGGTTGTAACTCTATTTCCAATTTCTTCTAAAACTCCACGCCTAATAGTCACATGACTCTTAGCTTTAGAATTAACTCCTGTGTCAATGTTCTCCAAATCAGTGGACACCTAAAAAAAAAAAAAAGAAAAAAAAGAAAAAGTTAATGAGGCATTACAATGACTGAAATATTTAGCTAATGTCAGATATTCAATTTTAGAATTGCTCTGGAAATGAATATGCTGAGATCCATTTGCAAAAGGGAAAAAGTACATGTTAGGAAGTCTAAATATGCTATTTGTTTTTAATAACATCACTCTAAATTAGGCACATCATTCATTCTTTTTTTTTTTTTTTTTTTTCAGGAAGCAAGTTTATTTAAGCAGCAGTGGTCCAGAGGAACTAACATAAAATCTCTGGAATCTGGGTCTGGAAACTCTTTTGAGATTCTTACTTGGTCAGTGGTTACAAAACAGGGTGGTTAACATAACAGTTACTTTTTGTTCCATATACATCTCATTTATAATAAAGATCCTTCACTAACCTTGCAAAACTATTTGAAAATTCAAGTGAGTCTGTAAAAGAACTTCAAAGCTTCACAAATAAATGATTATTTTCTCATGTAGCACCCATTGTCACATGCTAGAGATCCCTGTAGATTAAAAACCTACATTTATTTAGTTAAAATTCTGTCTTTACAGAGTTGAATAACAAGTGCATTCAAGATGAATAATTAAAAAGCTGTAACATCAGTACTTAATAGTATAACATTCTAGAAATGAGAAATGTTCCTGTAGAGATGATCTTTTAGAAAACAGATTTTAAAAATGAGGTTGTCATAGTGTAGGTTCTCTCTTATACTAAGGATATTTAAAATGGAAATAGTTTTCTTGGGTATAATAGTTTTAGCCCTAAAATTCTAAGCCTAATCAGCTTTATTCAGAACATACTTAGAAACAAAACTTGCTAGGAAAAGCAGTTTATACCATTTTCATTGTAAAAATGATAAACATTTCATGAGAAAAAAAAAATCCCTGAGAGTTGGCGATCCTACAGGAGATTTGAGTGAACCTACCAGGATAGACAGAAGGGCCAGGGAAAATTGTAGCCCATCCTGAGCAGAAAGAACCTGTAATAAGTTTACAGGATAAATTAGACCCCCTCCCCCAAATTTATTTGTTAGTTCAATTATTCCAGCATTAGTTGCCAATTTAAAAAGGGTTAGAAAAGTTAATACTTATGGATTGAAGTCTTGTAATGTGACTAAGTTTAAATTCATCTGGAAGGGAAAACTGGCAGCTTTTAACTAGCCTTGTAGCCTGGAGGATGGAACTCAGCTGTGTCAGGTCCTCTAGTTTTCAGCAAAGCAAAAAAGTAAATCCAGGCACAATTCAAGCCCACAGGAGAAATACCAAACACCAATAACACTTTCATTTGTGCCAATATAAATAAATGATTTAGACTCTTTTCTTTCAGTATGTAATACTGGTTCAAATTCTATGCGAAATTTCTACATTTAAAAAATTATTTTTTTAAGAGGACAAACAAATGCATCAGTGAACTTGACCTGGAAGACATAATGTGTAAAAATAAATGGGAAACTCGTACAAAGCAAAACGTGGAAAATCGGAAAAACAGCCATGGCAATAGCACTTGACCGACTATGGAATTTCTTCCAGTCCTTCTCCCTACCCCCACCAAAGATCAGCCTTAGTAGGCAAAGAGTTTTGAGAAAAGGGGAAGGAAATCCCAAGAACCTGTATTTAGACAGCTAACAACAAAGACCACTGGTGAGTAACAGGCCCACTAACGGGGAGATTCCCTTGACAGGTGTCACCTCCCAGGAGCTTTCCTACACTTCTTCCACGCGGAGGAAGCGGGAACCGGAGAGCTTAACTGAGACCGGAAGAGGCCCGCCAGAGAGGACCAGCTGTAGGGCTGGGGACGCCAGGAGATCCGTGAGCGCCGGAGAAAGGAAAAGCAGCCCCAGTTGGAATGAAGAAGCACGGAACAGAAGAGAGAAGCGAGAGGCGGATGGAGAAGGAGGGATGGGGGCTGCAAGACACAAGATGCGGCCCCTGTGAGGAAGTGACCGAGCACACTCACCGTCGGGCGTCGGAGCAGCGCCATGAGGGAAGAGAAAGACAAGTGTGCCAGCCCGGCCCAGGGAGGGACGCGGACCGGAGCCGAATGGAGCTAGCGTCTGGGGCGCCGTTGGACCAGCACTCCAAGCCCGCACCGCTGGAATCTCCAGCGAGGTCTCCTTGTTCTAGGATTCAAATACCGCACCTCTCGCGTCCCCATTGGATGGCCGTACTCACTGCGCTCACTTCTCATTGGTTAAACCAGGAGACGTTCCCTACACTGATTGGATGAATTTTCTCAGCCTGTTTGGTTGTCCTAACAACTGGGGACGGGATGCGCGTGCGCGAATACGGATGTGTTTCTGCCTAGTCTTTTTTAAAAAACATTTTTGGTATTTGGTATTGAACCCAGGGGCACTTTCCAACTGAGCCACATCCCAACCCTATTTATTTATTTATAGGTAGGATCTCACTAAAATGTTTAGGGCCTCGCTAATTTGCTACGACTGATTGCAAACTTGAGATCTGGCCTCAGCCTCTCCAGTCGCTCGGTTTACAGGCTTGAGCCACCGCGCTGGGCTTGTTATCCCTTCCTCCTTCCATCTCTCAAGACCTTACTCTGGATATGTTGAGGTTGGTACTGAGTGGGCGGAACTGGGATCTAGGAAAATGCCTTTGGCATGCCGTATCTGACCCTTATTCCTCTTCCAGAAATATCAAATCCAAGTGGAGGATGGGTTGACCTGAGAACAGGCACTTCTAGGTTGCTTAGCGCTGTAGTCTTGGGTTGAGATTCAAACTTGGAAATTGGGAGAATTGGGCATTTACGTAGACTATAATTCCCAAGAGAGACAAAATAATTAAAAATAATTCAGGTTGAAATGATTTGTCTGATTCATGATTTATGAATCTCCACTGTATTCCCAGCACCCAGTATTGTTTGATATTTGGTTGGGGCCCATAAATATTAATCGAATAAAAAAATCCTGTGACGTGCCTAAGATTTTAAAATGAGAAATAAGATGTGTCCCAGGCTTGAGCAGAAGAGTGTGAGAACAAAAAGCCTAAGAGATCTATTGTTTGTCCTGGAGAAGACAAGAGGGACAGGAAAAGGAGGTTGGGGACGTGACTCTAGTGAAGCACACGCATTCGGCCCTGGAATGCTTGAGGCCCTGGGTTGCCTCTCCTTAGCATCACAAAAACAACAAAACTCAGGAAAAGAAAAACCCACCACTCTCAGCAAAGGCAATGGAATGTGACTTGATATAAGGATCCATTTGAGAATTTGAACAAGCTTTCTCACAACTTTTTCTCTTTGGCATGGTTCATTTCTCTTTTACTTGTGTAATAATGGTGTAACTAATCTGAATTAAATTCCTTCCTTTGCCTCAATCCCTGTTAACTGTAGGCCATCTGACATTTCCAATCTGAATCTGAAGGCAAGAAAAAGCCAATGTCTGGGCCATGGCAGAAGGCTGTCTGGCAGAAGTTTCCCCGTATTTACAGAACTTTTGTCTATTCTGACCTTCAACTGATTGGATGAGGCTCACCCACACCAGGAGAGCAATTTGCTTTACTCAATTTCTTAAACAGGATTCACTATGTTGCCGAGGCTGGACTCAAACAACTAGGCCCAAGCAATCTCCTCTTGCCTCAGCCTCTCAATGAGATGGGATTACAGGTGTACACTACCACACACAACTAATTCAAATTTTCATCTCATCTAGAAACATCCTCACAGACATACCCAGAATTTCTGATCAAATGTCTGGTCACACCATGACTCAGTCAATTTGGCACATAGCATTGTCACAATACTCATCTATCAAGAATATTGCAAGAAAAAAATCTAAACTGCACAAAGATATAGCAAAGGACCAGAAATACCTATTTCCATCCCATTTCTTTTTCTCAAATATTGGCCTGAGGAAATGAAAGTTTCTTCAGTGCTGGCTTCTTTGACAATTATTCTTGAGAACAAAGATAATTTGTATATAGGCTTCTCTCCTCATGGTATTGGTTTGGGAGAGGGAAAACTAAATGTGTTCAGAAATTTGTGCTAATAAGCATTCTAATAAAATAATGGGGCTTCTTTTACAAAATTTACCATAGTGGATTAAAAATTACAACTAGTTTATATTGCATCTTTTATTAACAAGGTGCTGTTTTCTCTCTCAAGTCTGGGTTTTGTGGGCTGGGGTTGTCACTCAGTGGCAGAACACTTGCCTAGCATGTGTGAGGTACTGGGTTTGATCCTTAGCATCACATAAAAATAAGTAAAATAAAGGCATTCTGTCCACTTACAACTACAAAAAAAAAAAAAAAATCTGGGCCTTGTTGTTCTGACCAACAGAATGGCAGAAATGATGATGCTCCAGATGTTTTGTCTTAGCAGATCTGGCAGTTTCTGCTTTCTCCCTTGGAGCACTAAGCCACCACCATGTAAAGAGGCCTAGTTATCCCTTGCTAGAGAGATGACATTGAAATGCCCAGTGACCCATCTGCTATTTCTGCCATCCCAAACCAAGCATTAGATATGTAAGGGAGGTCATACTGGGGCATTCTATTCCAGTACAATTTTCAAGCTGAACGTAGCCACATGAACACCTCCAGTCATACCACAGTGAGATGAGCTATGTCCACCTAGTCCTGCCCAAATTGCATATATGTGAGCAAATAAGTGCTTTTCTAAAGCCACTAAGTTTTGTAGTTGTTACAAAATAGGTAACAGATACACTTACCTGGGGAACACCTGATTCCTACACCAAATAAGACTTTTGCTTGCTAGTAATAGTCTTGCTTCCATCTTGGTTTCTCATAGGCTCATAGTTTAGGAAAACAGCATAGTATTTGGAATTTACAATCATTTGTAAACTCTGAATTCTCAATAATGCTATCCTAGTATATTTTGCCTGGGAAAATTGAGTACATTTGCCACTTCCAGATATTTTGGCATTTGGTTGTCTCCTGAGGGCACAAGAAACCATGTGTTTATCTGGTATGGAACTATGATTCAGATGTAACTGAGAGCCTTGGGAAGAATGAGGCCAGTCTGATAGAATTTTTGCCCACAGAAAACCAGTTGTCTGGAACAGGGTCTTGATACCAGGGGATAAAAAAGTTAGTATTTTAAAAATACATACCCAGAGACTGGGTATGTATAATACTAACTGGGTATGTATAAGTCAGTTCCTAGAGTACTTGCCTTACAAGCTCAAGGCCCTGGGTTCGATGCCCAGCACCACAAAACGAAACAAAACAAAAAAATTACATATACCCAAATCCTTGGCTACAACTTCCATCAAATGGTAAAACCTAATTCATCTTCTGCTACAGTAGTGACTCTCACCTCTAATAGCATGGTGCAGAAGTGACAGAGTGTAACTTCTGAGTCTGCTCAAAAAAAGGCAGGTGGTTTCCTCCTGGCAATCTTTCTGGAAACACTCACTGTGGGAAGACCAACCAACATGCCACGAAAAGGAGCCCTAAGGAGGCCCATATAACAAGTAAATAAGGTCTCTGAGCCAAGAACCTGTAAGGGACAGAGGCCAACTGATCTGCTTTGTGAGCAAGTCATCTTAGAAGCAGAATCTCCAGATCCACGTAAGCCTGATCAGACAGCTGCAACTCCAACTATCACCTTAATTACATCTTCATTCGACTCTGAGTCAAATGCCAAATTAAACCATTCCTGAGTGTCTGATTCACAGAAACTGATGGTTAATGTTTAAGCTGCTAAGTTTTAGGGTTACAAAGCAATAGGTAACTATTTCATACCAACTTAAAACTTTGGAGAGTATGTGGCTATGATGTTCCATCCAATACATCATGACAGCTTATTAGACTAATAGTTTGGTAATCTAGACAGAAGTACAATAAAAAGCATTCTTGGCTGGATGTGGTGGCGCACGCCTGTAATCCAAGTGACTTGGGAGGCTGAGTCAGGAGGATCGCGAGTTCAAAGCCAGCCTCAGCAACTTAGCGAGGCCCTAAGCAACTCAGTGAGACCCTGTCTCTAAATAAAATACAAAATAGGGCTGGGGATTCAGTGGCCGAGTGTCACTGAGTTCAATCAGTGGCCGAGTGTCCCTGAGTTCAATCCCTGGTTCCAAAAAAAAAAAAGCATTCTTCATTCCTTTTTAAAGGCCATTTAACGAAAAGCACTGGATGGAAGACTTACCACAACTCTTCCAATTCCCTTGCAAACACCTTTCTTATACAAAGACTCTAGAACAGAACCTCTAGCATGGCAGGTTTGGAGTGTCCCCTATCATGGAGGAATTCCCAGACATGTCAGAGAAAGGGCAGGCCTTTGGGTCATCCCTGAACTGTCAGGCTGGAAATATACATATCCTGAGTTATGCTCTATCTACACAAGCCATAGCAGAAACCAAATTCTTACTTTCCACAGTACGTACACTAAATCAAAACAATCTTTAGAATTTCATACTCCCAAAGGTTCCCACCTCCCTGAGCCCATACCAAGTTTTTACTACCTAAAGCAAAACTGATACAGCGAGCCCACAATGAAAATTATTTAATTAACCTAGTCCATTCTCTGGTGATAGTAGAGGATTCACAGATAGGCAACATGTTTGGACTAAACAAAAACTGCTCCTGGAAGCTCACACCTTCCATGTGCTCTTAGTGATGACTATTACCTAAGAGAGAGACTATAAGGAGCTAAAATACAACATAAGCAGGTCAGTAATACCTGATTTTTTAAACCCTAATGGTCTGGGCACAGTGGCACATGCCTGTTGTAATCCCAGCTACCTAGGAGGTTAAGGAAGAAAGATCACAAGTTTGAGGCCAGCCTAGGCAACTAAGCAAGAACTTGTCTCAAAAGAAATAAAAAGGGTTGGGGATATATCTCCAAGATGGTAAAGCCATCCCTCAGGTCCATCCCCAGTACTGCAAAATCAAACTCTAATGGCTTCTCTCCACATAACAAGAGTTTAGTGGAGAGAAAAATTACAAAAGAATGGGAAATTCTATTTTTTTTTTTTTTTTTTTTTTTTTTGGTGCTGGGGATTGAACCCAGGGCCTTGTAAGGGAAATTCTAGATGTTAACGTCTCCATTAAAAAAAAATAATCTCGGGCAGAACGAGTAAATGGTTGCATATCTTTGCCAATTTTGATGCACTGGCAGTCGCTACAGTGTTGATGGGCAGCTACACTCTTACTGTGATAACGAGGGTACACTGCTGGGAATCTTTCATCCTAATGGAAAAAGAAAAATTCCAACCCATGAGGTAAAAGGCCCAAGAGGATTGTTTCTTCATATTTAGTAATCAGTCACTCAGACTCAATATAAGAAAATGTTAGCACCAAAAATTTATCTATGATTCATCACCTTGTAATGTTACCATTTGTTATCAAAGATGAAAGTATTTGGGTGATGAGATGAGATAAAGCAAGTATAGGAAGAACTTATATGTATATATACTATGAGCAAACCCCTTCACACTCATTATCTCACCAAGAGCAACCCTAAGAGTAGTTTTTATTTCTATTTTGTGGATGAGAAACTTTACAGAAAAGTAAAGAAAGCTTATATTCTTCAGAGCTGAACAAACCCAAATCTATCTCCTAAGTTTATGTTGTTTCTACTCTTCCGAAAAGTCACGTGGCTTGTAAATTTATAAAGAATACAGGAGCTCGAGGAGAGATGGTTCTCAGAATGCCCAAAGCCAAAATACAATAACATTTATTGTTCTTACTAAACAACAATTATTTTTAATCTAATTCTTAACTCAAGAAAATGACTAAACTCTATGAGAAAAGATACTTCAACCTTGAAATATCTAATATTAACATACAATTTTCAATAAATAAAAATTCACTGCATTCCCAGAAATTTTGGAAATTATAAATTTGGTTGTGTTTTCTATAGAATTAAACTTTCCCATTCATGAACATTAATAATGAAATGTTCATGAGAATTTAAATTTAATTTCAATGTTAAAACACTTACAAATAATTTTAAAAATAGAACTAGTTTTCTCTGTCAGTTGTTATGGTTCAAATGCTAAAGGGTACTAGCAGCTAAAATAAAGTCACCAGAGTAAGAATAAAGTTTCAAATATTATTTTATCACTTGCATATTAACAACAACAAAAATAAGGATTTGCTGACAAAAGAATTTTAGTGCTAAAAAAAGTTGGACAGCTATCACTGAAATGTTTGTTTTGACAAACAAATATGGAAGATAACAAAGTACAAAAGTAAAAAATGTTCATAATCATTTTCTTCCTTACTAAGTTCATTACTAATCACATTTTCTATAATTAGCAGCAGTAGCTTAATAATCTCCTTATTAACAATTCAGGTTTATGCCACAATTACTTGCATTAAATAAATTAAGTATCTATTTGCTTAACCTACATTTAATAGGTCAGTAACTATTATAAAGCAGGTTAACAGGCAGTTGTGCGTCTGAATCTCAAGTAATATTTAGAAATAGAGAAATCTATTTCTTCTTGTCTTGTGTTCTGAGAAATATTGAGAAGATTCTAAGGTATAGAATTCTTCCCATATTACCTATATGTCTTCAATCCCTTGGTACAGACCCAGCATTTGCCAGTGGATCACAGGCTACTTGAAGGATGACAGGAAGAATGACAGACAACTTGCTCCTTTCTCCGGTAAAAGACATCAGACCTGCATCACAGTGCTGTCTCTCACTCTTCCTTTTCTAACAAATGTACCTTAATCATCAAGTATACTGTAAAAAAATATTATTTTATGTCCTTATTTTTTAACCATAATTTACATCTTCCATCTGCTGAAGCATGATGACACTGACGATTACTACTATGTAACATTTACTAATATAAAAGGCAGGATTGAATACAAACACCAAATTATGCAAATATCAATGAGTGACACCATTATTTTTGAATTCCAAGACATTTAAACTAGTGTTTAAAAACTAATTATGAAACACAAAGACAATAGAAATATAAGTTATTTATTAATCAATCCACTTACAAAGCAGGTGGCTTAATGCAAGCTTATTGACATCTTCACATATGATCCATGGGAACATGTCTTTTACATACAGACAGTGATATTACTGACTGGATGCATTTGCAATCTGGGGCATATTAAGCATATTTAAACAAATAAAATTAGGCTATCCTGTATATGAAAAGTATCTCCATAATATGCATCTTGAAGTGGATTAAAACTTCCTCCAAAGGAGAAATGTTAGTACGTTAACTTAACTTTATACTCTATATTATGCAGTAAATCTTAACTATAGAAATTAAAAATTTTAAATCAGTGATCGACTCTTGGTAATGTATGAAGTGGGAGTCTATAACCATAGCAACAGTAGGTTGACAGTATAATTTGTGCCTCACAGTATTTGCAGATTTATTGTTTTCAAGTTTAGAGAGAAATAAAACAAGAGACATGTAGATTCAGCTCACTTTATTTACCTTTAAACTAATAAAAATCCCTTAAAAGTGATCCTGGGACCTTTAGAAGTTCTATGAATGCATAGATACCTGCCAATGACTGAAATTCTAAATCTTGACTGAAATGTGTTTACAAAATTAATGTACGCAGATATCTTAACTATTCGTGCTTAGTAGAAGACTGAACAAAATTCTACATGTCTTTTTCAATTTCCCTAAAATTTTGTTAAATCTGCAATTATGTACAATCCAGCTAACTGAAATCAACATTTAGTGTTCATCAAAGCTGTTTCACAGCAGCAAAAAAATGAATCAGGGAAATAAAGTTATAAACGATGTAGAAAAAGATAAATATAATCAGAACAGCAGTCTAAATGTATGATATCAATATTCAACTCTATCTGCACTGTGCTGGAAGGAAAAGGATACATCAAGAAAATTTAAATTGATCACTCTGGTGATGTGAATACCACCTGCATCTGATTTGAATATGGGTTGTATTCTGTTCCCAGTATTAAGGATGGTATTCAATTCAGAACTCCATGTTGTAAATATACAGCAGCCATTTTGTCCTAATTAAGGAATGTCTTAATACACAATATTATCATTTTCTAGAGGATCTTTATACATTAAACTAAAGCACATGATTGATTAAATTAAAGGTTAGTAATGGATAAAAAAATTCATAATTTTCAAGGCTTGGTACTATGTAAAAAACAAAAAGACCACAAAATTCTACTTACTAAAGCAGCTAATCTTGCCTGCAAGTTTAGGGTCACAAGCCCATAATATGTGCAAAGAAATGCAATACAAGGAACCATGCAAAAATACAGTAAAATGATACAGGAAAAATGTCAAATCTAGAAAAAAAAAGCTTTATAAATACATCAAAATCAACTGTATACATAAATTGTAGGTCTAGCATTAGTTGTACCATATAGCAGAGCCAGCACTCTTAAGTTCAATGCTTCCAAATCTGCGCAGGTAAGTCATGCCATCTTTGGTTGACTGCAGTACCAGGAAGGATGGGAATGAGAGGGAGGGCAAGAGTTCTGAAACATGGTGTCAACTTTCACTTGGCAGCTGGGCCTCAATGTCCACTCGGCATATTGGGCACTTCTTATTGGTAATCAACCATTGGTCAACACACACTTGGTGGAAAAGGTGCATACATGGAAGACGCCTAACATTGGCAAAAAAGAAAAAGCAAAAATTAATTTAATGATGACTACATGTGGCATTTATTTTTAAACAAATTATAAATGCAATAATTCAGCATTTTGAAATTATTGGGTCTCCAAAAAAAAAAAAAAGATAAAAAGAAAAAAAGAAAAAAGAAAAAGAAAACAAAACAATAAAGACATAATTGGGCTTCCTTCTCTTTTGCAAAAAATGAAAAACACCCCTTCCAGGGAGTTACATGTAAATTTAATTTGTACTCTGTCAATATAATGCATAGGTGACCAAGATAATTAAGTATCATAGCTATGGAAACAAACTGATCTCAAGAACGATAAAAACAAGAATTACCTTGGCAATTATGTTCCCTCTCACATAATACTATAATATTGCAATAATATTTTTAAAACATCACTGTATTTGTGAAAACCCTTTAAATATATTATCTCATTTAACTGCCTCTCAAAAACATTAAAGAGCTTACACTATACATATAGCTATGTTGTCCTCATTAAGGAATGTCTTAATATAAAATTATTTTCTGCCTAAAGGATCTTTATACTCCTACTTAAATATATAATTTGCTAGAGGTCAATAATATTGTTTTCATGGATACCTTTATATCCACTTAACACTAAACTACTGTTTCATAGGTAGGTTAAAAAATGTTCATTTTGGGTATCATACCAAATTACTAATTACAAATTGGGAAATAAAGCTTCCAGATGACACAGGATAACATTAAATCTAAGCTCTTATGCTAAGAGTGAATAAAAGTTACTAATTCAGGGCTAGGGTTGTGACTCAGTGGTAGAGCGCTTGCCTCCCACTGAACCCAGTGTGGGGCACTGGGTTCAATCCTCAGCACCACATAAAAATAAACAAACAAAATAAAGATATTGTGTCCATCTACAACTAAAAAATACCTTTTTTAAAGTTACTAATTCAAATGCCCATTTCTACTTCTATTACTGTTCATAACTTCATATTTCCTATTATGTAAAAATAATACGTTAAAAAGAGGTGCTCCAATTACTCCTTGAACAATATTACCAATACTATAAGTGATTAACTTTCATATTTATACACCTTCACTGGAAATAGTGTACAAAAAAACCTTATTACATGATACAGTAGACAGTAGTTTATTGGTTTTTTTCATCTCAGCCAAATGAAGATATTGATAAACATAGTTTATAAAAACTAGAGCAACAATGCAACTATATGGTTCTGTTATATATGTTAGAGAACGTGTTTTATACATTACACTACAGGGGGATAAAACAGAATAGGAACAAAACAATTACATCAGAAATTAAGCAATGAAAATTAAGTAATACTGGGTTAGCAGGATAATGTAACATTTTCTAAATCACAAAAGTTCAAGAACAGTGTAATTCTTTGTCTTAGGAGGAAATTTTAGGAAAAAAAATCAATTTTTAAAAGGTATTATAAAGTAAACAGCATAGAACTAATGTTGGCCCTTCCTTAAACTATAGAGAGAATGTTACTAAGTTTCAAAAGCCTTCTCATTTCTGCAAGATTTTCAAAAGACAATTTTGATGATAAAATTTCTCCAGCCAAACTTTGGTGCAGCCCTAAAATATATTTCCCACCCCCATTCTTTTGTTGGTAATACAAAGACTTTATTCTTTCACTCACTATGAGAAATCAGTCAGAAGTTAGTAAAAGAGTATGCCAGGAGTAATCTAAATTTTATTTCTTTCAAATAAAATCCCTGTACAGTTTTTCAGGATTCTAGATAATTAATATCTAGTTACCTCACATCTTCACCTTCCTCTAAAATAGACAAACAGATAGTACATTTTTCCTCTGTGTCTTCCTCAGTCCCTTCTTCCCCATCTTGTTTGCAGTGCAGTTTCCTCTGTGAGAACCAATCAGTTGTTACCTTATTAGCAGAGATGACATTATTGAACAACTGAGTAAAGTCTGCATTTATTTAAAAACAAAACAAAACAATTCCACATATTCACACACAACTTATTTCCCAGGTAAGATTGTCATGAATTAACAGATGCATTAGGTGACTGTCAATTAATTATTCTTTTAACACCTTCTACATATAATCAAAGTCAAAAGCAAAATCAAATTTAACAGAAATTCGTTAAGTCTAAAAGCTAATACTTTTAATCCACAATGAGGATACACCATATAAAGTCTATTCAGTCCTACCATGAACATAGCTAAAGAAATCTTAGTTTACTAACAAAATGTTTCAAATAACATCCACATAAATTAATGGTAATTATATAAGTTAGCTTAGATGGTTGAAAAGACTTAAATTTAAGAATAGTACTTCATTAGCACTCTTGGAAAACATGGAAAAGGCAAAAAAGCAGTAATTTTTACTTTATTACAACATAAAGCATTGTTTGTTAATTGTAAGAAACTTATTTGACTTGTCTACTCCATAATTTAGAAATACTACTACAAACAATGGTTGGAGAGTACAGCATAAAAAATATAGACAACTAAATGTCCATCAAAATGAATGGCTAATTTATAAAATTATGACACTACCATATGATAAAATTATATATGTTAATAAAAAAAATATACGGGTTGGGCCGGGGTTGTGGCTCAGTGGTAGAGCACTTGCCTAGCATGTGTGAGGTCCTGGATTCAATTCTCATCACTGCATATAAACAAATGAATAAAATAAAGGTCCGCCAACAACTAAAAAAAATGTTAAAAAAAAAAGTACATGGTCGATTTCTGAGTGTTAACATAGAATGAAATGGCAATATGCAAACTGTGCGTATCATTCCTCTTGTATTCTTTTTAAAAATGGAAGGAAAAATACATATGTATATTACTATAAAATACACAAAAATATCTAGGAGAGTATCTACAAAATCTTTACTTATGATTTCACTTCTGGGAATAAAGACTAATGTATATAAGGTAAGAAACTGCAGAGTGTATGTTTTCACAGATTTCAACTTTTTTTTTAAACCATATGTTTGTATTGCTTTAATAATCAAAAATGTAGTTGCTAGACTCTACAAATTCAAAGAAGGTTTATAATACTGAATTTTATGTGTTTTAATAACATTCTAGACGTCTCACAGAATAAATCCTTACCTTTTTGTATTTATGTGGATATGTACACCTTTCAATTGTCCCCTGGGATGCTCCACGATTGACATTTCCTAATCTTTCTTCCAAATGAATCAGTTCCTAAAAATGAAGAAAACTAATATTAAAAGCCAGGATAATTATTCTTTGAATAATATGTATTGTTACTCTCATAAAAGCAATAAACTGGGCTGGGGCTGTAGCTCAGTGGCAAAGCACTTGCCTAGCATGTGTGAGGCAATGGGGTTCGATCCTCAGCACCACATAAGAATAAAATAAAGGCATGCTGTCCATCTACAACTACAAAAAATTTTTTAAAAAAGCAATAAACTTTTGCATTTATACACCTATAATATAAATACTTGATTAAAACAATCATATATGACAAAACAAATGGTTTATATATAATTTTTCTTATACAGGGCATGGTAAGGCAAATAGTTTTTATAATTCTTTTCTCATTCAACTGGGGTATTACTGCAAAATTATCCTTATATATTAGGATAACAATATTACCACATGGTACGAAATAATTATGTATGTATACATGTAGAAAATGAAATCATTCTATTAAACAAATAAAATAGTAATTCTAAATCAACTTCAACTTACAAATTGAAACACAACAAACTTTAAATAAATGATTCATTCTTCATAATTCAAATGAGAAGATATTTACCTACAAAGTAAATTAGTTTCTTTTTCACAGCAGTGTTTTTTCTAATAATTAAGTTCATTTCAAAAGCATTAAGCTTTCCCAACATTTAATAGTATAGTTCTTTATCTGATATTTATATGAACTTAATGAAGTTTTACAAACTCTTTTATATTAGACATTTTCATCAACTCTCAAATACTTGGGAAACTTCTGAAACTAAGATTAACTTTGCTCATAAATATTTCTATAACCCCAGAAGTAACATCAAAAAAAGAGGACATTTCACTGATTCCTAGCTACTGCAGCTGTTCTACATATAACTGTGATTATTAATAGTGTATATATGCTCTCTCTGCACTTTTAAGGTACTTTAGAAAATATCTTCATTTATTTTACTGCATACCTCAAAATTTCCCCTGAAAGGACCTCTGAATGAAGTTCCATCCAATCCTGATGAAATGTAACGGATATGAGGATAGCCTGCCATGTCAGGAACCTATTTTAATAGAAGGGATAGGCTAAATCAATTGAGAACATACTCATGCTTCATTGTTAATATTGAATAATTCAAGACACTCAAAGTTCTGCATTCAACTCATAAAATTCAACTTTAATAAGTACACATAACTCCAGCTAGGCATTCTGTATCAAGGTTAGGTTCCTCTTAAAAATAATCCCATTAAAAAAATACAATCTCATAAAATAACTTATAGTCAGAAGAAATGTAAGAAAAATACAGCTGTTTCAAGAGATAACAAGTTTCTTCTACTTGATTGCACTAAAAATTCTATATTAGAGCTGGCACTGTAGCTCAATAGGCAAGGACCCCAAGGTTCAATCCCCAGAACCAAAAAAAAAAAAAAAAAAGGCCAACTGTATTAGGATCATGGGATACACCACACTTCCATCTTTATAAACAAACATCCAACATGGTTTCTTTTCTCCCAACCCTGGGTCATGCTTAATTAACTATTCCTCACTTCTCTCTTTGAAAAACCACATACTCTCTTCTAATGGTTTTGTCTCAAGTGTCTCCAAACCTAAATTTTCACCTTAATACTAGAATTACTATGAATTCTATTTCTCATTTTCCCTTCACAGGCAAGCTACAAAGCAAGTAATTAAGATTCACTGTCCTCAAATCTCCACCATCCTTAACTGTAATATAAGAAATGCCCCAAGGGCTGGGAATGTGTATCAGTGGTAGAGCACTTGCCTAGCATGCAAGAGACCCTAGGTTCAATCCCCAGTACAGGAAGGAAGGAAGGAAGGAAGGAAGGAAGGAAGGAAGGAAGGAAGGAAGAAAGGAAAAGGAAAAAAGTGCCTCATCTCTATCTCTAACCACTATTTAAACCACTCTGACAAAAGCCACCAACAACCACTCTAATTACAAATGCATTCAATACTTTTAAAACTTTTTATAATGATACTGACCATATTAATTTTTGACATTACTCTTTTTCAACATTTTAAGCCAATTTTCAGAATCATTTATAATAGTTTCATTTAAATACCGTACTGCCATTTTCCCATTCACTCCTTTGTCATGTACTGTACCTTTTCCCTCAAAATCTTATCCTCTTCCTTGTATTCATTACCACTATATTTTGCCAAATCACAAACATGTCCTTAACACAGATACTTTTGGAGGTCCAGACAATAAACTTAGTTTCCCATTGGACATTCGATCTTAACACAGTTATCTCAGATTCAGTATGTCCAAGACCAATTTCACCAAACTCCTCCTCCAAACCATCTACTCTTTTCCAGTAAAGTGCACATTACTATATCCTTTTTACCCAAGCTGGAAATCTGGGAATCATCCTAAGTGTTAGTCAAATGTGGCTCATCATTTTTACAATAACTGCCACTGCTTCTGTCCAGGCATTTATCAACATTTACCTCTTCTACCATAATATCCACCTGAGTTTCCTTCTTCCTACCCTTAAATCTCATGAGGTGTGGTTTTTCTAACTACAATCTAATTAAATCACTCGAAAGCATAAACATGAACAGGACACTTCCCCTTCAACAGTTCCTGAGTTCTAGTTTTTTGGCAGAGCAGCTTTACTTTTGTTTCTTTTCTTTTCCAGTACTGGGGATGCAACCCAGGCCTCATCCCTCCAGCCTACAGTTTTATTCTTATGGTTGCCTGAGATCCAAAAACACCAACTTACTTAGAGTTCCCTAGGGCTCATGCTGTTTGATAACTCTTTACATGATGCAACCTCTTCAACAGTACCATGCCAAAGTCCGCAGCCTGGTCACATGCACAATGACACGTCTCTGAAACCTCTGCTGTGACTACTCCCTCAACAAGATAAAAACATTCCCTTTTCTGTACCACCTGTAACTAGTATGTATTGCAAATAGCAAACTCAAGAAATATTCACTAAACATTTTTAGCACACAACTTATCAAAAAAATCTAAACCTGATTAAATCAGAGGTAGAGAGTAAGTATTGTCTTTCCAGATACTAGGAAAAAAAAAAAGTATGAATGCATCAGAAGAGATCCATTACCACTAATGCCAAGTTAACTAGTGACACATCCTAGTGACAGTACATTGGTTTTATAAAACCAAACTCACTTTTTAAAACTGTCATTTGTATATTAAGAGTCCTTTATAATGTACATTATAAACACAAATTTTAGCATATCTAGTAACTTTATAACAAAATTTTCATCTAAAACTTCTCAAATTCTACTAAAACATCAATAATAATATATTAAAAATTTTTAAAAAATATTTAGTTTAGAAGGAGAACATATCAGAATTTTGAAAATTTTCTTTTTACCATTAAAGGAAGAGCTCCTAATTGTAAGTGATGAAGTCGAGGAGGTGCATGGTAATGGGCCAAGTGAGGATGCAATGCACCAGGTGTATAAGTAGCTGCAGTCACTCCAGCTTCAATTCCCAATTCCCTGACAAAGGACAAGAACAGTTAGTCTTTTTCTTATCAACAGAAATGTAAATACATTTACATTTTAAAAGTAATCTAAAGTTTCTTAACTTATAAAGCACAGAAAAAGATAATTTAGCCCAAAAGATACTATTAATAATTTCAAATTCATTTTGGAAATAAAAGTCCAAAAATTCAATTTTGTGACCATGAGAAGCAAAGCATCTGTATTTGGTTTAACATCTTACAAAGAAAGGAAATATAACCTATGGCTCCTGGGGTCCCTTCCAATCCAAAAGCCCGATTCTGCTTAAGGAGCATACATAATAGAGTTTACTTTTTTGGTTTATCTGAATGTTACAGATGCTCCTGGGGCTTTTGTTTGTTGGATATCATCTCTGGGTTGTTGGCATCAAAGATAATTAGAATAGAAACTCTTCTATACCTTATAAAGCAAGAGTAAACAGATTTTAGAAAGGATAAAAATTAACATATTCTAAATCTTCATTACTTATTCTAATTTATATTCTGCTTCAAAAAGTTATACATCAAGATCTCAATGCCTATTCTAAATGGATGCAGAAGAAAAATTTATCACAAATCTACTTCCATTTCTCTAGGAAAGACCTTAAGCCTAGGAAAATGCAGACTGAATTCTCCCTTGGCAGAAACTGGGGATATTAGAGTGAATCTGAGTACAAAGGTAAGGGATAAAGAAATTGGGGAAAGTAGGATCTAATTATGTAGTTAACTTTGGCAACAGACACTCATGAAAAACAGAAAGAAAGCTCTACTCCTTTTATTTATATGTGGAATCCAAAAAAGTCAAACTCTCATAAATACAGAGTAGAATGTTGGTAGCCAGAGGCTACAGATGAAGAGAGGAAGGTAGATGGAGAAAAGGGAGACCTTGTAAGGTCTAAGGACTAAGGACTAAGTTCTGGCATTCTACTGCACAGCATGGTTAACTAGTTAATAATAATATATATTTCAAAATTGCTGAAAGATTGAAATGTTCTCACCACAAAAAAATGGTGAATATTTGAGGTAATGGATGTGCTAATTAACCTGATCTGATCATTCTGCAATGCATATGTTATCAAAACATTATATAGTCCATAAACATATACAATTATTATGTCAATTAAGAATAAAATTAAAATTAAGCAAGCAAACAAAAAAACTCTACTCCTGCTTGTGGTGGTTCTCTGCTCCAGATCTCAAGATCTTATTCTTTCCTCTCACACAGAGACTCCACTCAAACAGGGGCAGTGCAGTGCCTCACAACTGTTTTCCCACACTACCCTTTTACATGGCCTTCCTCTACAAAACATCTTCTCTCATAGTTTTACCACAAGTTGCTGAGCATATCTTTGAAATAAACAAGATACTGACCAGGCAGATCTCTCTGGAGCCTGACGAGGATGTGAAGACATAGTCTGAGGCACATGAATATGATGCCCATGACCATAATTTGGGTGCATCCTATGTGGATGGGGTGGGGGGCGTTCATGTGCCCGCCTGGAAACACAGAACACAAAAAGACCACTGGAAATAATTGAATAATTGGTTATTTCTTAATGTAGAAAAAAAACTATTAATATTTGAACATTTATAGATCAGTCATAAAATTTATAGCAATAAATTATAAACGTAATATAAAACTATTTAATAATAAGTCAAGAAACCATAATTTCCTACATAAA
Source organism: Glaucomys volans (assembly GCA_020662805.1). Classification (NCBI taxonomy): domain Eukaryota; kingdom Metazoa; phylum Chordata; class Mammalia; order Rodentia; family Sciuridae; genus Glaucomys; species Glaucomys volans. The sequence goes on from JAJEJO010003436.1 coordinate 236,963, forward strand.
TTCTACCTGCTCATTTATTCCCACACCTCCAATTCAAATATTCCAGGAAAAAGGTAATTTTATTATCTTGTAAACCTATTTTACAGTAGGTATTTTAATAAGGAGAGTAATAGGAATTGGATGGAAACAACGTTTTAAAGAATTATCCCAGAAAATGTTGCATGTGCAATTTTATAATAAGCAAGAAGCAGGAAATAGAAGTTATTTTACTTTGCTTCACTCTTAATTATAAAAACATGCAACCATTTTAATGGATAAAAGTTTAAGAGAGAAGTTATTAACCCTGTGTATTTTTTCCAAAACACACTGTCATACGTTAGCGCATCTAGGAAACTGGAATTTAGTTCTATTCTCACTCTATTTTGCATCTCAGTTCACTGTATTTTTTCTTCCTATCAAATTTACAAATATAAATGGACATAAAATCCTAAACAAAGGATACATTAAAAAAAAAGTTTAGTCTCAGGGATTCATCTCTATAGTGTATTTCTTTTTAATGGTTTCAAACATACTTGCAAATTTTCAATGTTTACTCTTAATGCATTCAAATAATTTTCTAGGTCCTGGAGGATGTAACTGTTAAGTAAGCAATTTTCTACATCAAGGGTTATATTGCAAAAACAGCAATAACCACAAATTCTGGATAACATCTTGAATTAGTGAACCAAAGGAAGAATTTATAGGAATGCTTGACCATAGATTAAGAGCTTTGTAAATATTTATATAAAGGGCCAAATAGTACGATTTTTTTTTTTTTTTTTTTTTTTGGTTCTACAAGCCATATGGTCTCTGCTCCAACTACTCAGCTTAGCCTCCATTATGTGAAGGCTACCAGACAATATGTGAATGAATAAATGTAGCTGTTTTTCAATAAAATATTATTTATAAAAACAAGCAGGCAGAAGTAAGTCAACAGAGTTTGCTGTCTTGAAATTAGAAACTCGGACACAAAATTCTCAAAAGCAGATCTTTATAAAGATTGTAATTTCTATAAGAAGTTCATAATTGGGTTTGGATTATGGTTCAGTGCTAAGAGTGCTTGCCTCACACATGTGAGGCACTGGGTTCAATTAGCACCACATAAAATAAATAAAATGAAGGTACTGTATCCATCGACAACTAAAAAAATGTAAGAAAGAAAAGTTTGTAAAAATTTATAAAGATTTATAAAGACTTTTTCAGTAGTTTTTTGAAAATTCTACTAATCTTTTTCTTCTACATATAATAAATCAAATTTTGGTATCTTTAGATCTTGTTCCTATGGATCAATTTTTTTTGGGGGGGGGGCACACGGGAGTGGATACTGGGGTAGGGTCAATATTGCCTTATACCCATTTCCCGGTCAGGGAACCAAAATGTAAGCACAAAAAGGAAAAAAATGGGAGGCAGACCTCGACGGATTCAGAGAAGCCTCTATTCCTTCTCAGCGTCGGGCGTCATTCGAGTCCACTTTCCAGATGGAAAATGGCCCCCTATGGATCAATTTTAACATCAGTCCTTACCATGGTATACAGAAGAAACAGACAAATTAGAGATTGGACTACTTAAAGAACTGACCACTAGAAGTAATCTGATTTCATTCAATAAAACTGATACAAAGTCATTTTGTCAATAAATTTCGGAATAAGGCAGAGGAAGATGACTGTTGGTAAAAAAAAAACTGTTGGGCTGGGGACGTAGCTCAGCGATACTGTACTTCACAAGGTCCTAGGTTCAATCTCCAGAACCTCAAAAAAACAAAAAGAATTAATTTCCAAGTGAAATGAGGATTTAATATAATTACATCATTTCTAAAAATTTCATATTTTAGGCAGGAATTTAACTCAGTGATAGAGCACTTGCCTAATGAGTATAAGACCCTGGCTTTAATCCTCAGCACCATGGGGGAAAATTTTCATAGTTATAAAGACCAATGGAAAAAGGAGGAAAGGCAAACATGGTTTTTTTTTTTAAAACATAAAACATACGTTGGATGCTGCATCATTCTCCTCCTTTGAACTTCCATCCTCATCACTTCATGAGGATGCAATCTCTGTGCTGGAGGTGCTGTGGCCGGAATATGGTGTGAAATTGGCTGGTGTGTAGGAGGAAGATGCTGAGGGATTGGTGCAGCTGTACTGGCTAAATGAGTTGGGGGTGGGGGTGCCACAGGATGAGATGTTGCATGAGAAGATATTTGAGAATGGAAAGCATGTACAGGATGAGGAATAACATAATCCACTTGAGGTGGAGGCTGAGTCTGAGGAGGGGGATTTCCATGAGAATGAGGGCAAGCAGAAGTTTGATGGTGAAGTGGTCTTGTCAAAGAAGCATCTGCAAGAAAAACATTCAGGTATGTTACATAGGCACCGTGCAGTAGAACTTACATTGATATTTTATGAACATATTAGCACATAGCTAATTTTTATGAACACTTTTATTAGAGGTCAAGTCTATTCATGCAATACAGTTTTCTTCTTTGTGAATACTTTATCTGTGACAGTCTATTCACACCAATGGACTGCTTTCTTCTTCTTCTTTGATTAATCTTAGATATCTTCTCATGCCAATACATACAGAGGTTTTTTTGTTTGTTTGTTTTTCCTGATAGTACTGGGGATTAAACCCAAGGCCTTGTGCATGCTGAGCAAGTTGCTCTACCACTGAGCTACCTCCCCAGGCCTTTTACTTAAATCAGTGAAGCTCACCTCAAACTTGCAATCTTCCTGGCTCAGCCTCCTGAACATTTATGATTACAGGCACACACCACTGTGTTTTACTTTCATTCACAGCTTTGCAACGTACTATCACAGGAATATATCAAAACTTTCTGAAGAAATCCCTATTGATGAAAACCAGAAGTACTAAAATACTGTGGTAAACCTGTGTACATGTATCATTCTTCCTGTGCTCACTCTATTTCATATACAGGCATGTATACACACAAATGCACTCCCAGACCATTTTTATACCATAAAAGACTGTAAGTAGTTATGAGTCTGAGAGAATATCAAATTCATATGCCTGCTGACAAAGTATCACTCCTAAAGGTTACACAATTAATATATCCATCAACCATAGGAATATATTATTACCTCCACACTATCATTAAATTTTTAAATAAATGTGAATCTGAGAAAAAATCTTTTATGGACTCCTTATATTTTCTTCTTCTCAGATTTATCTATACATATTCTTTGTCTTTGGTGTTATTCACCCTTTCTTAATGATTTATTAATATTCTTTGTATGTATGGAACCTTGTCAGAAAGAGCATAAATATTTTTCCAAACTACCTTTTATTTTTTTGCCACACACAAATTTTTTGCTTTTCCATAGTCAAACTGTGGGATAGGGAAATAGCTCAGCAGTAGATATACACTTCCCTAGCCTGTACAAGGTCCTGGGTTTGATTCCAAGCACCACAAAAAAAAAAAAAAAAAAAAAAAGAGGAAGGAAATGATAAAACACAACTAAAAAAAATTGCAACAACTGTTATTTTATAAAAATACATGAGTTATTGGTTGGAAGGAGGTACAGAAAAGAGAAGAACCTGCAAACTTTCTGGTCACAGCTATAAAAATAATTCTTTTATTTCTGCTTTTATTGCTGCTGCTACTCCTGTCTTTCCCTGTCCCATGTCACACCATGTCATTTATCCTGAGCTATATTAAGATGAAGGAGGCATACTTGCTAGGAAACTGCTATGGAAGCAAGCCATTAAATAAGATGGTTCCCTTGAGGATGCAGAGGAAAAGAACACTCATGCACTGTGGCTGGGACTTCAAATTAATACAACCACTATGGAAAGTAGTATGGGCCCACACCATATGACCCAGCTATCCCACTCCCTGGTATTTATCCAAAAGAATTAAAATCAGCATATGATAGCGTACATGCATACCAATGTTTAAAGCAGTGCAACTCTCAACAGTCAAGTTATGGAACCAGCCTAGGAGTCCCTCAATAAATTAACAGATTAAGAAAATGTGGTATATATACACAAGGGAGTTTTATTCAGCTATAAGAATGAAATTATGTCACTTGAAGAACATCATGCTCAGAGACATAAACCAGACTCATAAAGTCAAGGGCAGAATGTTCTTTTCATATGCAAAAGCTAAAGAGGAATAAGGAATTTAAAAACAGCAAGGTGGGGGCACAACAGGAGGAGTTTTCATGAAAATAGAACAGTAGAATACAGAAAGGGAACTGACAGGGAGGAGGGGGATGGGAAAGGGAGGAACAGAGGAATGAAACTAACCAAACTATGCAATGTGCATATGTAAAAATATATCACAATAATTCCACCTCTATGTATAACTATAATGCACTGATTAAAAAAACTTTTTTAAAAAATAAGATGGGCTGGGGATATAGCTCAGTTGGTAGATTACTTGCCTCACATGCAAAATGCCCTGGATTCAATCCCCAGCACCACTTAAAAAAAAAAAAAAAAAGAGTTGGTTCCTCTCATTTCTTTATTCCAAATCTTTATATTTCAAAGACACTGTTAAAAGATTTGAAGAATAGTTATCTCTTTTAATTTAAGAGACCTGCAAGTATGTGACATGTTTAAAAAATGTGTTTGTTAGATCTCACTGGGAAACATCTCGGTAGTCTGATAAAGAATGATGGCTATTTTCTAGTTTCATACAAAAGGATTTTCTTCAATTTTCAATGCTTTTGTTCCATTCAGCCAAGGCAAAAGTTAGGTAACCATAACTCACTCAGCCATATATTCAAAGGAAGCCTTGTTAACATGTATTTATTTATAAAGGAAAATTTTCACTGAACTCAATCCAAGTTGTAAGACTAATTTTTAAACCAATTTTCTAAAAGTTGTTTTCAAATCAATGCTTTTCTCTTCAAGAAGGCACATGCTTAGTAAATATGATCATAAAAATAGAAATCACTGTTTTATTAAATTCAAAGCAGTTTTTCCAGTTTCACTTCAAAGTTTTCCATCTCTATAATCATTATAAACAGGACACAATATTCACAAATATTACAGAATATTGAAGTTTTGTTTCAGAATGAATAGATTTATTTAACTTCCCAGTCAACATTTTAATTGTTTATTTAAAAATAGATTGCTAACCAGTAGAGAAGTGACACATTCTGCATTCTCACTGATCATTTCTCTTCCCTTTCAATTTTGCATATGTTCTTGCGAGTTTTAAAAAACTGCATAAAATATACAATTGTCAATTACTCATAAAATTTTTTAAAAAGGATCTTGATATTGCTTCATAGAAGTTCATCATGTCACTTGCAGATGCAATATTACGATCTGTTCCAACATTATACTCACTAAATTCTTATAGTTTACAGCATATACTAATCTCTTTAATGATGAATAAGTAGCCTTATTAAAATGTTATCAGTACACCTTAATAAGATAACAAAACTTTTAAAAGACAGTATTTTAAGGATAATAGCTTTATCATTTCATCAAGATCATACACTTCTCAAAAGCAAGAACACATTTTCTTATGGCACTAGTATTACTGGTATGCATGTAAATGGGTCTCAGACCAAAATCTTTTCACTTGGGTCAAAGCTTCACAAGTTAAAGCCAATCAGAATTATTCCTGTTTTAGAATGTGAAGAAACTGGGGACAAGGAGATTAAGTAACCTGCAACCAATTAAAGCTGCAAGGTCAACTCAGATCTACCTAATTTTAAAGCTAGTTCTCTACAACCCCACTGTCTACCTCAGTTCAATTGAAATGAAAAGGGGTCTAAGAACTATATGTTTGTTTCACATATGAATTAAAGCATATTGGAAAGGTTTTGAAAAGGAAATATGGGGGAAGGAATACGTGTGCATATGTATAAATAAACTTCACTTAGGAAAAGAACTCTAGAGCAGGGTTATTATCAGTCAATTGTCTCTAACAGAATGGAATATAATTCAAATTTCCTACCTTCATCCTCATTCACAGACCCCCAATGAGGAGTATAAACTGGTATGACCCCTTAAAGAGAAATTTAACAGTACTTATTTGAAAGTTTATTGCTTTGACACATCAATATCATTTCTAGGAAGTTAATCCTATAGATGAACAACTATAAGCAATTTGCATATGCATCAACAGAGGACTGATTTAATATATGGTAGAATATTATGAGGATATTTAAAAAAAAAAAAAAGGGAAGGGGATGAAAAAAGGACAAACACCAGTGAGCTCAAAGTGAGCTCAATTTTTATTTTTTGGGGGGGCAGGGTATACAGGGGATTGATTGAACCCAGGGGCACTTGAACACTGAGTCACATCCCCAGCCCTTTTATTTTTTCACAAGGTCTCTCTAAGTTGCTTAGGGCCTAGCTGCTAAGCTGCTGAGGCTGGCCTCAAATTTGTGATCCTCCTGTCTCAGCTTCCCAAGTTGCTGGAATTACAGACAAGCGCCACACAAACCCAGCTGAGTTCAACATTCATGTGCTAATATGGAATATATCCAAGACATACTGTTAAATTTAAAAACAAAACAAGAAGCAGAATAATATGCTTGACATGGTTAGGTGGGTTTTTTTTTTCTTTTAGAAGAGACATGTATACTCATATTTACAAAGAAAATTTCTGCAATTTTTGTAAGCTATAAAGGTTGCTACCTCTGAAGAACTAAGATTAGTGAGGTAGGGAAGAAGGTCATTTGATTTTTCATTTTACATCATTCTGCAATATTTGAACTTTTCAGAATGTACACAAGTTACTTTTATGATAAAAGTAAAACAAGGTTAAGTCTAAAATATTTATCTTTTATGAGAACATTGGAAATGGAATGGATTTATATATTGCTTTAGTGTATCATTTTTAAAGGGGAAGGAAAGAAATCACACATATTACATTCTAAATAAAAGAGAATCCATTCAATTAAACATAAATACCAACAATTATTACAAAACCACGCCTGTATTATCACACCAGTATTCATATACAGAATTTGCCCACTGGTCAATGCTTTGAAAAACGACCTCTGTTTCTAAACCTATTTTCCAAGTTATACTTTATATTTTAAATAGAGGTAAATAATATATCACCAGCTACACTGTATAAATTCTGGGCTGACTCCAACTGTGTCTATAGTACCGATTTTTAAAGTTATTAGAGTGGAAGAAGAAATTCAGGAATATACATAATTGAAAAATTATCCCTGGCATATAATCAAAAGAACTTCTTGGCTTATTCCTGGTATAAATATTTAGTGTTCATTATCAAAGTATTTATTAAGCTTCCATTTGATTATTAGCTTATGAGCTAACAAAATATTAAATAGGGTATTATAGCCTCAGGTTATTTATCATTTCTTAAGATATCTAAATGGACTTCAATTTCTATAGAAAAGTTATGCCTAGTTTTATTTTAACTGCCTGCAACAAACAAGTATAAAAACCCTTTCCCAGGGGCTGGGGCTGTAGCTCAGTGGCAGAGTGCTTGCATAGGCACTGGGTTCGATTCTTAGCACCACATAAAAATAAATAAAGGCATGCTGTCCATCTACAACTACAAAAAAAAAATTTTTTTTAAAACACTTTCCCAAATGGCAAAGCACTCTCTCAAGGAATTCTCTCTTATGCCTCAATTAACCATTGAGAACTTTTTGTACTGTACTGTGCCTAGAAATACTACTTAACTTTCACATTTCTTCAGTTGCTCCTAAAGAATAAATCTAAATTCATTAAAACTTCCTTTACAACAATCTAAGGTGCCATTCAATGTACCTCAGTTTCAGAATTATTAAAATGGGAAAAATACACCCACTCTTAAGCCAAATAAATATTTCAAAATTTATAAATTAGGATTTATGAAAGATTATTTCACAGAGGAATGTACAATGCTTCCTTTATATGTCTCTAGGTTCTTTGTCCACTAAATTTATACTTACAAGGAGGTGGCATATAATGTCGACATGATGAGAGAGAGGGTTGTGGAGGGGGCTGGGGCTGGGGTTGTGCAACCATGCTTGATCCATAACCATCTATTGATAATGGCTGACTCGGGGCAGCAGCAGCAGCCTGATGGCCAAAGATTGCAGCTCGGGAAGAAGAAACAGGGCAGCAGGGGTCAAATGCAGATGCTCCATGAAAACCACCACTTCCATGACTTCTGATACCACTGTTGCTCAGGTCTACTGGCAATGCCTGCTACATAAAGAGGAACTATATTTTATCTTTCTAAAGTTTTGTCAAAAACATTATTTCATGTTATATTATAAAAGTACTCCTTAAACAACCTAGGAAAATAAAATCTTTGAATTAATTTGAAAATGGTGATTCTAAGTGTAAGGACCTAGTGAATACCAAGAAAATACAGCACAACACAGACTGTGAAAATAGTGGTTTTATACTTAAAATCTAAAATCAATTTTTAAAAATCAAGCATAAGATCATACCACAAGACGAACAAAAGTTTAGCATATTATTTTAAGGTCTACTTTTCTTACATTATCCACATCAGAAAAAAAGAGAAAGAACCTTTAAAATCATGCTTTTATATTCTCCTTTACCTCAAAATTCTGACTAGTATTTTAGGACTCCTTATAAAACATATCCTTTCAGTAAAAACATTAAAGTATTAGGTTAAAAACTTACACGTCCCAAGCTTCTAAACTGTTTTATAGTAAGCAATCAACTGAAACTTTTAATTGTCCAAACAAATCTACATTAACCAAAAAAACAAAGGGTATAAGATTATGCAGGTTAAATCATGAATTAGCTTTGCTTCACTTGACAAAGCAATTAAAAATTAGCTAGGTGTTATGGTACACACCTGTAATCCCAGCTACTTAGGAAGCTGAGGCAGGAGGATCACAAGTTCAAAGCCAGACTGGGCAATTTAGCAAGATTCTGACTCAAAATAAAAAATAAAAAATAAAAAATAAAAAAGGCTGGGGATATAGCTCAGTGGTAGATTGCCCCTGGGTTCCATCCCCAGCACCACAAAGAATTAATTAATATTAAACCTATGCTTCCTTTTATCAGGAATATGATTTTGTGGAAAAGTCTTGATTACTAAATTGAGAAATAAACCAGAGTACAGAACCCATCTTCATTCATCAATGTAAGTTTTCTCCCCCAAAAGCACTTGGAAGTACACATAAGATATAGTCTATAACAATCTTACAAGTTATATTTCAAAATAACTAGAAGAATCTATAGATTCCCATCAAGTACAAATGATGTATGTTTCAGGAAATGGAAATGTTTATTATCTTGATTTGATCATTTCACACTGTATACATTTATCAAAATTACTGTATTGTATGCCATAAATATGTACAATTATGAATCCATTAAAATTTTTAATCCTAATTAGAACACTTTTACCTTACTCTAAAGAAGACTGAAAAAAAAAAAAAGAACTGCAGGCTGGGGCTAGAGCTCAGTGGTAGAGTGCTTGACTTGTACATGTGAGGCACTGGGTTCAATCCTCAGCACCACATAAAAACAAATGAATAAATAAAGATATTTTTTAGAAAAGAATTGTTTCTTTGTATTCTTAAGTACATACCTACTCTTAGGTTTAGTATCGCTGTGGTTTTCAAAATGTGATCAAAAGGAATAAAGATTCAGCCGGATGCAGTGGCACAAGCCTGTAATCCCAGAGGCTCTGAGCATTGTGAGTTCAAAGCTAGCCTCATTAATGGTGAGGCACTAAGCAATTCAGTTAGACCCTGTCTCTAAATAAAATATAAAACAGGGCTGGTGATGTGGCCTGGTGGTCAAGTGCTCCTGAGTTCAAACCCAAGTACCAAAAAAAGGAAAAAGATTGATTCAATATTACATATGAATTATATATTAACTGTTCAATACTGGAGGCTGAGGCACTAAAGATGAAGCTAGGGTAATAATCTGTCAGAGGCCCAGATCACCCAACAGTCCGAAGAGGAATGATAGAGATTTTTTCACTTTCAAAGGGTTCCAGGATCAGGAAGAACAAAAACAAAAATGCTAAAAGGAAAGGGAAGATGAAGGTGCAGCAGAAGCTGTATGAAGGAGAAAAGGAAAAGACCCTCTCCTTCATACTATGTACACACAGTCTATTAAGTAAATGTCTGACTCACTGTATTTACCAATGAGTTGGCAAATACAATGTTGTGTCCTCAATGTAAGTAAACAAGGTTTAAGAATAATATTGTGTGGCTGTGAATTTGTTTATGATTTACATCCTTTCCCTACTACTCTTACTAAAATTGGCAAATGGAATGGAATAACATCATTCTAAGGTGACCAATATTTGGTCACCAAGATCTTATCTTCGTCTCTGTTCAGAAATCAAAATAACTCCTCAAAAACAAAGTAGGGTGAAGGTTCTCCTAGAAGGACCTGAGGGTAAAGTTTAAAGACTAAAAGAAGGGAAAAAACAACAGTGAGAACTCTCCTCTTCACAATTCTTATTCTAAAAAGAAAAAAGGGTAACACAAGATGGGTTCAGAGATGGGAAATATTACTTTACACTGATTATAAAGGATGTAGCATACTAATTACTGCTCAAAAGAGAAAGTCATATGTAAAGAAGTAGGAAATGCTCTTGACAGTGTCAAGAGACTGCTGCAACTTCTGACTACAGGCATAAATTTTCATTGCCTGCCCACAATCTGAAACTCAATCATAAGACATCTACACAATCACAAATCCTCAGACTGCTTGTTTCCTTCTTCTATTCCTTAACTTCCTGCTGTGCCCACATAAGTCTCAACTGGAGACCATATGAAATTATATCTCATGAGGATGTGGCTAATTCCAGAAGCTATCAAACATATATTTTGAGCTTTCATACAAACTTCAAACTGATTATCTTCAAAATCTCACTGTTCACCATCATAGCCATTATCTCCACTGAATACCTGGGATCCTGCTGATTCTTCTCAAGCTTTATTTGTTGTCCAACTAACCTCTATTTAGAGATGGCCAAATAGGTTACATTTATTTTACACTAAACAAAACTGAAAGATATTCTAACCATAATTATCTCATGTTGAAAGAAAACATTGCTTATGAAACTGATCTCTTAAACCAACTATATTATTTTTAATTCAGCAACAAAATTCTGTGAGTGACAACTCATCTTTTAACAGTTCTTTAACAAATCCAAGAGAAACTGGCAGACCCTTGTTTGAACCATTTTCCTACACTTCTTATAAAACCTCCTCTGAACCCTAATTTTCTAGTAAAAGTAAACTGTACTTTTCAGCAGGTCCTTTCCTTCAGTTCACGGAAGTTTTTCCTGATGCTACCACCCATATACCCAAGAACAGAACAGATCCAGATAATTAGTTAATGCCTTAAACTGTTACCACAACCAAACTGCTAAAATCTCAATTATATTTTATCCTAAACACCTCCAAATTTCCTCCTGATAAATGAAGGTAGTTTTATTTTTTTAAGAGAATAATCTCCTTCTTAATTATTTTTAATTGGTCAGACCCAGAAAAGACAGTCATCAAAATTTAAAAAGATTAATCAGGCAATCATGTTTTAAAAGGGAAGAAAGAAAAGGAGAGAGGGAAGAAGAGAAAGAAAAATTAACTCATCAAATTCCATACCTGGTCATGGTAACTGGTACCAGAACTACTATTTGCTCCACAGGGTGCTTGTACTTGTGGAGGTCTTTCCACAGGGCAAGTAGGATCACTAAAGGAAGGAGAAATTGGGACAGCAGGATGGGGAGTGTGGTGGTGGTGATGATGATGTTGAAAATGGTGACCATGCTGCTGAAAGCAACTTGTGTGCGGATGTCCTAATGCATGGTGATTCTGTGACGACCCTCCACATGGTGAGTGCTGGGGACAACAGGAGGGTAACCTTGGCATTGCAGGAGGGCCAGTTTCTGTTACAGCACTAGATGAAGTTCTCCTCGAGTCATCTTGAAACAGAAAATGGAAAGAATAATTGAATCATCAAATATCACTTGTAAAAACAAGTACTATGTATAAATAATTAACAAATGTTTGGTAAATTAAATCTTTGTAAATAAGAACACTACAGTGCCACATTCTTAATATATACTTGATACAATTTTGAGCAATGGGATTCACTGAGATTTTCCTAAATGTCTAAATTTTTTAGAAGATTCATATTTATAATTTATCATGATGTATAAATCTGGCAATAGATCATGTTTTTCTAGGTCATAATGAATTATTGATTACCAATACAATTACATTATAAAAATTCTAAAATATCGTGCATTCTTCCATTAAAAGCTATGCAAAGAATCTTCTGAACCCCAGGAATCCCTAAAACCACAAATCATTCCCACGTAATACATACTTCTTTGTACTTCAGATCTCTCCAGACAATAACCAAGCAACTCAAGAGAGAATCTGGCTGAGTCTTATTAACTGCCAAAATTATTTCCTTTCCTTTGTCCTCTAAAGTTAGAAGCAATGGAATATAGAAGACTATAACAGTAAAAACCAAAAATAATAGTGTGTCTTATAATAATCGAGTGGGGTAATTGCATATAGTCAAGTGGACTCAGGTTCTAATCCTGAGGCTGAACATGTATTTAAAAGGCAAAATGATTAACAGTATGGCTTTAAAATGAAGACTGAACTTAAAGCTCTACCTTCTATGGTATAGCTTTGGCAAGAAGAAAAAGGCTTGCTCTTTGGCCACTAAAGAGCCCGTTATCAAGCAAGGAAAAAACTTAGGATATAAATCTACCAGTTGTAATGAAGCACTGGGTTCTAGCACAGCATAGAGGAATGTTGCAAAAAATGTAAACAATTATCATCCACTAGAATGTAAACTCTAATAAGACAAACATTTAAGCTTTGGTCCCAATGCTTAAAGCAGTAACTAATAATGTAATATATAATCAATAAATAACTGTTAAATAAATGAAAATAAATGAAAACTTAAATAAATGAAAACCTTATACACGCATAATTCAAAAAGTATATGCAGAGGTCAGGTAAATGAGCTGTTTTGACCACGTTGAGTTTGAGGTGAGTGCAATATGGTTCAAGGAGATGTTCAAGAAGTATTTAGATATGCAAATTTTAAAAAAGGACAGTGGTCCAGAAACAGAATGGAGGATCAGCAGCATGTTGGTTACAGGTAAAAATACCTGCAGTTGATGGGCCAGTAAGAAAAGGGATGAGAACACAAATCCAGGAAGAAAATTAATATGAAAAGGAGATTATTACCAGGTTTTTAAAGAGCATGTTTATTCATTCTGAAAGAAGTCAGAGGCACATTAGAGCAAAGAGTTTGGGTGAAGAAAATCCATTTTAAATGTACACAGACATAATACCAGTACACCCGTACATGTAATAGGAATAGAACCAGTGAAGATACTAAAGACACAGAATATAATTGTTAAAGCAATGACAGGGGAAGGGCTTAGATAAAGAGAGAGCGCATAGATAAAAGAATTAGAAGGGCCGAGAAAGAGACCAGGAGTTAGGAAAGGATAGGTATAGATATACAAAAATTATTATGAGGGAATTGGAAGTTGCAGAAGTTTGTGTTGGAGATCCTTCGTTTTTTATTTCTTTGCCCCTGGAGGATAAAAGCCTTGAGGAAAAGAAAAGAGTTTTGGAACAGCCACTGAGGGAAAGGAAAGAAAACTGGTCAAGAAATATAAGGCTATGGTGATTTACTACTCAAAGCCCAAGACTAGATACTATAAATTGATGGAAGCACCACTCTGCTTAGACCCTTTCATAGGCATCATTTATGGGATACTAGCAAAACTAGATGGCATCAGTGATTCAAAGTTGGAAATGTGTAAAAAGGAGGAGAGGGCAAGTTTTATGAAAAAAAAAAATATATAAACTGATGCTCCACATGGTATTGGAAGAAAATGAAGAAAGCAGTATTGAGTATCTTTAATGTAGTCTGACTACTTAAATTGACTTCTATCAGGTTTATGAAGACCAACCATCTGGCTTGGAACAATATTGTCCTGATGTAAAGAAATAAAACATGAGCAAGTCTATCTCAAAGATGGTCATCAGAATGAAGCAATATCAAGAAGGGGTCATTCAGAGGCTGTGGTTGTGGCTCAGGGGAAGAGACCTTGCCTAGCATGTGTGAGGGACTAGGTTCGATTCTCAGCACCACATGTAAATAAATAAAATAAAGGTCCATCAATGACTAAAAAAAAATTTATTTTAAGAAGAATCCAATTTAAAATATTTTTTTTAAAAGGGTCATTCAGAACTTAGGTAAAGAAGTTGTTCCCTAAGAAATTAAATGTGAGTTGTGAGTAAACAAATATCTAGAAATAAATTAAGACATATGTAAATGAAAGCTCTGGGACTATTTTGAAATAAAGTTGGGTCTATGTGATATAAAATGTAGATAAGAATAAGGTTACATAAAGACATCAGGAGACAGAGTGAATGAGGAAAGTTCAAATCCTTGTCTCAGAGATTATTATTGACCTCAATCAAGGCATTTAACTTTCTAAATTTCTTCATTTGTAAAATGGAAAGAGTAGTGCCAATATCAAGAAACTCTTAAAGGATTAAAAGATAACACATAAAATAACATATAAGATACCCAAGTAATGTACTGACGGAAAGAGTATATACTTGATAAATGAAATAAAAGCCCATTTCATTTCTGCCTACATTCTTTTTTCAGAGAGTACTTAAAAGATATCCCTAGGAAAACTAAATTCTGCCAGAGAAAGGAGTACTTCCCTAATCCAGTCACAAGCAATTTTCCAATCTGCTGACTGTAAGTTATAATAACATTATAAAAATTAAATGAGATACTATTAAAAGAAGAAAAATCATATAAAGCATATGGTGGTTTCATCAACAATGGTGATTCAGTCAATCTATAAGCTACAGGATCTATGTTGCCCCTCTTAATAAGCAGCTAGCAAGTTCCTATCTCCATACCATTGTCCAAGAGAAAGTGACCTAGAGGTTCAGTTAAATAGCTGATAGGAGAGGACCAGAAATGTAACTGCTAAGTGATACATAAGAAATAACTTGCAATAGACACAAAATTATAAAACTCTTCGGGGGCAGTACAGCTCTCAATGATAAGAGTTCATGCTTAGCATGTTCAAGGCCCTGGGTTCAAACACCAGCAGCAAAACAACAACAAAGGAGTAAATCTCTATGACCTAGATTAAATAATCATTTTTATTATTATTATTATTTGTATTTAATTTTGTTTATTGCATTTTCTTCTGCATCAAAGATTTTTTTAAAGTTAAAGTATGGGGACTGGGGTTGTAGTTCAGTGGTAGAGCGCTTGCCTAGCACATGTGAGGCACTGGGTTTGATCCTCAGCACCACATAAAAACAAGTAAATAAAATAAAGGTATTATGTCCATCTACAACTAAAAAAACATTTTAAAAAATAAATTTAAGGCGATATGTATACACACATACACAGTAAAGGGCACAAATATTAAGCACACAAATATTTAGATTAAAATATAGAACTTTCTTAGTATCTGGGAAGTTTCTCACATTCTCCTCTCATGCCATATTTCTGGCTAAATAATCCCCACTCTAGTCTTTAAGACTCCAGTTTTTTCTGTTGTTGATGTTTTTAAGAAAGAACTCTTTTTTAAATTTGTTCTTTGTAGATATACTTGACTGTACAGTTTGATACATGTAGCATAACTTCCCATTCTTGTGGTTATACATCATGTGGAGTTACACTGGTCAGGTATTCATATATGAACATAGGAAAGTTATATTCAATTCATTCTACTTAGACATCATTCCTTAGATATAATGCCAAAACAAGCAGCAACAACAACGAGAGAAAATGGGCATCATGAAGGTACTTTAAAATTCCACCCTCATTTTCAATTATTTTGGGCATATATCTTGAAGTGAAAATGATGAGTCATATGTAAACTCTATGTTTAACTTTTTTATTAAATTCTGGGGGTTAAACCAGGTGCTCTACCACTGAGCTATACCTGCAGTCCATCCATCTATCTACTGGGTCAGGGTCTCACTAAGTCGTCTGAACTGGCCTCCAACTTGTGATCTTCCTGCCTCAGCCTCCTTTGTAGCTGGAATTACAGGCAAGCAGCCAGGATTACAAGCATAAACCATCGCACCAGGCTACATTGTCTTTGTTTGTTTGTTTTGTGTTTTGTTACTAGGGATTGAACCCAGGGCTTCTTAACTACTGAGACACAACCCCAGCCTGTGTTTTTTTATTTTGAGACAGGGTCTCACTATGTTGCTGAGGCTGGCTTTACAAACATGTGTCACCATGCCTGGCTGCTATGTTAAACTTTTTGAGGAACTGCCAAAGTGTTTTCCTCAGCAGCTATGCCATTTGCATTCCTAGAGGCATTTTGTAAGAGTTCCAATTTCTTTATCATACCAACTCTGTTTATTCTGTTTTTGTTTCTTCTTTTTACATTAGTCACCCTACTAGGTGCTAAGTGGTATCTCACTGTAGTTTTGATTTGTATTTCACTAATAACAAGTGATGCTGAGCATCTTTACATGTGATTCTTTGGTCCTCTGAATATATTCTCTGGAAAAATCTCTACTCAAGTCTTTTCCCATTTTTAAACTAGATTGTTTTTGCTAAATTTTCACAGTTCTTTACATATTCTAGATACTAGAACCCTTATCCAGATACATGACTTACAAGTATTTTTCTTAAATTTAATACAATATTTTTCACAAACTTGATAGTCCTTTGATGAACAAAAGTTTTAAATTCTGATGACAACCAACTTACCTAGTTTTCTTTTCTAACTCATTCATGTCTTTGGGTGTCAGCCATTTACTTTTCCTTAAGCTCATTTAGTTATGCTACAATACTTTGGTGACATATACACACAAATTCAGTATGAAATCATCATCTAATTCTAATAAATACTACTTTGCTCACATATGGAAGTTTATTAAAATGTACGAATATGCTGAAGATGTGGCTCAGTGATAAAGTGCCCCTCGATTCAAATTCCAGTACTAAAAGGAAAAAATATATTTATACACATACACACACACACTTTACAATACAGCACTTAAAACAATTAAAATAAAATAAATAATAAAATATAATAAATAAAGTAAAATAAAAACACTTAAAACAATACTTTCCCTAACAAAAGTAAAATGACAAAAGCCCCCCAACACACTTTTTTACATACCTACTATAGAAGTACCAGTTGCACTATTGCTTGTAAGAGTAGTTGAAGTCTCTGATACCGTGGAAGGCTGACTACTGCTGACAGTTGATGCAGTATCAGAGGGTTGCTCAGAGGTAGATGGAGTTGAATTGTTAATGGAAGCGCTAGTAGTTTGTGACTCCATTCTTGCAGAAGTGGTTGGTACTACAGTAGGTTCTACAAAATAAAAATTTTTGTCTACTTAATATTTTTCAACAGAATAATAAGGGTTATATTTTAATCCTTGTCAACATCTTTTTGTTAATTACTAAAGAAAACATTAAAAACACAAACTCTCCAGGAATATATTAAAAAAAAGTTTCACATAGAAAAAACTTTCATCAAGAAAGCATTCATAAAACTAAAACACAAGATTAAACTGAATAAAATATTACTGCATTTAAAAACTGTAACACACATGCATTTAGATTATCAAAAAGGTTTTCAGAACCAAAGACCAAATGTTTTCTCTGGTAAGTGGATGCCACTTTCTCTGATGGGGGGAGGCAGGGGGCAGGGATATAGGAAAGATGAAGGAACTCTGGATTGTACAGAGGTGAGAGAGGGGAGGAGTGGGGCCATGGGGAAGGGAAGAATGAGAACTTATTATCCTATATACATGTATGATTACAATATTAGTGGGACTCAGCACCATGTACAGAAGAATGGAAAAGTTAAGCTCCATTTGTGTACAATGTGTCAAAATGCACTCTACTGTCCTGTATAACCAATAAAAAATAAATAAAAATTAAATATTAAAATTTTTAAAAAAAGGTTTCTAGGTAACTACTAAGTTCTCTCATCCATCACAAACAAGAAAACAAGAATTCTTCTGCTATGCCTGTATACTTGATCACAGGCTGTCAAAACACAAAATGTGCTTTCCCTGGCACAGTATAAATTCCAAGGTCAGACTGCTTAGACAGTAATTCTGATTTCACCACCACAGTATGACTGTAGATATTTTATTTTTACCAGTCCCCACCTTCCTCACATGTAAAACTGGGAAAGTAATAGAATTTTCTTCCTAGACGTGTTAGGATGAACTCAGATCACACATATAATACAATTCATATGATACTTTAACATACAGTAATCCCTTAATAAACATTAGCTTTGATTTTTAATATCTATTTTAATCTCAATTTCCATATATTTCAGAAGTTTTTGTAAATGTAAATATACTCACAAACAAAAGATAAATTAAAAATATTACTAATATTAATATTCATGAACACTTTTAATAAAACTTAAAATGCAAGTGAATTAAATTTCAAACATATGATTATAAAATGGTTACTTAAGATATTTCATTTTAGGCCAGGCACAGTGGCACACACCTGCAACTTGGGAGGCCAAGACAGAAAGATCACAAGTTAAAACCCAGCCTCAATAACTTAGTGAGGCCCTGAGCAACTGAGCAAGACCCTGTCTCAAAATAAACAATTAAAAAGGGCTGGGGATGTGTCAGTGGTAAAGCACCCCTGGGTTCAATTCCCAGTACCAAAAAATAAAAACGATTTTTTATTTTTTGCCAGGCATGTGGTGCACACCTGTAATCCAACTGACTTGGGAGGCTGAGGCAAGAGAATCATAAATTCAATGCCAGCCTCAGCAACTCAGCAAGGCTCTAAGCTCTAAGCTCTAAGCTGTCTAATTTTGAGACCTCTGTCTCAAAATTAAAAATAAAAGACTAGAGATGTAGCTCAGTGGGAAAGCACTGAGTTTGATCCCCAGTACCTCCACTCGAAATAGAGAAGATATTTCATTTTATCAAACTGCCTATTTCATAATTCTACTATTACTATTCCAACTTACCATCTTCATCAACAGTAAGGTCCACAACTTCTGCAGCATTCTGCCTCAAGGGCTGTATTACAGTAGAAATCCTACTGCGGTTCCGTGGCTCCTGTGGTCGACCTGTATGAGAACCTGAACCTTGGCTCCAATGAGATCTGGAGTGTCCAAGGGTTGAACGAGACCTTCAATGACATCAATATTAAATTAGTAAATATAAATAAAGAATAAATTTAGTCACTCCAGAACTCTATACACCTTTTTTACAAAACAAGTTCTTCATGCAAGAGTTCTCCAAAGTAATAATGGAAATAGAAATAAAAGCTATGACTAACATAATGCCTGGCATTCTAATAAACTTTGCTGAATGAATACATCACCAATCGACCAAAAAAATTAAGAAATGCTCTGTTAGAGCGAGGCACACACCTATAATTGCAGCTACTCAGGAGGCTGAGGCAGGAGAATTGCCAGCCTCGGCAGTTTAGGCAGACCCTATCTTAAAAATAAAAAATAAAAAGAGCTGGGGATGAAGCACAGTGCTAAAGTACCCCAGGCTCGATCCCCAATACCAGGGGTGGAAAAAAAAGAAAAGAAATACTATGTTAGACCAATAGTATAATATATAGGATTCTATTTTGAGAACACTGCTCTCTTCAATTATTATTTTGACTATTCACCTCAATTATAATTAACTATTTACATTTTATGGTAACTCAAAATTATTTATCATAAATAAAGAAATTTTAACACACACACACACACACACACACACACACACATATCCACATGATCTTGTATGTTTAGCCCAGGCTGGATTTGTAAACAAAATTTTGGGAACCCTAAACCAAGCTAAGCTTCTGGTACTATCCTAAGAGAATACAATAGATACTAGAGAGGTAAGGACACTGTGTGGCTAGTTGATTAGTTTGATATTCATAAGAAACATCACTTGTTTGAGCTGCTTTATCCTTATAAAGCATTTGATCACGAACCCTAAACAATCTGTTTTTCACCTTTTAAATATATAGCACAGTCCTAAATTACTTATAGGTATACTTAAATTTTAAAGGATTGACTATCATGATTCTAGACTGACAGTATACATGTATAGTATGTAGATTATATAATCTAAAGGCTCCAGGAAAAAAATAAATCACCTTTAGAAAGGTGGGGCCAATAAAACACAAGTGCTTATGCAGTTCATTTTTGTCTCCTGCCCAAATTCAGTGCAAAACTGGTAAAAAGCTTGTGATCAGTGTGTATGGAAAAGTTCAACCATTAATACACAATGTCATCAAGGGCAGTGAGTTTGCACGGTCAGGAAACAACCCAAACTTTAAACTAGGCTAAAAAATGTCCTTAATAATTATACAGCCCAGGAGTTTTTTAAGAGTTCAAATTTTAAGATGAAATTCTCAAAGAAACAGGAACGTAAAGGTCAATTCCTAAGACACTGTTTAAAAAAGACAACATATCTGGAACAGTTACATAGCTTAAGCCATCATGGTAAAGCTAAATCAATGTCTCAGGATAAAACGGTTTTATAATGAGAGATCTCACCATTTAAAATTACTGAAAAGCCAAGAACCTATGATGAGAATGTCCATTATTTCTGTGAAGCTATTATTAACTGCAGAAAGTTCCAGGTCCACTTTGCAGTTCCCTTTTTTTTTTTTTTTTTCCTTTTTGGTACCAGAGATTGAACCCAGGGGCACTCTACCACTGAGCCACATCCCCAGCCCTGTTTTGTATTTTATTCAGAGACAGGGTCTCACTGAGTTGCTTAGGGCCTCACTAAGTTGCTGAGGCTGGCTTTGAACTCGTGATCCTCCTGCCTCAGCCTCCCAAGTGCTGGGATTACAGGCGTGAGCCACCGTGCCCGGCTGCAGTTACTTTTGTGAAAGCCTCATGAGAACCTCTTAACTCCAAATATTCTATTGGATGGAGCATCAGCAAAAACTTGGTGTTTGAAGATAGTTTCACATAGGTCTTAGTGGCTACTATGTTTAGTGGCAGCTGTCAAATCCTGTATGAAAAACTCTGAAACACAAAAGCACTCTCTTAACAGGAAGGGCCAAGAGCCAACTAAACAATGACAGTAAGTAACTATAGAAAAATAACTATAGGCATTGGGGATATGGCTCAGTGATAGAACATTTGCCTAGCATGCACAAGGCCCAGGTTCAATCCCCATCACCACGAAAAAAAAAAAAAAAAAGAAAGAAAGAAAGAGAACTATGGATCATGGACTCTATTACTTGGTTAAATGCATCTGCCTGACAATCAAGCATCTCCATAACAAGAAAGATCCAGAATCCCACAAGGAAAAAACAGGTCCTAAATTTCAGCAGTCCTTATAGCTCCAAAACTTGAATCAGTGTGGTGCCAAGCACTATGCTGTCACAGGATGTGTGTGTGTTACATGTTGTCTTGTATCAATGTACATCAAATTTTGGGGAAATTACTTAAAATTAGAACAATCATGGACACAGAGTGTTTACTTCCCTGCCATCAGAAGTAGAACTTCATAAGAAAGTGGCAGGTGGAAAAGAACATTTGAGGTGTATTTGTAACATATTTCAGAAATGTCAATTTTTAAAATTGATAACATATTAATATGTAATGTTCAAACACATTTAAAAATTCATTCCAACACAAAAGTGGACTCATTCACAGATTAGTCTGGTGTATCAAATGTAACAGCAACCCTTTACCACTACTAATCACCTAAAGCATCGTAAAAGGCATGTATGATTTGATTTGGTCAGGATGTCAAAGCAATTCTGCAAAAGGGAATGTCATTTCCAATTATTCATTAAAAAAATGAGGATTTTTCATTCATTATTAGTTCAGAGCTTAGATGAAGTTACTGAAGGAAGAATAAAAAGTCATGTCACAGAAAGAACTATTTTTACATCAATATTCCCTAATATTTTCCTTCACTTTTAATTTTTGTACCATCCCCAGCCAGGGGCAGTGGCTCATGCCTATAATTCCAGTAACTTGATAGACTAAGGTGGAAGGATCCTAAGTTCAAGATCATCCTTGGCCACTTAAGAGAGACCCTGTCTCAAAACAAAAAAAAAAAAAGGACTAGGGATGAAGCTCAGTGATAAGAGTGCCCCTGCATTCAATCCCCAGTATCACAAAATTTAAAAAAAAATTTAGTGCCATCACAATATTTGTGTATTATTCATATTTAAATTTCAAACGAGTTCATGAATTCTCTTTATCATAAAACAAATCCAATTTTGTAAAACAACAAGTAAATCTATTGTTTATCTACTGCAATGTCTCTTAGCTTTCACTGTATACTTTAAAAATTCTAAGCACCAAATTCTAGTTGTGCTGGTCTAGGACAGGGTCTAGGCAACAATATATCTTCACTTTATAATCTTTTCAGGTGAATCTAACACAGCCCAGTTTGAAAACCATTAATCTAGTATAAGCATGCTCAAATTAGTTCTCTCAGAAAAAATAAATCATCCACAGCACAAGTTTAAATAAGTTTAATAATAAATAAATAAGTTTAATTATTTTTAAAACTTCAAATATACGACTAGGTATTAAAATCTTACCGATAGCTTTCTCCAACTGTTACAATCTCCACTTCACTGTCAGTTGAGGTAACATTAATTTCTTCATTGGCAGTGACCTGGGGAGTGAAGGAAGCTTCTATCACCACAACATCTTCATCAATACTTCCTGAAAACAAAAGAAAAATATTTAAAGAACATCCATTTGTTAATTAATTATAAGAATTTCTATTCTTATTTTTACTTTGAAGACTACGTAATTCATAGTGAAAGGAGAATTGTACAATAATTTCTTCTGGATAGATATTCAAGAGACGAGTCAAAGTTGCTATAACTTCAGAAATTTTTAAACATGATTACAAATGAAAGGAGCAGAAACAAAAGCAACTGGCTGCAGAAAGATGCCTTTTTTTTTTTTTTTTTTTTTTTTTGGTACTGGGGATTGAACCCAGCAGCACTCCACCACTGAGCCACACCCCCAGCCCCATTTTTTGTATTTTATTTAGAGACAGGGTCTCACTGAGTTGCTTAGGGCCCTCGCTAAGTTGCTGAGGCTGGCTTTGAACTCGTGATCTTCCTGCCTCAGCCTCCC
>JAJEJO010003436.1:260091-333515 GCA_020662805.1 Glaucomys volans
GATCCTCCTGCCTCAGCCTCCCGAGTCCCTGGAATTACAGGCGTGCACCACCACGCCCGGCACAAAGATGCTTTTGATAGTAACTAGAACCCACATGTTGAATAGTTACACTACCGTAATTAGATTTGTAAAGAATATGAGCTCTTAATTGGAATTAGGTCTGAATTACAAATGTTTACTGTGTGCCTAGGCAAGTCTTTAGAATTACTGAAGCTTCAGTTTCTCACTGGGGCTTAACATTCAGGACATTGTACATGACACAGAGGATGTGCTCACAAATCAGAAATATATACTTAACGTGGATGAATTTGTTTTCCTACTCTTAATATTCTTATTGTGGGAACATTCTTATCACAGACATTTGTATTATCTGGTGATAGAGGATGTTTAAAAAAAATTATCAGGTGAGAGGATTTTTTTTAAAAAGTCATTCAACACCAGATTTATGGAAAATCCAACAAGAAACACAATACAACTTTTATTTTTTAACCATTTTATCCATTTTTAAGTTTAGTAGCATTAACTATATTTGAATTGTTATGAAACATCTCTAATATTTTTTCATTGTGCAAATCTAATACTATACCCATATGCCCTTTCCATTTGCCATAGCACCATCACCATTCTACTGAGTCTGTTTCTGAGCATATAACTATTTTAGTCACCACAAACAGAATTACAAGTATTTGTCATTTTGTGAATAGCTAATTTCTCTTAACACAATATCCAACAGAAATGGAAACATAAAGATGTGTACCCAAATGTTCATGGCAACATATTCACAACCAATACTAGAAACAATTCAAATGCTACAAACTAAAAATGGATAAATGTCATATATCCATATGCTAGAATACTATAAAAGAACTAATAAAGCAAATAGAAACTAATTCCCAATTCAAGGGTGAATCTCAAAAAATTATGCTAAATGAAGAAGTCAGACATAAAAGACCATATATTAGCCTGGCATAATGGCACACACCTGTAATCCCAGTGACTAAGGAGGCTGAGGCAGGAGGGTCACAAGTTTGAGGCAAGTCCCAACTACTTAGTAAGACCTAATCTCAAAATAAAAAAAAAATAAATAAAAAATACAAAGGGCCTGGGGATGTAGCTCAGTGGTAGAGTACACTGGGTTCAATCCCCAGTACTGCAAAAGAACAGAAAAGGGGGGAAAAAAATAGACCATGTATTGTGATTTCATTTATATGTTAAAAAAAATGAAGGATAAGAAACAAAGTAAAGACGGTAGAGTTTAGTAACTGATGTGAAATAATAAGTATGTGGGAGTTCAGTGCACACTTCTATTTTTTTAGTATGAGAATTTTTATATAAAATCCTAAGTCAAAAAAAATCACAAAAAACTTTTTTTTTACAAAAAGAAAGAAAGGAATATTCACAAATTTTGATAGAAGGAAAGGAGTATTCACAAATTTAGACAGAATTTCTCCTATTAGGACAATTCTAAGAGTTTTTTTTTTATCTGCTTACGCAAACTTTTAAAACACTTAAAAAGTTGATACAGTATGGAGTACACTTAAGAAACAACTACTGGATAAATTTTACAAATACTCTTTTATGACATAAGGTAAAACACTATCTATAATTTGAGATACTTCCAGTGACAGCATAATTCATGGAGTCAGGAAGAACTAGATAAGGATAGTATGCTCTGGAAAATTGTGCTTGAGATTTTAGAAAAAAGTTTCAGCAAACACTAAGACACCAATGTCTGAAATACCTAATTGTGTGAATAAAATTATTTTCAGGTAATGGGGTAACAACAGGCAATATTTCTACATTAACATTTAATATTTTATGTGTAAATAATGTGATCATGAGACATCTTCTGTAACAGTAGTCCTAAAAGTTTTTATTTTAAGGTAGTCAAAATTGTTTATTCTCCACAGTGGGAAAATGGGACTGGCATATCCAGATTCTTTTATTGGTAGCTTATAAGTCTGGATAAGATATAATTGATAAATATCTCACATCCATAATTAATTGGAAAACCCAAGGCTTTAGGGCTGTAAAATAGAAAGGTAAGCAGCAGTTCAGATAAGGCTTACTGAAAGATCACAAAAATGTATCACTAAAATGAACATCTATTCTCACACCTTGCTTCTATTAGGTTATTTTCAGATATTGAAGTTCTTGACAAATATCATAGGGAACAAAATAGAATGTATAAATTCTCTGCCAAATTGGAAGTTATTCAATAACTGGGAATAAATGAATGGCCAATAAGCCACACCAATAGCCAAGTTATGTTTGCATAGGTATGCAAAAATGTATGTACAGAGCTATTCAATGCAGCAAATATCAACAAAAGCTGGTTAAATTAAATTCTGGAACATTAATACAAAGGGAACTATGCAACCAGTAAAAAAAATAAGGAATTTCACCATGCTGATATGAAAAGACCTACAATATTTATTTATTCTTGTATACGCTTCCACATTTTCTGAGGGAGATAAGAAATTACCAACAGAGACTGCTTCTGGATAGTGAAGAATGGACCCTTTGAAAAGGAGATAAATTCTTATTTTCCCAGTACTTTAAAAATTTCATAATAGCATGTAAATGCTATTATCAAATCTTTATTAAAAAAAAAAAACTGGTTCAAAACAAAATACTTGTCTAGAAACCAGAAAACATCAGGGGTACTTCATTTCAACTTTTTAGATTGTGTTTTCAAAAATAAACATTTAAGGGTAATGTCTGCAAATAATGTAGTTGAGCCCAGTGGTGCATACAAGGCTGAGGCAGGAACATCACCAGTTTAAGGCCAGTCTCAGCAACTTAGTGAGGCTCTAAGCAACTTAGTAATATTCTGTCTTAAAATAAAAAATTTAAAAAGGGCTGGGGACATAGCTCAGTGGTAAAGTGCTTCTGAGTTCAATTCCCAAAACCAAAAAATAATTAAAAATAATGTAACTGAAATAATGTAATTCTACCAAGACACATGATTTTTAAAATATTTTTTAGTTGTAGATGGACACAATACCTTTTATTTATTTTTATGTGGGGCTGAGATTGAACCCAGTGTCTCACACATGCTAGGCAAGTGCTCTACCACTGAGCTACATCCCCAGCCCCAAGAAACATGATTTTTTTAAATGCTATGATAAGTATTAAACGAGATTTTTAAATGCTTACATCTGCACTAAACTTGAATACCTAAGAACACTGAATACCTAAACTTGAATACCTAAAAACCCTTTCCTTCCCAGATACAGACCTTCATTTACTATATTCACATTTCTCTACAAATATCAGCTCCTGGGACTGGGGTTGTGACTCAGTGGTGGAGCACTTGCTTAGCATGTGTGAGGCACTGGGTTCGATTCTCAGCACCACATATAAATAAATGAATGAAATAAAGGTCTATGCATATCTAAAAAAATTTTTTTAAAAAATCACCTCCTTAGAACTTCTACTCCACATCATCAACCACTGTTTCACTAATTTCAAGCAGAAATTGGGCTCTAATGCTCCCTTCTCCCCCAACACTAGAGTCTTCAGATTCTGATTATGTGAGAAAAATGTGACAACAAAGCAAGTCCTTTTCTCACCTCCCTCCTTCTCAAGAGACCTCAGGAAACAACTGCTGTACATTTCTCCCAGGTGCAAATGATCTCAATGAAGTCTTCTTAAAACAAATATTCAAATAGGTTTTTTGTTTTTTTTTTAATGAACTAAATATGGTTAAATAAGAACAAAGTTACTGATTTTAGGGTTCTGGCAAGCATAGGGGAAAAAATGAAAAAGGAAGAAACTCATGGAAGGAGAGAGAGAGACAAGAGAAGGAAAATGGCACATACGAATAGTAGACTAACAGGCTCTGACCCTGACAAACAGAGTATCAGGCAAAAACTGGGAAAGCATTGCATCAATTTTAGAAAACATATTCCTAGTCCTTTGAAAAGCTCTCCCTATGCCCCAATGCTCTCATTCCCTAAATTCAAAAGAAATTAATCTTAGCTCCTTTAGTGCAAACTTAGCTCTTTAATATTCACTCCAACACAACTCTTTAAATTACAAGTACAAAAATGATGCATTATACTGGGATGGTCTATATACATGGAAATTATTTATACTTCAGAATTATCTGCACATACTTATTGTACTTAAATATAATATCTGTTCTGTATGTGTGTGTTTCTATAAAAGAAAGCAAGTGCATGAAAGCACATATGCAAGTGCTATTACTCCATCATCTGCTCTACTGAGCACTGTTATAACCAAAAGTTTACAAGTCCTAATATTTAAACAAGTTAGCACTCAAATCCTTTAAAGTATTTTTCAGCTCTAAAGACATGACAAAGTGATGGTGGAAAATAAAAACAGTGCCTTTTTTTAGTGACTAAAATTGTTGTATGGTTAAATGAGAAAAAAATCCATCATATAGGTATCTGAAAAAGTATTTACATAAGTTAAACATACTACAGGGAAAAAAAGTTTGTACCATAAATCAACAACTCATCTAAAATGTAATCTAATTACATCTAAAATGGTATCAGTAATTCATCTTTTAAAAAAAGCAACCAATTCTGATTTTATTTTTATCATAGAAATTTTTTTTATTCTTATCTTGGAATTAGATTCATGGTTTAATTTTTTTTTTTTAATTTTTTTTTTTTTTTTTTTTTTGGTGGTGCTGGGGATTGAACCCAGGGCTTTGTGCTTGCAAAGCAAGCACTCTACCAACTGAGCTATGTCCCCAGCCCCCATGGTTTAATATTATAGTTGGTAATTTATGTGGTTTTAAAAATAAAAGTCAATAGAACTTTATATTCTCTTTAAAGATAACAAAAGCCTAAGTCATAAAAAAACGAAATAAGTATAAATACAATGCAGTACTTTCATGTTTTACCAAAATATTCTTACCTGAGGGAGCAGCTGAATTGTTTTGGTGGTTTTCACTAGCAGAAACAAACAAATCCTCCTCCCCTTCAGTTGAAGAGCTGGAAGAGGATTCACTGCTGAGGTCATTCTCACTGGAACTACTAGAACTCGGCAGCAACGCATATTTTCTTCGGGCTAACACTTCTCGTTTTTTCCTCTGCATTAATATCCTCTCTTTTTGTTTCTGTGTCCTCTGTGAGGAGTTATTTTTTACAAATCTCTTTCTGCATGGAAGTCTCCTTAATGAACTGCTATGAAAACAGGGTCTTTTCATTAACAATCCTGACACAGATTCTGTCTCAGTTCGAGGCCACTTTTGGGAACGTGCACTATGACTTCTACTTTTAGCATTCAAAATGGTCTGGGAATGTCTTACAGAGACTTCCTTATCCTCATCCGAAGTCACAGTATCAGAGTCTCCAAAATGCAGACTAGATGAAGGAGAAGAAAGACAATCACTGAAGGAGGAATCATTGTCTTCATCACTTGGTGTTTCTAGGTGTTGCCTCAATCCTAATATTCCCTGATTCTCTTTAACACAATTCTGCATATATGAAGGGCCAGCCTGCTGGCTTTTGCGTTTTTTTCTTACAACAACACTTTTTTCTTGTCCTTGCTGGTTACCATTCCTGTCCTTCTCTTGTTTTTGCGAATCATCACACAAGTGAGAGAATTCATTCCCCACTTTACTATTAATCATCTCAACTTCTGCAGGAAAACTTTTGGCTGCCCCAATGGGCTCTGGATGTAGAAGGATCCCTTTCAGACTCTCCTGTGTCTTTGGTGCATCAGAAGGAATCTCACTCTTCATATCCACTTTTAAGGTATAAAGCTTGTTATATTCAGGAGTCCATTGAGACATGGGAAACTTTAAGGTAGGCCTAGAATACATAAAAAGATATTTAACAGTTTTTTTTAACATGTTTTATCACACTACTTAATTGAACAGTTCTTGAATTCCATTAAGAACATCCCTCATAAAAGGGCAGAATTGCCTTTTCCTTATAGAAACATTTTTCTGTTCTTATAGAACATTTTTCTATGATACCTCTGCTTATGGTCCCAATTTTTAGAAATGCAGTAGCTACCACAGAACACAGGCCTACCTGAAAAGTTGTATTAACAAAAAAACTAATCTTACTATATGACTTGTAACTTTGGCAATATGACATATTTGGTGAAAATCAAACAATTTCTTCAAAACTTATTTTAGTAAAACTAGAAAAAAAGTATAAGAATTCAAAATATTACCATATGATTCAGCAGTTCCACTACTGTGTGTGTGTGTGTGTGTGTGTGTGTGTACCCAAAGGAAATAAAATTAGTTTGTCAAAGAGAACTGCCATGTTCACGATAGCCAAGAAACAGAAACAACCTAGGTGTCCATCAACTAAGGTCTAAAGAAAATTTGGTATATGTACATCATGGAATATTATTCAGCCATTAAAAAGTAATGAAATCCCATCATTTGTGACAACATAGATGGAACTAGAGATCATTATGTTAAATGAAATAAACCAGGCAAAAAGACAAGTACTTCATGATCTCACTCACATATAGAATCTAAAAAGGTTTCCCTCACAGAAGTTGAGAGAAGAACGGTTGTTACCAAAGGCTAGGGAAGGAAGAATAGGGAGAGATTGATCAATGGGTACGAGTTACAGTTAGATAGGAGTAAGAAGTTCGGTTGTGCTATTACACAATAGGGTGACTGTA
Source organism: Glaucomys volans (assembly GCA_020662805.1). Classification (NCBI taxonomy): domain Eukaryota; kingdom Metazoa; phylum Chordata; class Mammalia; order Rodentia; family Sciuridae; genus Glaucomys; species Glaucomys volans. The sequence goes on from JAJEJO010003436.1 coordinate 266,716, forward strand.
GACAAAGATAATATATATAACATACATTTCAAAAAGCTAGAAAAGATTTTGAAGATTTGCACCATAAAAAATGATAAATGTTTGAGGAGATATGTTTAACCTTATTTAAACATTGTAAAATGTATACTTGTATTGGAACATCACAATTTTATGTATCAATTTTTAAGAATTAAATTTTAAGAAATTTTTAAGAAAGTATAAAAAATAATTTGAAAAACTGATTATGCCAGGTGTGGTGGTACACACCTATAATCCCAGTGGTTCAAGAGGCTGAGGTGAGAGGATTGCAAGTTCAAAGCCAGCCTCAGCAACTCAGCAAGGCCCTTAAGCAACTCAGCAAGACCCTCTCTCTAAATAAAATATAAAAAAGGGCAAAGGTTGTGGCTCAGTGGAAGAGTGCTTGCCTAGCATGTGTGAGGCACTCGGTTCGATCCTCAGCACCATATGTAAATAAATAAAGGTTCATCAACAACTAAAAAATATTTTTAAAAAAGAGAAACAATATGCACCCCAGAAATCCTCTTCCTGCCACCACCCACCAAGAGTTGTAACCACTATCCTATCTTTTGATAGGAGAGATTTGTTGTGCCCTTAACAAACATTTTAAACCACTTTCTAAAAAAAGAGGAATATAGATACTTAGTAGCAAGTGTTTTCATTCTCCACAAATGAGTTACAGAACTACATCATCTCATAAGTCATGCACTTTATTTTAGTACATAGCTTTGGAATCAGAACAAAAGACAGTAAAAAATGGAATGGACTATTCCTACAGAATGTTATCAAAAACTCTATCTTCTATCATTCTTATTTACAAGGACAGACAATGCTATGTCCAAGCTTAGCCATCAAGTCCGATAGCGTTCAGCAAGATCCGTGTGGTAAGAACACAAAGGTAAAGTGAACATATGAGCATGACAATGAACAAATTATAGGAGGCAGCCAGTCAGACAAGAATCATCATCATATTGAAAGGTGAAAACACAAGTCACGATGACAAGGTACATGGCTACAATAAAAAATATAAATAACAAAATATAAACATGTGTTAGAAAAGATGTAAAGAAACTGCAGTCCTCATAAATTGATGATGGGAATGGAAATGGTGCAGACACTTTGGAAACCAGTTAGGCAGTGCCTCAAAAAACTAAACTAAGAGTTGGGGATGTAGTACAATGGTAGTGCTTGGCTTGGCATGCACAAGACCTGGCTTCAATCTCCAGCACCAGGGGGGAAAAAAAAAGATTAAACACAGAATTACCATAGGACCCAACAATTGCACTCCTAGACCTACATATAATAGAAATGAAAAAATACATTCACACAAAAACATACACAGTCATAACAGCCAAAAAGTGGCAACAACATGAATGTACATCAAAAGATGAATGAACAAATCCATACAAAGGATTATAATTTCATAATCTAAAGAAATGAAGTAATGATCCAAGTTACAATATGAACAATCACATAGTATGTCTTAACAAGTGAACATTATGTTAACCAATCATCAAAGACTATGCCATGTAAGATTCCTTTTATATGCAATGTCCAGAATAGGCAAATCTATGAGTTATAAAGTAGATTAGTGGTTGCTTAAGGCTGGGGATGAGAGAAGATAAGTTTTGATGATCAAAAAATGTAAGGATTCTCCTTGATGAACTGACAGTATACTGAAACTGTGGTAGTGACTGTTCAACTCGTGAATACACTAAAACCACTGATATAGTATCCCAGTAAGCTGTTATCAAAAAGTCAAGAGGAATCGTTTCATATCAGATAATTATGGACTCCATCAGAAAGATCTAGGATTCTTCCAGAAGTTCAAGTCTCCCAGGAGTTTTACTAAGTTGGATCTCTAAGAGACAGTCTTTATTTGCTAAAGAGAAAAATTGCCATTTTAGACTTCTCATTCTTAATTACTGAGTCACTCTTGAAGTCTTATGATGGAGACCCTCAGAGACAATGAACATTTGCAAAAGGGACAAATAAATTCTGAGAATGTGGATTCATAAATGAATTTACAAAGAAGTGATTCACAGCATAATTTACTAAGCTCAATTTCTTTTCTACCACTTTATGCACCAAAGCCAAAATAGTGAGTTATTTATAACTAATTCTGCTCTGGTTTTTGGTCAGTTTTGATCTTTCCAACAAGGTAGGGTTGAGGAGTAGTCAGAAGGAGGAGTGGTTTGGTGTATGGTGTGCAGTGTGTCTGTAAACCAGTAACTTTTCTCTGAGCTACCAAGTCACTCAGTCATCAGTTGCAAAATTAACATTCCATATTAACTAAGAGGTTCTCACTAAGGTAATACACGTTAATGCTCTACATTGAACAGAGAAAAAGAAGTAAATTCATGAAAATAAAAATAAATAACAGTAATGCATTTCTAAACTCAAAAGCCATCAAAAATAACAAAGGAGCAATAAAAAATTTCCTGAGCTATTTGCTGTTTAATAAAATCATAACCCAGTCTTTAACTTCTGTAAAAAAAAATACTGGCCGATTTAAGTAACAGAAGAGACAAATACTATGAAATATATGTCCTTGGTCACATTATGAGTGGTTTGCTATTAGTTTCAATAATAAAACCATAAAATACCTGTCCCTCTTTGTGTTCATTTGATCCTATCCACATACTATTTACTCCTGAATAATTAATTATTCCCTAGTAAACTTTGTTCTAAGAATGTACAAAAGCTAAAAATTGCTAATTTGTAAGACTAAAAATTAGAGTTAGGATTTGCCAACCTATAAATAAACTTGTGAGCAAAAAGGAGGACTCCATTAAGAATACTCCTACAACTTTGAGAGATTCTACTTATAAACTGGCATACACTATTACTGTTATGACCCTTCACTACCAATGATAAATTTAAATACTTGTTCCCCCACTTCTTTTATGACGGGAGGGGAAACCCACACTTCTGGGTTCAAACAATCCTAGGCAAGCTGGGATGACAGGAACATGCCACTTCACCCACTAAATATGCATTTCAAGTTTAAATAAAAATTTGATTATTTATTTTACATGACTATAAAAACAAGATTTTAAAAAAGGGATAGTTGGGCTGGGGATATAGCTCAGTTGGTAGAGTGCTTGCACAAGGCCCTGGGTTCAATCCCCAGCACTGTAAAATATAAAATAAAATAAAATAAAATAAAATAAAATAAAATAAAATAAAATAAAATAAAATAAAATAAAATAAAATGATAGTTGATTTGACATTTTTATATAAAAGTTTCAGAAATCATTATAAAATGAACTAGCAGTATGTCTAACCTTTATCTTGTTTTCATATAATTGGGTAAAAAATAATTTGCACCTAAGTATATCAAATCAATTGCCTGACACAATACTCCCTCCTACTACCCAAATGCTTTAAAAACTACCAGTATTCATACCTAGATAGTAGAAAAAAGATGCTTTGCTACATAATCTAAACAGTCAAAATTCCTTAGCAAGAAAGGCATTTCCCCTTAAAAGACATTATTATGGACTCTTCCCTGTATTAGCAAAGTGCTCAGACTAAATTTATTAAGACAGATTCTGCTAGGCATGTATAATCTAATAATGTACTCAGCCTTGAAGAGGGAGAGAACATTGTTAAGCTTATTGGCAAATAATTAACTTGCAACCTAATACCAGGTTAAAAAAAAAAAAAAGAGGAAGTGATATTCAGAAGCCTATTTCTTTATAGGTTACATCAAAAATGAAAACGTAAAAACAGATCAATGATCTTGGCAACCTACCCTGAAAAGATAATAAAGTTCAGAAAACGTACTGCTAAGGTAGTATCAAAAGATTCATTTGGCCCAGTTACTCAAAGGCTGAGGCAAGAGGATCACAACTTAACAACACCCTGTCTCAAAATAAAAAATTAAGAAGGGGATGGCCAGGCGTGGTGGCACATTCCTATAATCCCAGTGGCTCAGGAGGCTGAGGCAGGAGGATTGCAAGTTCAAAGCCTTCCTTGGCAATTTAGTAAGAACCTGCCTCAAAATTTAAAAAAATAAATAAATAATAAAAAGGACTGGGGATGTGGCTCAGTGGTTAAAGCACCTCTGGGTTCATTCCCTGATACCCCCCAAATAAATGAGTAAATAAATTTTTAAAAAATTTTAAAGTAAAAAACAAAAAGGGGTTGGGGATATAGCTCTGTAATAAAGTTCCCCTAGGTTCAATCCCCAGTACCAAAAAATAAAGGAGCTGGGCATGTAGCTCAGTGGGTAGAGTGCCTGCCTCGCAAGCACAAGGCCCTGGGTTCAATCCCCAGCACCGCAAAAACAAACAAACAAACAAAAAATAAAGGAATAAAAAAATGTGGATTCTAATGGCCATAGGAATCAAACAGAAATAAACGAACAATTACAGATAATTCACTTATAATAAATGAAAAAAAAAAAGTTTAGATAGAATAGTTTCACAACACAGAAACAACTAGAACAAAAAGCCTTCCAAAATAAATCACAGAACACAAAAAATTTTTACTTGAAACGACAGTTCCGGCAGGTCTACTACAGAGCATACAAAGAACTACAGGAGACACTGATCAACATATCTACACTCTAATGCAAAAATCCCAAAAGAGCTCCACAGGACCAACCATCAAAAACAGCCTAAGGAAAGAGCCCAATGCAGACTACAAGGCACCAAAGGGAAGATACTGCAAGGATATTAAACTCGATAGAAGGGATGGCTACTGGGAAGGCCTTGAGAAGAAATTCATAGTATGAAAGATACCTGTAATTAAGAGTCAGGAAAAGGAAAACAGTACAGATAGGGGACAGATGAAGCAGAGGAGGCAAATAATTCTAGAATTTTTTTTTTAATCTTAAACTGGAAAATTAAATAATTAATGAATGAATCATGTGATAATACACTATGAAAAAGGATTTTAAATAACTAAAACTAGAGGCATAAAAAAACAGGTAAAAGATTACTGCTATAAAAAAAAGTGAGGAAATAAAATTATAGGCAATAAGGAACATTAGAAGAGAAAGCATAAAATCCAGAGATAATGAAAGCATCAATGGGATTTTGTTAACCTTTGGATAGGAAATACATGTTATCCTAAGTCCAAATTATTATAATCTTTTGCCTGTACTACTGCAACAGACTCCTAGGTTCATTTTCTTATTTCTTAATAATCCCTTTCTAAATACATGAGTATATCCTTAAAAAAATATAAATCATATCACATCACATCCCTGCTCAAAATCCTCCAGTGGTTTCCAAATGTTCCAAAAATAAAATCCCAACTCTTTGGTATAGCTTATAGGACCCTTTCTGATCTCAAGTCCCTATCAATATCTCTTACCACTTAATTCATGAGACTATAGTCAAACTGACCTTCCTTCTGTTTTATTACCATGGCAAGCTCTCTCTACTTCATGACCTTTGAACTTTGTGTTCCCTATAACTACAATGATTTTCCCAAAGATTTCTGAAAGGCCTTACCTAGCTTCTTACCATTCATGTCTTATCTTAAATGTCATCTTTCAGAAAGGTCTTTCCTGACTGCTCAGTGGCAGCTACAAGAATGTGCCTTGTAGACTTCCACGAAAGGGAGCTCAACTGATCAAGAGCTCCAGCTGTTATGTTCTGAAATCCATCACTGCCTTTGCCCAAGGTCACACTTCCCACTGGCAGTCCTGTCCAATAACTGAGTGAGACAAGGATACTAAATTAGGCCTGTCCCTTGGAAACACAGAACTCCTTTGAAGTAATACTGGCTCTTAACACTCTTGATGACCTTGCTAAAACTTACTTCGACTTCACCCAATTCCACTTACCTCTTTTCCTTCACTCCGGATCGGACTTACATTATGGTCTGACAGCCTCTCAAGTCTTCCCTGGCTCCCTTCTCATTTTCTCTCCCAGGCATTTCCCCTAATAAAATCCTTATACATTGTACATCAGAGAACACTATGAAGAGAATGAAAAGCAACTCAAGAAATGATAGAAAATATTTGCACATCATGTATCTGATAGGTGATTGATATTCAGAATATATAAAGAACTTCTAGAAATCAACAACAAAACAACCTGATCAAAAAATGGGTGGCGCACTCCTACAATCCCAGTGGCTCGGAAGGCTGAGGTAGGAGGATTGTGGGTTCAAAGCCAGCCTCAGCAAAAAAGCGAGGTACTAAGCAACGCAAGTGAGACCCTGTCTGTAAATAAAATACAAAACAGAGCTGGGGGTGTGGCTCAGTGGTTAAATGCCCCATGTTCAATCCTCGGTATCCACCCCCCCCCAAAAAAAATGTTGGCAAGAATATGGAGAAACCGGAAATTGTTCACTGCTGTTGGGACTGTAAAATGGTGCATATGTGGAAGAACTGCCATATAATGAAGTGATTTCAATTTTGGACATATACCTAAAATGAATGAAAGCAGAGCCTTGAGCAGGTATTTGTACATTCGCAATCACAGCAGCATTACTCACAATAGCCACAAAGTGGAAGCAGTTCAAAGGTCCAAAAATAAATATTGTGCATTTCCACTTACATGAAGTACTCAAGAGTGGTCAAATTCATATACAGAAAATAGAATGGTAGCTGCACTGGGCTGGGGGAAGGAGAGAATGGGAGTTAGTGTTTAATGAGAACAGTTTCAGTAGGGGAAGATGAAAAACTTCCAGAGATAAATGGTGGTAATGGTTGCACAACAATGTGAATGTACTTAATGCCAAATTTTGCACTTAAAAAAAAAGAGGGAAAAGGAATGGAAAAAAGAAAAGAAAAAAGAAAACAAGACAAAAAAGAGGGAAAGAAAAGAAATCCTTGCAAATTTAATTCCATCTTCCTCTCGGAGGACCTGGAAACACACTCCTATTTAATCAGCCTCTCTTCCCAATCACTCACTGCCACAACCTGTTTTCTATGAAGTACTTGCCACTAATTGAAATAATTTTGTTAACCTATTTATTATAAAAGTTCCCTCACTAAAGTGAAAGTTCCAAAAAAGCCAAAACCTCACCTACCCTGTTCAGTGCCTGATCTCAAGCAACTAAAATAGCCAACTGGTACATGGGCACTTAATGCATGATTTCTTAAATTGTATAATGGATAGAAGGAAAGGAGTAAATATGGTACATTTTTGGCTTGAGTAACTAAGAACATAAAGGAAAGAGAATATGCAGAGTGAAAATAATAGTAATGACAAAATTAGGCAATAATCTTTAAGAGTTCTTGAACATTTGCCATTGCCCAATTTTCAGTTTCAGGAGCTGTGGAACCACAAAAGACATTTATCTTATGGTTGGGAGTCAATCATCCCTTTAAAATAAAGCATAAAAGAAAAGAGGAGGGAACCTCCTCAAGAAGAGATTTTCTTACTATAATAGCATTACTAAGCTGATCTACAAGACACTTTTTTTTTTTTTTTCAGTTGCAGAGGCTAAAAAAACTATTATTTTTATGTGGTGCTGAGGATCAAACCCAGTGCCTCACACATGTTAGGCAAACACTCAACCACTGAGCTACAACTGTAGCCCCTACAAGCTACTTCTTAATGCACAGTAAATACTAAGCAGGAAATAACTTCATCCTTCAGAAAGCCTATAAAGATCTCCTTTTCACATCTTTTAAGTCTCAAGGTTCAAGGTTACAGACTAAGCCTTCAAACCAGAAAACTAGCTGGATTCAGCTCACAGACATGATTTGTCCTGCACAATTCAAAAAGCAAAACTGATGATTAATGGTGAAACACTGCAGGCATTCTCATTAAAATCAGGAAGGGGGGGAAAAAAGGTATTCACTGGATGTAATATTATTCTTCTGGAAATTCCAGTCAAGTCATTCAAAACAAATGAATGGGCATAAATATCAAAAAGCAGATAAATTTTTTCATTATTTGCCAAAAAGATAAATCAATGGGAACACCACTAGAAACAGGCCAGTTAGGTTTATATTAATACTTCAAAATCAGTGACTTGACCTTATACAAATAGAAGCTAGTTAGAAAATAACAGAACAACAAACCACTCACAACAGAAGTGAAAAGATTTAATACCCACTATTCAAACTCAGTAAGAGGAATACAGGACCTATATGAAAATAATTAAAATGAGACTGATTATGCAAAAAAAAGTAAGAGGAAATTCAATGTGATCCCAAATGCTAGCGAATTTCGCGAATTTCTTCAATTTTTTTTCTTTTTTGTACCAAGGATTGAGCCCAGGGGCACTTAACCATTGAGCCACATCCCTAACCCTTTCTCTTTTTGTAATTATTATTTTTTTAGTTGTCAATGGACCTTATTTTACTTATTTACATGTGGTACTAAGAATCAAACCCAGTGCTTCACACATGCTAGGCAAGTGCTCTACCCCTGAGCTATAACCCCAGCTCTTATTTTTTATATTGAGACAGAGTATCAATAAGTTGTTTAGGGCTTCTCTAAATTGCTGAGTCTGGCTTTGAACTCACCATCCTCCTGCCTCACCCTCCCAAGCCACTAGGATTAAAAGTGAGGGCCACTGCGCCCTGCATATTTCTTCAATTTTTATAAAACAGAATTGGTCAGCATATTATTTATCCTCATCTTTCAAAAATCTGTCATCCATAACTAGATCTGTTTGCAGTTCAATGCTAAATAGCTCAGAATTTCTTTTTTTCTCAGATCCAAAGTAAATCTAGATACCCTCTGGATACAGAGGAGGAAGGACAGGGAGTTCCCATAATGAATGCCTCTACGATGACACAATAAAGTGTTTACTACTATTTGCTAGAGTCACTCTGGTTGGTGGTTTGGTAGCATTTAAGTCTTTGGATTAAGAATGGTTTTATATGCAGTGTGAAGAGATTAGGAAACTCTTACAGTTTGGATCTTAAAATGTCCCCCAATGGTTTATGTGCTGAAACACTTGGTCCAGGGGCGGATGGTGTTATTAGGAGGTAGTAGAACCTTTAGGAAGTGGGGCCTAGTGAAAAGAAGGAAGATCACTGGAGGTGTAACCCAGAATGGGACACTGGGTCCCCAGCCTCTTTCCCCTACCCCTCTGTTTCCTGGCCACCATGAAGTGAGCAGCCTCCTCCTGCACACACTCCTACCACCATGGCACTGCCTTGCCACAGGCTCAAAAGCAACTGTGCCAACCATGGACTGAAACCTCTAAAACTTTGAGTCAAAATAAACCTTTCCTCCTTTAAGTTGATTTATCTCAAGTTTTGTCACAGCAATGAAAGCTAACACAGGAACCTAGGACGCTCATTCTATTCCTTAAGCTAAACAGATATCCATAGAAGACACTGACCTATTAAAAGGAACTGTATAAGGACTATTCATGCAAGAGATTCATCATCTTTCAGTCCATGTTGCTCTAGACATTATTTCTTATGTTAAGAGGATGAAGACAAAGAACAATGGATTTAGTTCTCGGAAGTCTAATATAAGTCACTTTATGAGTGGGATAACTGTTTCTTCTGAAAAGGTAAAAATGAACTGAGGAGTACGGTAGCACCATGATTGCATTTAGATAGACTTTCACATGGGTTGACTTTTCTAAGTTAAGGCTTAGTTTGAATAAAAGCGAGTTTTTGTTCCTTCTAAGTATAAATTTGACCCAAGAAGACTTAGAGCAGAGAACTAGCTGATGATCAAAACCATCAGGGGGAAGATTTCAAGACTAAGTAATATTATAAAATATTTTCAAAATATATGAAGACATTATAATAACCAAAAAGCTACAGCAATACTCAGAACTATGGGAAAATATTATGGAAAATAAAACATTTAATGGGTACTCAATGACAAAACAATGAAGATGATTTTCTATCTTTAAGTGAGATCGCTAACAAAAAGGAGTAAACAGTCAAGCAAAGGAAAGTGAAATTCACTTCGATACAAAAAAATCTGAGTTCAAGGCTTGATCCCACCCCTAGCTAGGTATATAATCTTTGGCACACTACTTAAACTCTCTAAAATTGTTTCTGGTCTATAAGATGGGATAATAATAGTACCTAGCTTATAAAACTGTTATAAGGATTAAATGAGAGTACCTAGCAGAGCATAAGGCATAATGGTTGTTATTATTTTCTTAGGGAAGTATGTACATATATAAGACTACAGCCCTTCTCTCATACCTAAAAAATAAATGAAATCATCAAGGTCAAGAAAGGCATAAAATCAAGTGTCCCTTCAAAATTTTGATGTACAGAAATAAAGGACTACATTTCTTTAATATGAAACTTTTGAAAGCCAAGAATTCTATATTATTTCCTCTACTATGAATGGGGTTTGGGGAGCTAGCAGTTTCAACTTTCTGAATTCTAATACCAGACATTCTGCTTTTAGAAAAAAATAAATCTCTGGGGGCTAGGGTTGTGGCTCAGTGGTAAAGCACTAGACTGGCATGTGTGGGGCACTGGGTTTGATCCTCAGCACCACATTAAAAAATAAGTTAATTAAATAAAGGTATTGTGTCCATCTACAACCAAAAAAAAGTTGATTAAAAACAATAATCTGTCACATTATTGGTTTCTATTTCTCTCTGAACTTAATGATCTTCTCATTTGTCTTAAGTTTTCTAAAATCCTTAAGTATTAATCATCCAAAAATACACATATAATATCTATTTAAGTCTCCTATCAACACAAACTGGTAGAGTTCAATATGCTAAGAAGAGTATAAAGTTCTAGTCACGACTGTTCTTGTTAATTAAGGCCAGTGAGAAAGAGTGCATTTGATTGTTGGTGAATTTGAATAGTCCAACTTGAGAGCTGATTGCTTTATCATTATTCATAGTAGCCTACAGTTTCTGAATTTACCTTTGTTTACAAAATTATTTATCATCAAACTATTTTACAAAGTCTGTCATCAGTAAAAGTATAATTACGACAGATACTATGGCTCATGCCTGTCATGCCAGCTACTTGGGAAGCTGAAGTAGAAGGACTGCAAATTTGATCCGGCCTGGCAATTTAGCAAGATCCTGTGTTTCAAAATAAGAAATAAAAAGGTCTGAGGATGACGGGGGATATAGCTCAGTGGCAGAGCACCCCCCAACCCCCGCCCCTGGTTCAATTCCCAGTATGGGAAAAAAAAAATGTAATTATTATTGAGTTAACTGAAAAGAGTCAATGAGTGTTTAAAAAAAAGTGCAAGGAAAACAAACTTCCATATCCTTTCACTTTTAATACATCAAGTAATCTATCAGCCAACTTTCAAAGCTTCAGACTTACAAACTACTGTTAAAGATTTGTTATTTAAACTTCCAGCTCCAAAAAACTTTCAGCAACCTCAGGCTTCTGTGGAGATTAAAATTCACTTGATGAAGAGTTCTCTCTTTTTTGAAGTAGTGACCAACTTAAAGATGATGAATGTTTTTATAATATATAGAAAGATATCTACTTTTACAAGCCTATAACACTGAACAATCTTTAAGTGGTAATATGGAATTAAACCATATAGCTAATAAAATCTGAAGTCTTTACAACAGCACACTTAATATCTTGATCTACTTTTTTTTTTATCTTATTTTTTTTTTGGTGGGGTTCCTTTTTTTTTTTTTTTGGAACTGGGGATCGAACCCAGGGCTTTGCGAATGCAAGGCAGACGTTTTGCCACTGAGCTACATCCCAGCCCTTGATCTACTTTTTGATAATAATATAACTGGTTTGGGTCAAGCGTGGTGGCATATGCCTGTAATCCTAGCAGCTAAAAAGGCTGAGACAGGAGGATTTCAAGTTCAAAGTCAGCCTCAACAACTCAACAAAGCCATAAGCAACTCAGTGAGACCCTATCTCTAAATAAAGTACAAAAAAGGGCTGGGGATGTGGCTCAATGGTTAAGAACCCCTGTGTGTAAACCCCCAGTATCCTCTCCCTGCAAAAAATGGTTTGGTCTTTTTCTCATGACTAAGCATAGTCACATATGCTAAAAGATGCTAAGGAAGGAAGAGCTCAAAATAACAAACAGAAAAATTGTAATTATTGTTATATACAGAAGACTCTTTTATAAGGTGAACAATCTCACTAAAGCAGTGAGAAGTAGAAAATAGTTTGAAATAGAGTGGAAACAAAGTATAGTGGACTAAAAAAGTCAGGATGAAAAATCTGACTGCATGGTATCAACCTGGGCACAGTGACACAAGCTTGGAATCCCAGCAACAACTGGAGACTGAGGCAGGAGGATCACAAGTTAGAGGTCTGCCTTGGCAATTTAATGAGATCTTCATCAACTTAGCAAGAACTTGTCTCAAAATAAAAAACATAAAGAACTGGGGACACAGTTCAGTGTTAAAGCACCCCTGCAGAAATCTGCAATATAAAAAATAATAATAACTATATCCTTGATCTGAGAGCAGAGGGAAATAAGACATAGGATCCTATCATCCAATAAGCTCACAATATAGTATCAAACAATTTAAGGATATAAATAAATTTTTGGATATAAATAATTAACCAAGCAAAATACATGATCAAACTATAGGATACTATAAATAAAATCACTCTCCGTAGGAACACAAAGAATGCAGCAATCTGGGCCTCTGGAAATAGCTTAATAGAGAAAGTGATATCCAAGTCAAACCATGAAAGATCTATGAGTAATGATGGAGAAAAATATTTATTTTGAACAATGCTGAGTCAAGACAACAAATGGTAGCATTAACTACTCTACTGTTTGGGATGTGGATTTTTCTTGTTTTGTTTCTTCACTGGGGAAGAATAAACTAGGGTCAAATTATCAAGGAATGAGGGATTACACATTTTTGCTTAACATGGCTTAAGGAGATTTAACTGAGGAGCTGAAAGGAGTAGACTACAGGGAAAAAATGATCTGCAAGATTGGGGCAAAGAGCACTTTTAACAGCTTCACCAGATTAATATGCCAATTGTGACTAATATCCCTCAATTTTTATTAAAAATGTACAAGAAAACTTCAAAACAAGAAAACTATGCATAAAATCAAAAGTAGAGTAAAAATACATCAAATTTAAGAAATATACAAAATACTTGCAAATACATGATGGGTAATATCTCTAAAAGGCTAATATGCAATGAGATCGTCAAAGAGGGAAGTAGGGCAACAGGTGGACTTTTATATATAAAATTTTATTTATTTTTATTTATCTTTCATCTTGAAAACATTTTAAAACAAAATAATCAAATAGTAAAAAAATAAAAAATAAAAAGACTCAAGTTGCATCCCTAAGTACACGCCAATCCTAAAATCCAAGGCTATCAAAGGTTTAGCAACAAAATTGTTAAATGATAAGGAATTATGAAGCACAGAAAACCCTGGAAGTTCTTATTTTGACAAGGACAAACTCTGCTGTTCTGACCAAAACCTTTTGTTAAAACTGAAGTTGCAGCCGTGTGCGGTGGCGCACGCCTATAATCCCAGCACTTGGGAGGCTGAGGCAAGAGGATCGCGAGTTCAAAGCCAGCCTCAGCAACTGAGCGAGGCCCTAAGGAACTCAGTGAGACCCTGTCTCTAAATAAAATATAAAATAGGGCTGGGGATGTGGCTCAGTGGTGAAGTGCCCCTGGGTTCAATCCCCAGTACTCCCCAAGGAAAAAAAAACCAAAGTTGCTATTTCAAATCTGGTTTTGCAAAAGAAAATTTAGCAATACAGTTTCCTAAAACCATGCCACTCATTTTCTAAAATGTTTAACAAAGTTTCAAAGTAGAAATACATTTAAAGTTCTAAATCCCATTAAGTAGAACCAAATCCCAACTAAAAAAATTGGAAAGTGACTCCAACTCCCCTGATAACCTATTAAAAAAATTTTTTTTTGTAAAAAAAGAGAAAAAATAAAAAGAAAAACACAGCCAGGTATGGTGGCACACATCTGTAATCCTGGCTACTCCAGAGGCTGAAGCAGGAAGATTAAAATTCCAGGCCAGCCACGGCACTTTACCATGACCCTATAGCAAAATAAAATTTAAAAAGGGTTGGGGGTGTAGCTTAGTGGTAGAGGAGCACTTGCCTAGCATGTGGGAGGCCTTGGGTTTGATTCCAAGTAACACATACACATACACACACACACACACACACACACACACACACACACCAAGCACCACAGGGCTGGGGATATAACTCAGTTGGTACAGTGCTTGCCTCACAACCACAAGGCCCTGACGACAACCATGATAAAGAGGAACATGTGCTATAAAGTCTGCAGCTCCTGTTAACAGTTCTCATACATATCCCCTTTTCCATATAATTTTCCTTGGCATCCTTTCTTTTTGCATACAAAGAGGGGTCCTTTTTTTTTAGGCTCAGAATAAAATACAAGAATCTAACTTTTCCCTACTTTCTGCCCATAAAATAAGTATACATTCCTTCTGAAAGTTTTCTAACACTTTTATAACACTAAAAAGTACTTTTGTGAAGCCACTTCCTATGACTTAATAACCACAGACAGCCAACAAGTAGATACTACCAAAGTACTATAAGTGTGTGATGTTAAAAATCCCTCCACCATTCATCCAAATACTTAGATTCAACTTTCCAGACATTCTGCATAGGAACAGAGAAGTCAACTTTTTAGGGCACCAAGGTCCAGATTCTGATTTGTCATACCATTTTCCAATAAAAGGAACAACAGCTCCTTGGAGAAAAGACAGATTCTAGGGCTGGGCAGGGAAATACCAAAATGAGCTTGAAACATCTTAAATGCCAAAAAGTAGAGAAACACAAAAAACAAAAGGATGGCGCATGACAAAGGGACACACTGAAGCCAAATTGAAAGAGCTTGCAATGGCCAAAGCTGAAACAATTTAACAACAAAATAAGTAATGGAGTATTGGATTCTAGCCCAAAGTAAAAAAATAAAATATCCATGAGTCCATACGCATATAAATAAACCTGCTTACAGAAGAATTTCAACTATTTATGTTGATATTCATCCTTCCAGGAGTTGGCACAACAACCCCTCATCCACCAACTTCAACTCAAGTGGACAAAGGGGCAGTAACTTTACAGAGGAGAAACCTGGCAAATACTACCTTGGCCAGGTGATCAGAGTTAATGTCATCAATGATAAGCCATGCTGATACTATGTACCCCTGATATGAGGTGATATGAAGGGTACTTCTCTTCTGAGGTATTTTTCTCCAAAATCCATAAACCCTGTCAAACTATAAGAAAAACATTAGATAAACACCAATTTGAGGGGCAGTCTGTAAAAATTTGGACAAGCATTCCTCAAAACTGTTAGTTACAAAAAGAAAGGAAAGAATTGTGAAACCACAACAGACTACCTTCAAAGAACATCTGGAATTTAATTAGTAATGATAAACCAATGTTGGGTTTCAGTAGTAACATGCAATGGATCAGAGGTTAACAATTAGGGAAACAAGGTGAGGAATTCTGGTACTATCTTTGTGATAAAAATGCAAATCAACTGCAAAATAAAATTTTTAAGAAGAGGAACAAAGAGTGCTACATTACAAAGTTCCCCCAATCACTCAAAAAGGTAAGAGCCAAATGAGTGACTATGGAGTTTATCCTGCTCTCCAATCTTACTGTCCATTTCCTCTCTACTGCCAATATTTCCGAAAGTCTTATTTCATGGAAGGGAAGTGGGATCTAAAGCTGGGACTACCATGGAGAAAGAAAGAACCATCAGGATAGCCAGGCATCTATCTGTCCACATAGGAAAATCACATATAGGGAAATTACATATAATTCAGGGAACTGCTATAGGAAAATTACTGAATTGTGTCACCTTTCCTAATGACAACTGACAATTTTGCAAATCAACACATTTCTTGGGTTAAAATGTTCGGCAATCCTGCATAATAAGCCAGTATGTACAAAAAGCATACATATACACAAATATATATGTATATGTGTTTTATCTATATTTTTGTGACATGAAAAAGAAAATAAAGTCTATTATTAAACAAGAACACCTAAGTAGTACTTCAAAGCACTGAAGGATACCATACAAGGTCTTATCATGATAGTCCTTATCATTAAGGACTATAATTACCTAAGTGCAAATTAAGGCAGAACACTAGAAGTAAGGCACTTGTTCTTATACAAGCAAAGACTTTTGGTCCCAACTTTGACAACCTCAGATTGGTTTTAAACCATAAGAAATCATCTTCAGCAGGAACATACACCAAATCTAAATACTGATATGTTTTGGATTGATTTGCGTCCCTGAGAATTCATATGTTGAAGTCCTAACCCCTAGCACCTCAAAATGTGACAGCATGTTGGATACAAACCCTTTAAAGAGGTAACTAATGCTAAATGAGGTCAACTAAAAATATTAAAAATATATATGGAAAAAAATTTAATGCAAATGCATTTGGCAAAACAACAAATAGTACACTTAACATGTACATTTCACCAAATGCAAAATTTACTTTAAAACCAAAGAACTATGAACAAATATTCAACTCTACTTAATGAACTAAAGCTAGAGTTTTTGCAGGTAAAATGCATTGATGCCCTCCCATTATCTATTTGTTTATTTACTGAGGAGTTGAGGATTGAACCACGGCCTCACACATGCTAAGCAGACCTACTACTGACATATATCCTAAGTTGAAACTTGTTTTCAAATAAATTTTTAAAAGGCCAGATTGATGGATGGTTAGAGAAACAGATAGATGACTAAAAATTTAATAAAGCAAAAAAGAGCAAATTATTACTTGTAGAATGTGGGTGGCAGGGAGACAGGCATTCACTGCAGAATTCTTTCAATTTTTCTAGTGTTTGCAATATTTCATAATAAAATGCTAAAGGGATAAATACCTGATGAAAAAAAGATCAGACATAAAAGCAAAAGTATAAGATTCTATATATATGAAGTTTCATTTATTTATTTAGGTACTGGGGATTGAACCAAAGGGCACTTTACCATGAGCTACATTCCCAGTCCCTCATAACCCCTTTTTTTTTAATGCCTGGTAAATATGAAGTTTTCAAAAAAGAAAACTAATCTATTTTGTCAAAAATCAGATCTGTGATTGCCTGGGAATGGAGGTAAATGATGACAAAGGAGCACAAAAAAACTTTCTAGGGTAATGGAAAGTTCTACTTCCTAAATGAGGTGGGTTCATTACATGGATGCATACATTTGTCAAAACTCACCAAACTGTACAGTACAATGGGAGTCTCATAATGTACCTAAATTACGCACTGATTTAGTTGAGTTTTAAATAAATTCACTATAGAAAAGCAGGAAAATAGAGAAAAGCACAAAGAAATTAAGTTTCCCCTAATTTTAGGGGGGACCTAAATAAAAAAAATCCCAATCCTCTTCTTTTTTTGGGGGGGAGGGTATGAGGTGATTAAGCCCAGAGGCACTTAACCACTGAACCACATCATCGGTACTTTCTCTTTTGAGACAGGGTCTCGCTAAGTTGCATAGGACCTCGTTAAGTTGCTGGGGCTGGTCTCAAACCCACCACCCTCCTGCCTCAGACTCCTCAGTCACTGGTGGTACATGCCCAACTCTATTCTCTCTATTGATAATGGCTATGTCCACTGGAAATAAATACACCTCACTGGGCTGGGAATATGGCTCAGAGGTAAAGCACTTACCTAGCATGCATGAAAGCCCTAAGTTCAATTCCCAGTACCACTAAATAAATAAACCTTACTGTTTTCCTTAGAAAGCAACAGAGAAATACTGAATTTCTGAATACTAGAATTTCTTACTCAGGTGACTCAAAAACTTAACTGATTTAAATCCCTACAATCCTATCACTGTTGTGATGGTTACTAACCCTCTGTGCCTAAATTTATTCTCTGACAGATGGAAATATTTACTGAAAAAGATTTGTTGTAAAGAGCAAACAAAATAATACAGGCACATGATAGCTTTTATTGTTGTTTTTAAAGTTGAAGAGTTAATCTGTTTTTAGACATAACCCACAAAAAAAAAAGTCCACAAGTTCCTTCCCTTGAGTTTCTCCCCCTCCTTTAGGGAGAGCAGGTAGACCTTCTATTCTCTAGGTACACCAACCTAAGGTTAGTCTAACTTCTTATTTGAGTGAACATCAAATCCCTCTAGAAGATAAGACCAAACCCCTAAGCTGTTAAAGCCAAAGCAAAAGTCAGAATAACAAAATAAAACCAGAAAACTAAATTAGAAAATAGGATAACTGTCCTAAGAATGCAGGCTCTACCATGGGGAGCAAAACTGCCCAAGGAAACAATCTCCTGAAAGTACTACAACCTTATTTAGATAAAATTTGTTTTTGCTCTGTATATATGATATAGGTCAGTCAAAATATGTAACCTAGATAATATTAGAAAGAGAACATAATTGTAAGAGAAAAACAGGAAGAAATACTAACATTTTAATAACTAAAATTAAAAGCATACTGAAAACTGGGGAGAATACCTCTGGACAGAAATCACACCTATACAGTATATTCAACTGTACGAAGAAGAAAACATTTAAACCATGTTTGCCATTCTACTGATTATTTGCCTGAAATGAATGCACAACGGAAGATAAAACTTTGCTGTCCTCTAGTTGGTCTCACTTCTTATATGTCTCTCATGATAGAAGCATCTTCCTGTGCCATCAGACTCTCATGTTTGGAGTCATTTAGCTTCCCCACATCATGGGCCATACACACAGGCCTACTACTTTATCTGGTTTTTCACAAAGAGAATATGATTTGTTCCAAGGCTGAAGGGAACACTGAACTGTTGGACAAGAAGAGACTGTATGTATTTTATATTTTATGGGCAATTTCAAGGATTTCCAAGATTATCTGTGACTAAATGCCATTTTGCTTCCTTGGACCAGTGTAATCAGACCATGAAGTAAAAATTTCTATAGCAAGAACCAAAAACAGCTAGGCGCACTCGAAACCCAGTGAGTGACTCAGGAGGCTGAAGCAGGAGGATCATGAGTTAAAACACAGATTCAGCAATTTAGCGAGACTCTAAGCAAGTTAGTGAGGCTCTAAAAGCAACTCAGTGAGACCCTGTCTCTAATAAAATATTTTAAAAGGGCTGAGGGCTGGGGTTGTGGCTCAGTGGTAGAGCGCCTGCCGGGCACATGTGAGGCACTGGGTTAGATTCTTGACACCACATATAAATAAATGAATAAAAATAAAGGTCCATCAACAACTAAATGAGGGTTGGGGCTATAACTCAGTTTGTAGAATGGTTGCTTTGCAAGCATAAGGCCCTGGGCTCAATCCCCAGCACCAGAAGAAAAAAAAAAATTTTTTTTTTAATTTAAAAAGGAATGAGGATGTGGCTCAGTGGTTAAGCGCCTCCTGGATTGAATCCCCAGTACCAAAAAAAAAGTAAGCTAGGAGCTCAGGATATAGCTCAGGGGTAGAGCATTTGCCTAACATGTGGAAGGCTATCACTTAAGTCTTCTAATTTAAGAAATATCAAAAGACCATGAGTTAGGCACTATTCTAGGTACTGGGGCAAAGCCACAAACAAGACCAAGAACTCAGCTGAAAACAGAGATACAAACGTGAAATCACAGTTTCCTGGGAGACTTAAGGCAGGACAATTTCAAATTTGAAGCCAACCTCAACAACCTAGCAAGATCCTGTCTCAAAATAAAAGAAATAAAATAAAAAGAAACAGGAATGCAGCTCAGTGATGGAGCATCCCTGAATTCAATCCTCAGTACCATTCAAAAAAAAAAAAAAAAAGTCCTTGCTTTCGTGGAAATTTCATACAAAAGAGTAGACAAACATTCACAATATAATTAAAGAAAAAATATGTACTCTTAAGGCAATAAAACAAGTGCTAAAAGTTGGTCATTAACAAGTTTCTCTCAAGCTAATGACCTAAATCCTAAGGAAAAAATAACCACCAGCCAAGCCAAAGTTCTAGAGAGGGGATGACTGGCAGAGGAAAAAGTAAGAAAGATCTGGTATAGGTCTAACATACAGAGAAGGGGGGTGGTGTGGAAGAAAGAGAAATGATACACAATGGACTCGGAGGTAGTCCAGGGCCAGATCTGGTAAGGCCTACAAGGAACTGTATGCCACGTTTTTATTTCATTTTATCCTTACTAAAAAACTATTCTCTCCAGGGAACTGAGGATTGTAGACGTTAAGCAACTTGCCTGTGGCCTGACACCAAAAACTGGATTATAATTTACTAGCTTTGATATATCTATCTCTCCCTATTTCTCTCTTTCTGTTTCTCTCTCTCAAAACTGAATGCATGGTTTGAAGGGTTTTGCTCATGACTGTGGCTCCTACATAAGATTATTATGTTACTCAACCATAATTTCCAGTATTTATCACAGACGTTTCCAGAAACTTGGACTGCACAGCAGGAGAGTGTTAAAAGTCTAATAGAATGTAACTGCTACAAGATTAAAAAAAAGTACTAACTACTATGTGAAGATAGAAGATAACTATTGATTTCAGAGAAGAAATCCAAATTTAATAGGTGTATCCTTACATGAAGAATAAGAATAAAATCATATCAGAGGAATGGCAGGAAGATGGGTTATAAAAATAAAATAGTGAATTCAAGCAATACTATATTTAGTTCTTTTAAAATGTGATTTCATAGAAAAGACAATCAAATCTATAATAAATCATGTTGTGCAGGTATTCGCTAATAAAATCACGATTTTCTTAAAGTATTCTATGTTAAAGAACATAGGTGTTAAAGTGGACTTTGGTTCTGTAAAATGAATCTATTCACCAAATATGTGAAAACTGTATTTGTTCACATATTTAAATATGATTTTACTACCAAGAACTGGGAACAAAGACCAGTTTCAAAACTTGACAAGAGAGGTTCATAAAGGTTAGTTGCAATGTGTAATCCAAAACTATAATAATGAAATTTTCATACCATTTCATTAAAAATCTACTGTTCTTATACTTTATGTAGAACTTTCACCTATGCATGGTTTGTAATATTATGCAGTCACCATTCAAAAAATACTGACTGATGCACATCTTCTAAGCACACATTTTATTTAACAACAAAACACACAAACAAATTTGTTATTATCACCATCAATCTTATCAGAAAGTCCCAAGAAGTTGCCAAGCTCATAGTGGTAGATATAAGTTTTCCAAAATGTAATATTTGCTTCAAAAAATAAACTTTGTCTCAGCAATAAATTGTGTCAGTTGTATTCCTTGAAGTGACAGGTTCACTTCATTTACTTTTGAGAAAATGAGCAAATATCCAAGTTTACATAACTATAATATGCCATTCTTTCAAGTAAAAATGTTCCATGAAGAAAACTGACTATTCACTGTTTGAAATGCAACTCCATCACACAAGTTCTCTTCCTCAAGACCAGCATCATACTTTGAAATGTAGAAGTGTTTCACAACATCCTTTCCATTTTGCCATATGGAATATTAAAAAGACTTGTGAACAAGGTTCAAGATTAACAAGATTAATAATTTTGCTTATAAAGAACATTTTTAAGTGAAATGGGCATTTTTAAGGTAAATGTTTAGTGAAGAATATAACAATTAGTGCACTTTTGCCACTATTTTGATTCATACCACAGATGCTTTTGCACCACCAGTGCAAATGTCAATTTATGTTAACAACAGTTACACAGCAAATAAGAACTGAATAGTATTATGAAATACTTTCAACCTGGAAAACCTGCTGAAATGCTCCAAGATCTCCTCAAGAGTTCACAGACCACAATTTGAGAACTGCTGATCTAAATACGCATATAAAATATTAAGAGAAAATATATCTCCAGAGGAAAGAACTAGATAGTAAGAAGATAAGGATGGCAAGAAGCTTCATTTTTCCCTGTACATTCTTTGCATTTTGAGAATTTGGTACTTTCTTACCTTTAAAAAAAAATATTTCTTTAAAAAATGAGAAATCAAAAAATGATATCAAAAGTAAATAGGGGGGCTGAGGCTGTAGCTCAGTGGTAGAGTACTTGCCTAGCACATGTGAGGCATAGGGTTTGATCCTCAGCACCACATAAAAATAAAAGTATTGTGTCCATCTACACTTAAAAATGTATTAGAAAGAGAAGTAATCAGACAACAAAGCAAGATCCCAATTGAAAAAAAAAAAGAAGGAATAGAAATACAAGCACGCTACTAGAAAATATGAAAGTAGGGGCTAAGGGTGCAGCTCATTGGTAGAGGACATGTCTAGCATGTGCAAGGCCTTGTGTTCAATTCCCAGCACTCCTACCTCCCAAAAGAAAAGGGAAAGGAGTATAGTACAAGCTGCTATGGATTAAACCCAGCGCCTAGAGCATACGAGGCAAGTGCTCTACCACTGAGCTATATTCCCTACCCCTACAAAAATAGTTTTTAAAAGGTATAATGTTAAGAGAATTAAGAGAATAGTATGGGAGAATGATGTTTTTCATTGTAAGCCTTTTGAAATGGACTTTAAAAACAATGTATGGATAGTAATTGGCTCACTAATAAATTCAAAATATTACTTGGAAAAGGCTGAGGGTAGTGGTGCATGCCTATAAACCCAGCTGAAGCAGGAGGACTCAATTTCAAGGCCAGCCTCAGCAACTTAGCAAGGCCCTAAGCAACTTAGAAAGATCCAGTCTCAAAATAAAAAATATAAATGCTGGGGATGTAGTGCAGTGGTAAAAAAAAAAAGATTGTGCCATATTTGTTTCAGCTATCTCACCCCAGTTTTTTTGCACAAAAATATTTTTAAACAAATATCAGACATCTACCATTTTTCTCCCTCATTCCTCCATCTCCATATCTAAACCATGTGGGCATTTTATTACAAAATCTAATGTCATTAACAGCCTTATCAAAAATACACAATGACTCTTTGATATCATCTGATACTCATTCACATTTAGATTCCTCCAAGTGTTTCAAAGATGACTTTTTACAATTGGTTTGAGTCTGGATTTAAACAGGGCCAACTTATATTAGGTTGCTATACATAAAATAATTTTAATCTGTTTATATCATCTATCTACAATTATGAAAAGTCTGACAAAACAAGCAATTAATTTACACTTGAAAATTCTCCAGAATAACCCAATCTAATGCTTCTGTTGTTTTTCTCCAGAATAACCCAATCTAATGCTTCTGTTGTTTCTGTCATCTATAATATTCTTCCTCCAGACTGTTACTATGACTGATTCTTTCCAGTCAAAAATCAAAATTATTATCTCTAAAAAATGGCTATCCTCACCACTCAATCCATAGTAGAACCCCACCTTCCATCCACTGTCTATTTTGTGGTCTTACTTTCTCCGTGGCATTTACCACCACCTGAAACTACTCTGTTTATTTTGTTTCTGCCCAAAAGAATGTCTACTGAAGACCAGTGACACTGCCTAGAACATGAGATTCTCAATAAATTCTGAGAGACTAAATAGCATAGTACCTCAACTGAAAACGTATACTCAGCAAAGCATTTGTTTTTAAACATCTGTAGCTCTCTTCATTTAATGGTATAAACTGAGTACCTATAGCAACCTGGGCAGGCTGTTACCAAGAATCTATGGGATTTAAGAAAGGACAGAGGTATTAAACACTCAAATGTAATTCCGGACTTGTACTAAACAATAATTACAAGGTTCTGAAAGAAAAACTATTCAGAATGATCTAAATGGTAACCATTTTGGTTACCAGGAGCAATACTGCCTAGAACAACAAACACGGCTTCATCACAGGTTTTATACATATGTAAAATATATATAGGCTATCTCTCCCTCTAGAGATAGCCCACATTCTCCCTTGAAAGCATATTCCTTGCTTTACCCCAAAGGCCTTTCTCTCTTGAGATCACCCCCATTCTCCCTTGAATATGTATCAACTTTCCTAAATAAACTTCTATGAGTGGGGGGCAGGGAGACAGATATTCTTTCTTTCTGGGAATTTATCATGATGAATACAACAATAAATACCCCAAACATTTACCTAAAATACAAGCCATTAAATTTGGGATCTAGAATAAACCAGAGTTATCTATCCTACACCTTTCATTTTAACAGCTGAGAAAGCTATGAAGACCAAGAAAGTTTAACAGTAAGCTCAAAGAGCCAGTGTATATCAAGCAAAGCTAAATCTAAAATCCAGATTTCAAAAATGAATTAAAGAATTCTGATTTCTGTCTCTAGTTCTATACATTCATAATATGTCACTCCCAAAGCTAACAGCATATTTTATTTACTATCTTTTTTGTGCTGTCATTCTTCTACCTATTGAAGGCCTACCCTAAGGGGTGGGGGTCAAAACAGGGGCAAATATAAACATGCCTTAAGTAAATCATGATACCAAAGTTCCTCTTTAACAAAAATAGAAGGAATGCCTAACAATCTAAATGGTTTGTGATTCCATTAGTTTTTTTACTTCACAGTTTTTCTTTGAAAATAAAAATAACGACTTAGGAGTATCTGCTAAATGACTATTCCTTTACTTCATACACTTACTGATTAATGCAGCTGTCTCAATTATCCGTAGAAAGAGTACCAAAGTGAAATTAACATTTTTCACCGAAATGAAATTATTTTGATTATACCTTTCTTCAAAAACCAACTCTAAACCATGGTGCAGTGGTGGTACACAACTGTAGTCCCAGATTCTGGGGAGTCTGAAGTACACGGATGGCCTGCACCCAATAGTTCCAGGCCAGCTTGGGCAATACAGCAAGACCCCCATTGCAAAAAAAGAAAAGAAGAAAAAAATCAACTCTATTTCTAGTGAAACAACTAGAAACAAACAAGTGACCAACAGACAGCAACCAATTGGGAAAAAGAGACAGAAGGATCCACACACATAAGATAGCACTGCTGATAATCAAGTAGAGACTCTTTCTAGTTTTTTCTACAATACTGTTCAAACCAATTCATGAACACCCTGGCTAATTCTTGACTAATACTGTAAATCATAGGTGTCGAATGAGCTAGAGATGATAAAGGAATTTTTCAAAGTTAAATGGCAAGTCTGACCAAAGTAAAATAATTCAAGCTTAAATACATTTAAATTATTTTCAGAATAAAAGGGCTTCCTTCTGTTTTGCCTCACAACGTAACCAAAGACCATTGTTTAATTTGAACAACATAGTTTCTACTGACATGAACATTTTTACTAAAAAACACAAGGTAACAAATTATCAAAACACGGATCTTTGCACAAATAAAGCTAAGTAAAACCAGTATTATGAAAAATAATTTCTATATAATCTCAAAATCACATTCAGGCTTCTGCAAGCAATGACACACACACAATGGGAAAGGAAATGGAACCCTAGCTTATCTTTTTCTCAATCTGTTCTTCTTGGTTGTATAAGTCCTTAAAACAAGAGAAAGATAAAACCAAATGAAATAAAGTTTGGATTGTCAGGTTCAACAGCTATAAGAACTCCTATAATGAAGTCTATTACTACTCAGAGTTCTAAATTCATACTGCATATAAGTCAAGAAACAGGAAAGCTTACAACAATACAATGAAGTCCCACACTACAAACACGAACAAATTAAATGAATACTTTACACTTCCTGATATTTTTTTTAAACGCTAAAACTTACACTTGCATTAAGAAATCTCTGTAAAGCGCTACTCTAACCTATTTAAGAACTATGGAGGCAAACCTTTACTTCTGCAGTACAGAACAGATATTCCCACTATGGCACTGCTACTGGCTGATAAATTATTTAAGGATAATACTAAAAATATCTTTTTCTAAAGACCAACAAAACAACTCCACACAAAATCTGACGCGTCTGTATTTCTGCTCTTCGGCCGACTACGTTTCCTTGAACACAGAGGGAGGCAACTCCCTAACCGTCAGGGCTGACCTAGCGCCCTCCAAAGTCCCCGGTCCGGGTTACCTTCATCACTCCATTGTCAAACCGCACTCCCACGCCTCAGTCCTCAGCCCCATCCTGAGTCTAGCGAGAGGCGAACCGGGAAAGAAACCCCCTCGCCCCCACCCCAGCACTGTAGGCTGTGGGTGTGTCGGGAGGCGAACGTTTTACTCAAGCACAATTAAATCTTCGGCTGAGACCGGACCGGGAGTCACCACCGAGGCAGCAGGCAGCGGCCGGTCGCCGACCCCAGTCTTCCGCGGCCGCAGCCCTTCCTCTTTCTCCCCTCCGGGCCGGCCCCTCCCCCGTTGCGCGCACGCGCGGCCTCAGCCGCTCCCCTCCCCCCTGTTTCCCTCACCTTAATCATTAGCCACCCTCTTCCCAGGGTCCGGGAAGCACTGACCCAGGAAGGAAGACAAGAGAGGTAAGAGGGGAAGAGGATGCGTCGAGAGCCAGCGATCTGCGCCTCAGAGCTCAGCCTGATAGGCCCCTATAGTCAAGCGCACGTCTGTCACCGCCACCACAACTGTACGTGCGGCAGCGCCTGGACTCGGCCCAGGCTAACCCGACTTGGATTCCGAGTGCCTAACGTGGTCCCACAGGAACTCCCTCTCCGAAGCTGCGGGTGTTTCTATGCTGCGCTGACCAAACACCTCGCCACCATCACCGTCGCCGCTCTCCTACCCTGCTGCCGCCGCCGCCTAACCAATCCCTCTCCTACTGGGCGAGCACGACACTTGGGGCCTTTACGACAGTTCGGAAAGCGACAGCGCACCAGCCTTCACGCCTCCATTAACAGCTGTTTCTTTCTGCGCTTGCTCAGATTCTCGTTTCTGGCGGTCACGCCCCCTCTACCCCGGCCCTGCCCCTTTGTACTCGCTTTATCACTCTGTTGAAACCCAGTGGCGTTACATACCTCATTATTTTCTTTGACGATTATGCGTTCAGTATTTCAGCAGAATTCTGACTGTATCTTGGTTAAGTTGTTCTTAACTAAAAATTACAACTACAGGATTATTAACTATTCTTGTACACTTAAAACAAAAACCTGGTTTAATGTCTTTAACAATGAATGACACCCAGATCATCGTTACGCGCTAATGACATGAAGATCACATCTCAGTGTTGTGAATTTGTTTCCGGAATCATTTTAAAAGTGGTACTAGATGTCCTGGAAATTCTGGTTATACAGTCGCAGGAGCCGCCTTCATTATTTTATGAAAATCAGTTAAAAAACGCTTCGTTGTGTCCACCAGGAGGTTGTAGGTACAGAGCATGGGTTTTGAAATTAGACAAACCTCCTTTCAAAAGTTCAGTGATGCCCCTTAACAGCTGTCTGATTTATTAAACTTTCATAAATCTCAGCCCCCATTTAATCGGGATAACATTATTTACTCAAGTTTCCTGTCTCACGTAGGCGAAACAGTTTAATGCTGTAAATATTGCTTACCAATTTCGCGTTCCATAAATTCCCTCCTTTTGCATCAGCTTATCTTTCTCAGTACTCTTCTGTTCACTTATGTTCTCCATATTATTTAATGAAGAAAATATTTTTAAATTATAAACAGGGAAACGAAGTGCATTGGTCCAGGATTTTCCTCATTCCTCCTGTGGTCTCACTCTAAATGTCATATTCCACTTGGATCATCTACTTTCATGGCTTTAACTGTTAGTGCCTAATGACCTCTCAAACCTGTATTTCCAATTCTAGCCTTTTTTCCTAAACTTCTTGACCTGTGTTCGCCAATAAGATAGATACTCCAGTCACATATGGCTATTGAACACTTGAAATCTAGCTAGTACCAACTAAGAAGTGCTTTAAGTGAAAAATACATTCAATTTCAAAGGTACAGTACAAGAATGGTGAAATTTTCAATGCCTTTTAATATTGATTACATCTTGAAATAATATTTTGAATGTATTGAATTAAATTAGTGTTCTCAAGATGGGATAATTCATCCCCACTCCCGAGGCGACATCTATAATAACATTTGGCAATATTTTTGATTGCCACAATTCAAGGATAATGGGGTAGCTATGAACATCAATTTGGTAAAGGCCAGATATCGGCCAAACATTCTACCTGTACGTGATAAACCTCCACAACCAAGGATTCTCTGACCCAAAATGTTAATAGAGTTGAGATCCTGGGTTAAATAAAATGCATTGTCAAAATTAATTTCACCTGTTTTTTTAAAACGTAATATGGCTACTAGAAAATTAATCATATTTGTAGCTCCCCTTATATTTCTATTGAATTTAGCCATTTCTAATATATCATATCCATAACTATATGGATATTAACAAATATAGGTTTATTGCATTTACACCCTATTCATCTTATTCTTTCCTGTCTCAGTCAATAGCACAAAGTTATCCAAACTAGAAATCCAAGTCGTCTATTACTTTTCTCTTTCCAAACCCTACCTCTAATCAATCAATAAACCCTTCCAATTTTGCCTCTGAAATACTTCAGATCCCACTATTCCTCTGCATATTCTTCACCCATCCAGGCCTTTAGTATCTTTAATGTTTATTTGTCCAGTAAACATTTATCAAGCACTATATGCTAGACATGTGAGACACTGCAAGTACTAAATATATTATAGCCACCTTACTTGCAGTGTTTTTACAAAATCCAGAAAGTAAATTCATTGTTTACACTATAATGTGAAAGGGTAAGATGATGTGGTAGTTCCTTCTCAGAGAACGCAAAGATGGGACACTTAGACAAATCTAGAGGAAGTGATATTTGAACTAAATTTTCCAACATAGGAGAGGACAGTTAAATAAAATCAAAGAAAGATGATATTCTGCACAGGAAGACCAGCACATGCTATGATATGGAATCCTGTATCTGAAAAAGCCTGAAGTAAAATTATCTTTTAGAATCTACTAAATGTGTCATACTGTGGAAAATCAAGAAATTAGGAAGAAAAGCAGATATAATGGATCAAGTAAGGCTTTTTTCCCCCCTAGGGTAAAGAGTTTAAACTTTTTTTAAAAACTTAAAACTATGAAAAGCCATTATAGCATTAAAGGAAATGAATCAGCAATAACAATCAGATACGACTATTAGAGATGCCATTATATACCAGAGTAGAGGATGGTTTGGAGGGGAGCAAGAGTGGTGGAGGGAGACCAGCTGGAATAGTAAAAATTATGATGGTAGAAAGGAGAATGAGAAGAAACAGATACAAAAGATAGGAATATTGAATGACTAATTGTACATAGGGAGAAGGAGAAAGAGAATCTCAGAGGTTTCCAGATTTATCATCATGATAGGTAAATGGTTGAGTGGTGATGCCATTCAAGAAAGAGACAGGGGCTGGGATTGTGGCTTAGTGGTAGAGCACTTGCCTAGCATTTGTGAGGTCCTGGGTTTGATTCTCAGCACTGCATACAAATAAATAAAGGTTCATCAGCAACACAGATTGAAAAAAAGAAAAGAAACAGACAATATAGCAAAACTCAACTTGTGGGGTTTGGAACTTTAGGTTGAAGGTGGGACCTGTCTTTTTTGGACAAGTTTGAAGTACCTAACATTTACCCCAAGTGGAGATTCCAGCAGGCTGTTGGACATACAGGTCTAGAGCTCAGGAGGGAGCACTGGGTTAAAGATAGAAATTTAGGGGGCTGGAGTTGTGGCTCAGTGATAGAGCACTTGCCTTGCATGTGTGAGGCCCTGGGTTTGATGCTCAACACCACATATAAATAAAAAAACTAAAAGGTCCATTGACAACCAAAAGAAAATATTTTTTAAAAAAGAGAGACTTAGACTCATTATCTTACATGTGATAGTTAAAGCAATAATTTTTGTGAGGTCACCCAAATTATAAGTTAAAGAGACAGAGATACCTGGAGAAGTCTCACATTTTATGGGTTTAGAATGAAAAGAAGTTCCAGGAGGAGATGAATAATGGGGAAAAACAACAACTACAAAGAGATAGAGGTAATAAGTCAAAGGGGAAAAGAGTTTCAACTGTGAAATGGTAACCAAAGACTCATTAAATGTCTGTTAATTTAGCAATAAGGATATGTGTAAACAAGAGCACTTTCATTTTCTTGCATATTTTAGAACAGGGTTTCTCAGCTAGAGATGACTTTGATCCCTAGGGATTATTTGACAAACTCTGGAGACATTTTCGGTTATCACAACTGGGGATATGCTACTTATATCTAATGGGTTGTGCTAAATGTTCCATAATGCACAGAACAGTACCCCATAACAAAGAATCAGCTAGACCAAAATGTCAATAATATCTCAGTTGAGACGACCTAGTTTAGAAAGAACTGAACAGTGTAGTTAGTCAAGGACTAGTACCATTTCATGCAATTGGTAGTAAATGAAAAAAGGGAGACATACCTAGGAGAACACTGAGTCAAGAAGGGTGATACTTAAATCCTCTTGTCATGTTGAAGTGAAAGAACTGGTAGAAGAAGAGAGGTGAAAGGTACCAGAAATAAAGGGATGCTTACTGGAAAAAAATTCCTGTGGAATGAGATTCAAAGATCATATGGAAGAATTTGCCTGGGATAGTAGAAGGGCTAGTGAAAAAGGAAGAAGTGATTGTACAAATAGAATTAGATTTGTTAGCTTCAGGGATGATGTCGGGGTGGAGGACAAATCAAGGGTTTACTCCATTAATGACCTTGATTTCCTCTATGAAACATGAGATAGGACCACCTACCTAGAGAGAAGGTTTGGAAATAGCTTGGCAGAGAATGATAAAAGATTATAATAGTTATTGCCATAAGGGCATGCAGACATCGAATCCAAGGCTTCTGTTGGTCCCATCACCATTACACACCATCATTAATTCAACCTTAAACCACTGTGAGAGTGTAGCAGAAACTAAGACACCAAATTGTTTAGCATTCAATGACCCTCCATCACCTTCAGGTATAAGTTCTAAATCCTCAGCTTAGCAAATAAAGTCTTTCAAAATCCAAAATATTCCAAGGTCATTTTATACCACCTCTTCACACCATTCTGCCTAGACTTCAGTGGATTTCTCAAACTTGTACTAATTTTTTTAAGTGTTGTTCCAATACCACCCTTGGTTTTGCCCCTGGAAGCTAACAAACCAAATTCTGTTTGTACAATCCCTTCTTACCTATTTCAGTGGAAGGGATATCTCTTCTATCTAAAGTTAATTTTTCCTCTGACCTTTCAATCTCAATGCTCACTCGGGTAAGTATACCTTTATTTTCATTATCTTTCACCTGTCTTTTTCTATTTGCTCTTTCCCTTCAACATACCAAGAGGATTCAAATTTCACCCTTTCCTGCTAGATACATGTCTCTTTTTTCCATCACTCTGCCTTTGCATCTCTGTTCCTTTTGTCTCAAAATACCTTCCCCTTTCCTCCACATTCCACCCATGCTTCATCTGCTTAGCAAGCTGCTTTTGGTTTGTTTTTTGGTACTAGTGAACCCAGGGCAACCCCCAGCCCCGCCACAACTCCCCATAGGCAAGTGCTCTACCTCTAAGCTACGTCCTCAGCCCTGCTTAGTAAATTTACCCATTCCTCTAAGTCTTCCCAGAACCTTTTCCTTGACTCTCTCCTTATCCTGAAATAATTACTCCCACTTCTGTATTCTTTTCTTCAATGTGTACACTTCTACTATAAGTATTATAATTATTTACAGACACACTTGTCTCTTCCGAAGCACAAAAATTGAAGATAATGTCTTTCTCTCTTTGGTAGAAAAACAGCATTCAATAAATATTTATTGAAATGTACTGAAGGAGATTGGGGCTCCATTCTCAATTTTGCCACTAAGAAACAAAATCTTTTTTTTTTCCTTTCTTTCTTTCTTTTTTTTTTTTTTTTTTTTGGTACCAGGAATTGAACTCAGGGGCATTCCACCACTGAGCCACATCCCCAGCCCTATACTGTATTTTATTTAGAGACAGGGTCTCAATGAGTTGCTTAGCATCTTGCTTTCTCTGAAACTGGCTTTGAACTCATGATCCTCCTATTCCAGCCTCCTGAGCTGCTGGGGTTACAGGCATGCTCCACTGCACCCAGCAACAAATTCTTAATAAAATCACTTGAAATCTCTGAAAATTAACTTCAGTTACTTGTGGAAAGATGAGGATTATTCTAATATACTCAATTCAAATTCTACTTTCCTGAAACTGCAGTAAAATAATGATTACCAAATTGGCCTGCATACATGGGTCAGCAGTGTCTATCTACCAGGCAGGAATCCGAGAAGTTAGATCTAAACATGGCAATACTGAGCTGAATTAATGAGTCACCTGAAAAAAAAATAGGAAAAAAGAAAACTTCTACACTTAACAAAGTCAGAAGGAAAGACTGGTATACAAACCATCCACTGCTTACTTCACAACTGTATAAACTTTGCAATAGAGAGTAACTAATTGTGCAGTCAACTTTATGCAGAAAGGAAGCAAAATGAAGAAAATCAAGCAAAACTTGGAGATTTAATGCAATGAGATAGGGAAGTACTCATCGAAAGTATTTACTAAACTATTTCCTCTGCTTTGGAAAGAATTAAAAGGATTCTCAGAGATACACTAATGAGAATACTTAATAATTCCCATTTTGCTTTCTTATTGATATACCAAGATATCACTGAAAATTGAAACAAAGACTTCAATCAATTCCATAACTGTTGATTTAGTGAAGTAGCTCAGTTCCTCATTAAAATTTTGTTTATATATAAATGTGACTTCAGCTTACATTTGTGTAAACAGAGACTATGTTTAGCTTATGAACTATGTGTAGTACTGTATAATCTTTATTATACAAAGAGGGAGGGACAGCAGAAAAAGTAGTCAGTAGCCTTTATTTCTTCTAAACTGTTTTGAAGTCAGTGGAATCATAGATTTTGAAAATGTGAGGAACTATTTGGTATAATAGACAATTTTGATAAATATCAAACTGTATGATTCTCTAATTTCTTTGAAATACAACCTTCAAAATATATTTAACTATCAATGACATACTATCTGTGTGGCTCATTTCCTGAATAACTAAGGTAACATAAATTAAGGTCTAATGAGGAGCACAGAATTCCTGGAATTTTGCAGATGACCATTTGAAATCTTAGGTATCCTAAAATATTTCTGGTTATCAGGTCAAGTTATGTTTGAAGCATGTTTGAAGCCATCTAATTCTATGAAAGTATATTTAATTTTTGAACCCAGGGCACCTCCCCCCCTAATTTGTTCTAATTGGTTATACATGACAATAGAATGCATTTTGACACATTGTACACAAATGGAGCACAACTTCTCATTCCTCTGGCTATACATGGTGCTAAGTCATACCAGTAGTATAATCATACATGTATATAGGATAATAATGTCAAAAGTATATTTTAGAAATAAAACTAGAAAGATGAAAGAGAAAGCCATGGTCAACCATTGGTGATATGTGGGTAGAATCACAATTGAGGAGTACCAACTGATTGAAAAAGCACTCTCACACATAACTAAGTGTGTTAATCACAAGTATTTTTATAGTCTAAGTTAATCATAGACTTACCGTTGAACTTTTACATTATTATTTTGATTCTTTTGGATTGATTTCACAATACTATGTTTGAAATCTAAAATTTCTGAAATGTTCAACTCTGTTAACAATAAGGAAAAAATCCTTAAGTTTCTTATTGTTGAAAAGTTAAACTAGATAACCTCCAAAGTCCCTTAGAGTTCTAACATTTTGTTTTGCTTGAGAACTAATTAAAGTTATGTGAAAATTTAGAGTACTATAATTCTAAGTGTGATTTATGTACTGATTTGACATTTTGCAAATTCAAAATGGGAAGTAAATATGCTTCTGTGTATTTGCTTGTTGTTATTTATAGATCATGCAGAGTTTTCCAGAAACATTAAAAATTTTAATCAAATGCCTTAGTATTAATTTAATTGCATAAAGTGTATCTTGGCTATGATTTGGGGTTATAAGATTTCAGAGACTGTGCTTTGTTTAAAAATTATTAGTAGCTTTAAAAAACTAATATGTTTAGGTCTATTCAGAAATAACCATATGGAAGAACAAAGAAGAGAATGAAATGAAACTGGCCCATGTATTAAAAGCATATTTTTTTACTTGACAACTTGAATCTGAATGCCATTAATGCTCAGAAATTCTGATAAGATTTCAAATATTTTTAACTTTTGATAAGAGCATTAAGTCACCATTATATTGTTTTAGAAATTTGGAAAGATAATTTGAAGATTGTAATTGATTTTAAATCAACTTAAATTATTGAGATTTTAGCTGATTTTCTTTTTTTTTTTTTTTTGTACTGGAGGTTGAACCCAGGGTGCTTTCACATGAGCCAAATCCCCAGCCTTTTTATATTTTATGTTGAGAATGGGTCTCACTAAATTGCTGAGGATTGCCTTGAACTTGCTATCCTCCTGCCTCAGTCTCCCAAATTGCTGAGATTATAGCGTGTTCTGCCTCATTCAGCTTACTTGACTTTTAATCAACTGATTAAAGTTGATGACCAAACTCTGAAAACTTATTTATATGAGTCATACAGACAAATAAAATCCTTTCCCTCTGAACCCTTCAAACTCTAATTTAGGATTGAATTAAACTAGGAAAGAGTGCCACCTACTGAATCAAAATTACTTAAACATCTCAACATTAAGTTGACTTTGCAGAACATGTAAAGAGCTAAGATTTAGGGAATTTTTTTCTTTAAATAACGTACATTGCCGGGCGTGGTGGCGCACGCCTGTAATCCCAGCACCTGGGAGGCTGAGGCAGTAGGATCGCGAGTTCAAAGGCAGCCTCAGCAACTTAGTGAGGCCCTAAGCAACTCAGTCAGACCCTGTCTCTAAATAAAATACAAAATAGGGCTGGGGATGTGGCTCAGTGGCTGAGTGCCCCTGAGTTCAATCCCCAGTTCCAAATAAATAAATAATGTACATTGAAGATATTCATATAGAAGATGTTTTTTAATTTTGGGGGATGTTTGGGTTGGTTGTGGCTTAGTGGTAGAGTGCTTGCCTAGCACATGTGAGGCATTGTGTTCAATCCTCAGCACCACATAAAAATAAATAAATAAAATAAAGGTATTGTGTCCATCTACAACTAAAAATATTTTTTAAAAATAAAATTTTTGGTAGTTGTATATGGACAGCATACCTTTGTTTTATTTGTTTCTTTTTTTTTTTAATGTGGTGCTAAGAATCAAACCCAGTGCCTCACACATGGTAGGCAAGCCTTCTGCCACTGAGTCACAGCCCCAGGCCTCACACAGAAAATAATTTAACTAAAATTTCCCTTTCATTAAAAGGTAAGGCTGGCCACATGTGTTTATCATCCCCAACATCGCCCTGAAAATAATAAAGGAATTAAAAAGGTACAAACCCAAAAGAACAAGAAAATCGGAGGTCATTAGCAAGCAATTTATTCCATCATATGTCTGGAAAATAGAAATCAGAGAACTTGTGACTGTTTAGCTGAGTGACAAAGAGCTATACCATAACCTATTGTCAGATGAGGCCGCATCAAAAAGCAAGTAATTCTGCCTTGCAGAATAAAGAGAGGCTAGGGACTCAGGCCAAAGGTAACAAAGTGGAAAAGGAAGAGAAGAAATTGTAAGTCTCTCTCTGCCTGTCTTTAGGCATCTAGAAGGTCTTTAAGTCCTAGGCTAAAAACAGGGGCAGGGAGTTTGTTTTGCTAAAAAACAGACTGAACTAGTTGAGAATTAGAGCAGCTTGTGTGACAAGCTGCAATGAATATTTCACATTCTAACACTAATAGGCCCCACTTGCTCATACCTGCCTGGCAGTAGGTAGTGCCCTTTAACCTGGACTTCACATTCAGTTTTTGTATTACAGCATTTGTAAATATTTGTTGATAACCAAGAAATGCCAAATATTTGAGGAAAACCTGTAACATATGAGGGACCAAGGTAAACATTTTAAATGATTATAAATAATGAATATAAATCATCAAATAGGGAGGGAAATGTTTTTAACCTTATATGTTGTATAAGGACTGTTGGAAAATTAAAAATGACACTGCATTCTTATAGCAGGGAAGGGATATTATAAAAAAGAAAAAGTGCTTAGAAATTTAAATTGTTTTCTGAAATTAAAATTCAATAGAAAGGCTGAAAAGATAAAATAAAAATGTAGTTACAAATTCTTATCCAGGAAAAGGACTATGAAAATAAAGGAATACAGAAGATCTTACCTCTAATAAGTGATTTAGCAACATTTACCACACATACCTATACACTCACCACTTACATTTTTGTCAAATATTGTGATTCTATAACATTTTTAGGCAGTCTCTTTTTTAAATATTTAGTTGTTTATGGACCTTTATTTTATTTGTATGCAGTACTAAGAATCAAACCTAGTGCCTCACATGTGCTAGGCAAGAACTCTACCACTGAGCCATAACCCCAGCCCTATAACATTTAAATCCTACAAGACATTATTATCTTGCATACCCCCCTGTTTTTACAGTCAATGTGATTTAGATTTATTGTCATAATTATCACTTTCTTTGGTCTTCATGACTTTCTGCACCTCTGATCTTTCTTGAAAGATGATTTTCTTTAAACATGATGAACAACCTCGAGAATATCCTTTGGTAGAAAAAAATCTTTGATTTTTTCCTTGAAACGTATGGATTTGCTCTCACTACTGAAGTATTTCTAGAGTGGCAATTATTTCCCTACAGCTCCTTGATAAGTCACAGTCTGTTGAAGCGTCTGCTGTCACTGAGAAGCCTGTTGTAAGTTTAACTGTAGCTTCTTCAAAGTTAATGTCTTTTTCTGACTACCTTAAAACTTTGCTCCTTGTCTTGACTTACTAAAGATTTACTTTGATGTATTAATTTAAGAATTTATTTTTACTTATTCTGCTTGGGCTTTGTAGCAGAATAAATTTATTATCCTTGAATCAGTGGACTATCAGACATTATATCTTTAAAATATTCTCAGATCCATTCTTTTTTTCCTAAAACTTCAATTAAACATGTTAGACCTTCTTATTGTATCTAGTGTGTCTCTTACCCTTATATACTAGAAAACATTATTGGGGGTAGGGGTGGGGGCTGGGGATTGAATCTGGGGCCTCATGCATGCTAGCCAAGCACCCTACCACTGAGCTACACCCATACCTAGTCCTTATATTATCTATTATTAAATTACTCCTTGCTTCATTCTGGATAGTTTCTCCTGAATTTTATCTTATTCCAATCACTCAATTTTCTCTCAGTTGTGACTAACTACTAATCCCATTTTTTAAAACTCATTGTTATATTTTTTCATTTTTGAAATTTTTCCCCTCAAATCCACTGTGCTTTTTAATTTTTATAGTTCACAGTCCCCTGCTGAAATATATAAGCTTGATTTTGTCCCTTGAACACAGTAATCACAATTGTTTTATAAAGTTTGTGTTTCTGACAATTCAAATTTCTGAAGTCTCTGTGAATCTTCTATTTGTTTTCCCTGCTAATTCTAATGCATAGGTTTCATGTCTCCTTGTGTCCCTCTTTATCTTTAAGTTCAGGACATACTGTTTGAAATTACATTTATAGACATCACCTGAGAGCTGTCTTGATGTTAATTTCCTCCAGAGAAGACAGGTTTGTATCTGCCAGGTGCTCACCATGGTTAGCAGAGCAGGAGCAGACTCTAATTTTCTGCACCAACACCTGATGTGAGGGAAGACTGAAATCCATTTCCTTTCAGAGGACACAGACCTTCAAGGTGTGTCCAATATTGGGAAATAAGTGGCCATCCTTGGGGACTAATCCTCACATTCCAAAATCCTCCTTCTTTCAGCCCAGCAAGTCTTCTTAAAGTGCAGCTTAATGTCTCAATTTGCTTCCCCAGTATTGGTACACCTTTCTTAATGGCTCCTCTCTGGGGCCCAGTCCTGTGCCATATCTTGCCTTAAAATTCCTCTCTAAATTACAAGCTGTTTCATGATTTTTAGATTTATAGATAATCTTGATTTCTTTCATTATCTTCAATGAGAAGGTAGCTATGAGTTATCTAGTTTACCATAATTTAATTCCAGATGTCCTGCCTTCAAGGTTTAGTCATAGGCAAAATTTTTAGCCCTCACTCCCTTAGTTTTATCTCCCTAAGTCATTGTATATGCTACTTCACATATATGATGACATCTCAAAATTTCATATTTTTGCCCAAATCTTTCTTTGCATCAGACATATATGTTCAACTGTCTAATCTACAGCTCCATTTAATGTCTCATAGGAACCCTAAGCCAAAGATGTACAGAATTATATTTTTACCTATGTGTCTATGATTTTACTATTCATTCAGTTCCTGTATCTTAAGATCAACACTATCTCCCAAGTTTTAGTTTGTATTTCCCTGATCCCTAATACAATATATTCCGTCAAATATTGTGATTCTATAACATATAAATCCCACAATTCATTATTATTATATTGCATACCCCCCATTTTACAGTCAGTGTGATTTAGATTTATCCTCATAATTATCACTTTCTTTGGTCTTTGTGACTTTATGCACCTCTGATTTTTCTTGCAAGATGATTTTTTTTCACATGATGAACAACCTCCAGAATACCAATTGGTAGTTACCTGTTGTTGGTGATATGTCTCTTTGATTTTCCTTGAAAATGCATGGATTTTCATAGCATCTCCAGAGCTCACACAATTCTGTATTTATTTCTTTTTCCATCAGTTGGAATGGGAAAACTTCAGAACATGTGAGTGCGTAGAGTCAAGTCCTTGAAAAGGTATTGCCTCATTGGTGGGGCCAAATTCATCCCCAAATAAAGCCTGTCTGGAGTCAGTCTCACAAAGTTTAAAAGCAAGCCTCAAGAAGGTCAGATTTATTCCATATACCATAATGAGGTTCCAAAATAAACCCCAAACAATTAAAGCAGTATAATTAATCTAGCACCCAAGAATGTAATATTCAATGTCTGAGTGGGTGGTACACACATTATAGGTGGTACACACCTATAATCCCAGTGATTTGGGAGGCCGAGGCAGGAGGATCACAAGTTTGAGACCAGCCTCAGCAACTTAGTGACACCTTGTCTCAAAATAAAAAATGTAAAGGGCTGGGGATATCACATAGTGATAGAGTGCCTTTGGGTTCAATCCCCAGTACAAAAAAAAAAAAAAAATCAATGTCTGTGATCCAAACAAAATCACTAAGCATGCAAAGAAGCAGGAAAATAGAACCAATAAGCAGAGTGAAAATTAATCAACAGAAACAGACCAAGAAATTATACAGATGATAGAACTAGTAGACAAGAATATTGAATCAGTTATTTAAAATATACTCCGTTGGATCAAGATGGTACAAGAGAGGTTGGGACATAGCTCAGAGGTACAGTATATGCTTACTGTGCAAGAGGCCCTGGGTTTGATCCCAGAAACCTCCCCCCTGCAAAAAAAAAAAAAAAGAAAAGAAAAAAAAGGTTGAAGAAACAATAAGTATGGTAAAGAATAAAATGCAAAGTTTTTTTTTTTTTTTTTGGAACCAGGGATTGAACTCGGGGACACTTGGCCACTGAGCCACATCCCCAGCCCTATTTTGTATTTTATTTAGAGACAGGGTCTCACTGATTTGCTTAGGGCCTCACTAAGTTGCTGAGGCTGCCTTTGAACTCATGATCCTCCTAACTCAGCCTCCCAAGTCGCTTGGATTACAGGCGTGCACCACCACACCCGGCTAAAATGCAAAGTTAAAAAAGACCCACATTCAATTCCTGTAGATGAAAAATACAGTATCTAAAAAATAAAATATACTAGATGGGATTGACAGCAGAGTTGACACTACTGGATGAGACAAAAAAGAATGTGGTGGGGAGGAGACAGTACCAAAATGAACAGTGAGAAAACACTAAGGAGCCTATCATACATTTGGACTCCACACTCAGAGTCCCAGTTGAAGGTATGGGTGAAACATGTTGAAGAAGTAATGGCCTAGAAATTTTCCAAATTTGATAAAAAATATAAACTCACAGATTCAATAGTACAAGGAAACTTCTGAAAATAACACATGAAGAAAACAAGACCAAGGCACATAATACTTCACCTACTAAAAACTAATAAGTGTGCCTTTAAAACAGAAATAGAAAAAGACACATGACAGAAGAAAAAACACAGAGATACACATATACACATGCATTCCCTGTCTCTTGCCATATCACATCCTGTGACATCAGGACTCTGCTACCAAGAAAGTTATCACCAGATATGGCCCCTCAGTCTTGCACCTCCAGAACAATAAGCCAAATCAACTTATATTCATTAAAACTTAACTCCCACATACATACACACAGAGAGACCACCTCTCACTAAAAACAATGCAAGCCAAGTAGCAGAAGGAATTGTATCTTTAAAGAAGTACTGAAAGAAAAAAATGCCAATCAAGAATTTCATTCCCAGAAAAATCTCTCCCACAGAATGAAGGAAAAATAAAA
This sequence comes from Glaucomys volans, assembly GCA_020662805.1. Classification (NCBI taxonomy): domain Eukaryota; kingdom Metazoa; phylum Chordata; class Mammalia; order Rodentia; family Sciuridae; genus Glaucomys; species Glaucomys volans. The sequence goes on from JAJEJO010003436.1 coordinate 306,867, forward strand.
ACTTCTGCAGATATGTGAAATATGAGAGAAGTCATCATCTTGCAAGGCAGCACTCTAAGAGACATTTAAGTCATCCTTTAGGTAGAAGATAAATGATAACATACAGAAACTTGGATATATTGGATATACATAAAGAGATGAAGAGCATCACACATAGTAAATCAAAGGGTAAATATAAAATATTTTAAATTTTTCTTTACAAGATATTTGCTGTGTGAAGTATTAGTTGTGCTGGGTGAAATGGCACATGCCTGTAGTCCCAGCTCATTGGGAGGCTGAGGCAGGAAGTTTGCTTGAGCCCAGGAGTTTGAGGTCAACCTGTGAAACACAGGGAGAAAGTAACAACTTAGTGAGAAAATAAATAGGTTGGGAAAGTGGCTCAATGGTGAAGTGAGTGCTTAGCATGTACAAGGTCCTATGTTCAATCCCTAGCACCCAAAAAACAAAAACCAATATTAGTAGTACCAACATATCATATAGTTATTACTCATTCTACTTAAATGTATGACAAAGGATAGGAGATAAAAAGTAGATGTTTGTCAGGCACGATGACACATGCCTGTAATCCCAGAGGCTCTGAAGGCTGAAGCAGGAGGATTGAGTGTTCAAAGCCAGCTTCAGCAAAAGCAAGGCACTAATCAGCTCAGTGAGACCTTGTCTCTAAATAAAATACAAAATAGAGGTGGGGATGTGGCTCAGTGTTTGAGTGCCCAAGTTCAATACCCGGTACCCTCCCACAGAAAAATTAGAAGTTTGCTGTTAAATAGTTCTTATTCTATGTAGGTAGTGTTTCAGTATTATTTGAAGGTAGACTGTGACATGTTAAATATTCATATTGTAAACCCTACATTAACCAGTAAAAACGCAAAAATACCTATGAAGGAATAGCTCCCAAGACAATAAAGAAGGTAAAATGGAATACTTAAAAAATAAATCCAAAATCTCAGGAAAAGAAGAACAAAGGACAGATGGGACAAATAGAAAACTATATGGGATAAAAAGAAGACAAAATGGGTTCCGGCAGTGTAACACCGTGGTAGAATTCATACCTTGCATGTAAGACGTCCTGACTTTAATCCCCAGCACCATACACACATACATACAAGATAGTAGACTTAAACCCAATCATACAGAACATTCACTTTAAATGTATATGGTCTAAATACTATGATTAAAAGACAGAGATTGCAGGGTGCACTGGCGCACACCTGTAACCCAGCAGCTCAGGAGGCTGAGACAGGAAGATCAAGAGTTCAAAGACAGCGTCAGCAAAAGCGAGGCAGTAAGCAACTCAGTGAGACCCTGTCTCTAAATAAAATACAAAACAGGGCTGGGGATGTGGTTCAATGGTTACGTGCCACTGAATTCAAATTCCAGCACCCACCCCCTGCAATCCACCCCCCCACCCCCCACCCCCCCCCCCAGAAAAAAAAAGAGATTGTCAGAATGGATAGAAAAGCAAGGCCCAAACTATAGGCTGCATACACAAAAATCTGACTCTAAACTTAAAGATGGTTAGGATAAAAGTAAAAGGATGAAAGCAGATATACTATGCTTATACCAATGCAAAGAAACTTGAAATGGCTTTATGAGATAAAGTAGATTTCACAGAAACATTATATTATAGAAGAAAAGATCGATTTCATAATGATAAAGGGGACAAATTCACAGACAAAAGCAATTTTAGATGTGTATACATTTCATAAGAGATTTACAGTATGTAAGTAAAAAAGGAATTTAAATAAGAAATAGACAAATAATTATTGTTAGATATTTTAACACTCTGCACTGATAATTAACAGAACAAATAGATTTTAAAAATCAGCAAGGATATAGAAACCCTGAAAAATCATTATTAATCAACTTGATCTATGTCCAAAAACAACATAATACTATTTTCATCAATAAGGAATGTGGGATATTTACCAAATTATACTGCATTCTGAGGTATAAAACATGTCTTAATAAATAATGATTGAATTCATACAAAGTATTTTCTTACCATAAGGAATTAAATTAGTTAACTTAAAGATAATTGGAAAACCTCCCCGAAGTAACTGGAAATTAAACCCAGCATATAAAACTAGTAGATCAAGGAAGATAAAAAAAATTTTAAATATTTTTAACTGAATGAAGATAAAACCACAACTATTAAAAATTTGTGGGATGCTATTAAAGCATGTTCTCAGGGAAACTTATAGCATCAAATATTTATATTGGAAAAGAAGAGAGCTTTAACATCAGTGACCTAAGCTTTCATATTAAGAAATTACTAGAGCAAATTAAACCAAAAGCAAACAGAAGAAAGGAAACAATAAAACAAGGCATGCAGGCACCAGCCCACAGGCTGTGGGGCTCCTGCTAGGCTTGGACTCTGCTGGGGCTGAACCAGAGGCCTCTGGAGCACCTCTGTCTCCAGGAACTTTGAGAAGTCTGCCTCAAAACCCAAAATCCCATAAAGGATACTACATTGCATTTAGGTGTCATATCTCTTTAGGCTTCTTCACTCTCAAACTAAAGAAAGTTTCTCAAATTTCTCTTGTTTTTGATAACCTTGACAATTTTGAGTATCATCTATCAGAAAAATCCTTTGGTACCTTCTAAGGTTTTTCCTTAGGATCTCACTTTACTTACAAATCATCCAAGTTAAATTAATTATTTTACATTTTTTATCTTAATTTTTTATTTTTTGTGGTGCTGGTGATTGAACCTAGGGCCTGTGCATGCTAGGCAAGTGTTCCACTGAACTGTGTCCTCAGTACCCAAGTTGAAATTTCCAATGACAAATCCTTCAAAGAAAACCGAAGAAAAATCACATATTCTTTAGGACCCTGGATGGCCTTCTTGATAAAGCCCTGACACATTGTTGTATAACTCTAAAGTGAGCCAAAAGATCTATGACCTGAAGGTGGAAATTTCCAAGATCTCTCTGACTTCAGTCCCTAGACCCTGCCATATATGTTGGACACTAATGATGCAAAAGGAATCTGTTCTTTCAATGTTGTTTGGAAAATGCAAGGGATTGAACCCAGACCCTCTTGCATGTGAGGCAAGCATTGTACCACTGAGCTATATCCCAAGTCCTGAATTATCTTTTTTATTTTATTTTATTTATTTTTTTGTACCAGGAATTGAACCCAGGGGCACTTAACAACTGAGCCACATCCCCAGCCCTTTTTGTATTTTATTTAGAGACAGCAGGGATTAAGTCACTGATTATGTTAATACTATCACAACCCAATCATTTCTCCTCTGAATCTTCTTGCATTGTCTCACATATGAGGTTTTGGGGGACATCTCACATCCAAGCCATAACAATGTTTATGTACTTTGAATAATGTGTATGCATAATATGAACTCTTTCTTGGAAAACAAAAATAAAATTTTCATGTTTCGAATTTTTAAAAAACAGGCGTAGAAATGAATGACACAGAAAACAAAACAGATTAACAGGGAGACCAAAACTGACTCCATAAGATCAGATTTGTGGTTTCTAGTCTGGCACATAAATACAGATGAACCACCAGCCAAACTGCATAAGGATTTTTAAAAAGGACAAGACACAGACTCCAAGTGTCAGGAATGACACAGAGAACAGCAATTCCCATGCAATGAATTCAGTTTTTTAAAAATTTATGACCCAGGAAGAATGAAGAAACTTTGGATTGTGCATAGGGGGTTGAGGGGAGGGCTGGGGCGGTGGGGATGGGAAGGGCAGTAGAATGAGACAGACATTATTACCCTATGTACATGTCCTGGTGTGACTCAGCACCACGTACAGCCAGAGGAATGAGAAGTTATGCTCCATTTGTGTACAATGTGTCCAAATGCATTCTACTGTCATGTATAACAAATTAGAACAAATTTTTAAAAAATATTTAAAGTAATTCTGAAAATCTGTCACAGCTAAGCAAAGCCTGAGACATGGTGACTAGATATAATGTGTGACCTTGAATGGCATCTGGGAACAGAAAGGACATTAGCTAAAGAGGAATTCCTAAAAAAGTGAACTTTAGTTAATGCATCTATATTGGTGCATTAATTGTAGCAAATGTAGTCTGATATATAAGTTGTTAATAATAGGGGACACTGAGTACAAAGTATATGGGAACAATGTGCTATCTTCACAATTTTTCTGTAAGCGTAAAAATTTTTTTTTTTTTTTTTGGAACCAGGGATTGAACTCAGGGACACTTGGCCACTGAGCCACATCCCCAGCCCTATTTTGTATTTTATTTAGAGACAGAGTCTCACTGAGTTGCTTAGGGCCTTGCTAAGTTGCTGAGGCTGGCTTTGAACTCGTGATCCTCCTGTCTCAGCCTCCCGAGTCGCTTGGATTACAGGCGTGCGACACCACGCCCGGCTTGTAAGCATAAAACTTTTAAAGATGAAGTCAACTAAAAATAAACACACGAGTTCATTAAAGATAATAAAAAGAAGGAACAGAAATCATATTGGAAAAATAAAACATTAAAGTTAATTGGGAAAATTTAAAAAAATATAAACACACTTTTATTTTGAAAACATTGGCAGATTTGTGGTTTCTAGTCTGGCAGATAAGAGATTTGAAAGCTACCATTCTGTCCTAACAAGTAAAAAAATGAACCAAAAAAATCAACAATTCTTCTTAGATCTATCAGAGAAGTGACCCTTGCACTGGAGAGAGTCAGAAGATGGAGAGTCATGTTACTGAAGCAGGTACCCATGGGGGAACATCCATGAGAATCAATGCCAGGATAGGAAAACCTGAACAGTAAGTAATTGACAAAGTGCTGGAGGTTTGCAGTGGACAATCTGAGAGTTAAAAACTTTAGGGGTCACAGTCATGGGGAGACAGACATTTCTCTACATTTTCCTGCCAGGGTCTCAGTAAATTTAGTTGCTTTAGGGATAGGGAGAGTAACTATTTTGGAATAAGCCAGGCATTCTGTTCTTTTTTTTTTTTTGGAACCGGGGATTAAACTCAGGGACACTCGGCCACTGAGCCACTCCCCAGCCCTATTTTGTATTTTATTTAGAGACAGGGTCTCACTGAGTTACTTAGGGCCTTGCTAAGTTGCTTAGGCTGGCTTTGAACTCGCGATCCTCCTGCCTCAGCCTCCCAAGTGCTGGGATTACAGGCGTGCGCCACCGTGCCCGGCCATTCTGTTTTTTTAAAAAAAATTTTAAAAATATTTTTAGGGCTGGGGATATAGCTCAGTTGGTAGAGTGCTTGCCTTGCAAGAACAAGGCTCTGGGTTCAATCCCCAGCACCGCAAAAAAAAAAAAAAAAAAAAAAAAATTTTAGTTGGACATGATATCTTTATTTATTTTTATGGGGTGCTGAGAATCAAACCCAGTGCCTCTCAGATGCTAGGCAAGTGCTCTACCACTTAGCCACAACCACAGCCCCATTCTGTTCTTCTTAACAAGGTCTGCCCTTAGCAGAGACTAATTTGCCCAGTATAACTTGCTTTCTTTGGGGGCCTAACTGAATTGGGAAAAGGGAAATACCAACTCCAACCCACTCTAGTTATCCTGTTCCACCTGAAGGAGGGGGACTGAGAAGTACTTATGAAGTCCACAGCAGAGAGGCACAAGTTCACAAACACTGAAACCTGATCATAAAACTACAGAATACTCCCACCCCTGCATTCATCACCACATTATGAAAGGCTCACTTATAGCAATTCCTTTTCCATCATTTTGGGCAATGAAGAAAAAAATTATAAGGCAAAGTAAAGGATTAAAAGCATGGTTTGTGGAAACACTAAGCATCAGAAGTATAGTCAGATATAGCAGAAATTCTGAAATTATCAGATTGGGAATGTGTAACAACTATGATTACAGTCTAAGGGCTATACGGGATAAATTACATGTAAGAATAGATGGGCAAGTAATCAGAGAGATGGAAATAATAAGAAAGAATAAAAAGAAATGTTAGGGAACAAAAACACATTTAAGAGAGACAGGAATTCAACAGAACATCAAAAGGACCATATACCGCAAGCAAGTGGGATTTACCTCTGGGATGCAAGAATAATTCAAAATATGAAAATCAATTAATATGGTATAACAGAATCAAGGATCAAAATCACATGGCTATCTCAAAAGAGACAGAAAAGAGTATATAACAGAATTCAACATCTTTGTATGATAAGAAACTCAACAAACCTAGAAGGATATTACCTCAATATAATAAAATCCACATATGAAAATTTCACAGCTAACTTTTTTTTTTTTTTTTTTTTTTTTTTTTTTTTTTTTGCAGTGCTGGGGATTGAACCCGCCACCTTGTGCTTGGGAGGCAAGCACTCTACCAACTGAGCTATACCCCTAGCCCAGCTAACATTCTTAATGGTGAAAAAGATAAATATTTTCCCTCTAAAATCTGGAAGAAAAGGATGCCCACTCTTACCACTTTTATTCAACCTAATATTGGAAGTCCTACCAGATCAATTAGGTAACAAAAAGAAGTTATCCAAACTGGAAAGAAATATAAAATTGTTCCTTGTGGAGAGCAGTGACTTGGATCATGGTCTTTGACTGCCTCAGAGCTGTGGCTATGCTTTGCTCTGGGAACATTCTGTGCAAAAGTGCTGGATGATATTGCTCAGGAGCTATGGTAAATTCCTTCCTGAGGAAGTTCTGTGCAAAGGTACAGAACAATAACAGTCTTGAGCTGGAGCTCAGACACCAGCCATCAGGGACAGAGAATTCTGAGCATAACAAGATAACCACAATATCTTACAAGCACTGCAAGCTTCAAGCCTGCCTGCTTTGCAGAAACTCTTGACAATCGGCTTCCTGGGTGCAGCAGGATAATAACAAGATGTTTCTATCATTGCAACAGTAGAAGAGCTACAAAAATGTTTCTAGTTCTATAACTTTTCAGTGTACAATGTCCCTATAGTTTTAACTTCCTAACTGTGAGACCCTATATAATAAATGTGCTGAGCTAGCTCTGGGTCACTGATCCCACCTGGTCCCAGCTTTCTCTCTATTGAAAAAAAAAAAAAAAAACTTTGTGGCCCAAATCATTTCCTGGCGAATTTTATAAAATATTTAAGGAAGAATGAACACCAATTCCATACAAACTCTTCTAGGAAATAGAATGAATGCATCTGAATTCCTAGCATTATCCTAAAACCAAAGTCAGACAATAATATGAAGAGGGAAAAAGATTTAGAGCACTACCACTCATGAAGATACAGGCAAGACAGGCATGGTGATTTCCTGTAATCCCAAGACTTGAGAGACAGAGGCAGGAGGATCGCAAGTTCAAAGCTAGCTGCAGCAATTTAGTGAGACTCAAGCAACTTAGTGAGACTCTGTCTCAAAATAAAAAATAAAAAGGAGTTGGGGTTGTGGCTCAGTGGTACAGCACTTGCCTAGCATGTGTAAGGTCCTGCGTTCCGTCCTCAGCACCACATAAAGATAAATAAATAAAAATAAAGGTATTGTGTCCATCTACAACTAAAACAAAACAAAACAAACAAACAAATAAAGATCTGGGGATATGGCTCAATGATTAAGTTCCCCTGGATACAATCACCTGTACCAAAAAAAAAATAAATAAATAAATAAATAAATAAATAAATAAAGGCAAAAATCCTTAACAAAATTTTAACAAATCAAATCCAGTGACATACAAAATATAGATAACACATAGTGACCAAGTTGGTTTTATTAAAAAAATACATGTTTGGTTTGAAGAACCAAAAATCAGTCATTTAAATCACCTTATTATCACTCAAGAAAACTTTTATACTTATTTCAATAGCTTCAGAAAAGAGTCCATTTGACAAAATTCAATAGCCACTCATGATAAGTCACCACAAACCATGAGTGGATTAAAAAGTCCTATATCTAAAACAAAAACAAGTCATCTACAGATAATCTATAGCTAACATCATACATTGATACTGAAAATCAAAAGCCTTTTCCACTAAGAACAAAGAGAGTCAGTCATAGCTTCTAAGTCTTCCTCTAGAAGAAGAGCCACATTTCCCTCTTGTTTTAATAAAATTATGTTTATAACCTCTATAAGAGCCCTTATCACATTTAATTCAATTACTCTATGTACCCCTCTCTTTTTCACTCTACTGTGACCTTCTAAAGGATAATTTCTTTGTTTACTCATCTTCATGTGAATGTTTATTGAATAACTTAAATTAAGAGTTATAAAGTTTCATATGCCTGTGATTCCAGCTATTCAGAAGGCTGGACAGAAGGATCCCAAGTTTGAGGCCAGCTTGGATAACTTAGCAAGACCCTGTATCGAAATTTTTTAAAAAGGGCTGTGGATGTAGCTCAGTGGTAGAGCACCATGGGTTCAATCTTTCAGTACTGGAAAAAAAATTGTAAAGTATGTTAACAATCATCTAGTTCAATCATTCTACTTTCCACTAGAGGAAATCTATACCCAGAGAAGTCTAGTAATTTGTCCAATATACCACAGTAAGTTAGCAATAATAACCATGTCTTTTCATTAGCAAGGTACTATCTTACTGTCTTCTTTGCTTACCCCCCAGCCCCCCAGTACTGGGGATAGAAACCAGTACCTTGCACATTCTGGGTAAGTACTCTACCACTAAACCATATCCCCAGCTCTAATAAATAAGGTACTATCTCTGTGAACTAATCATTAAGTAAATTAGACTTCATTCCCATTATAAGTGAGAAAATTATAGCTGAGAAAGGTCAAATTATTTGCCTTGGGTTAATATTAAGATACTAGGAGCATTAACACAATATTAAAATATAAGGAATAGACAAAGACAAGAAGTTTTACATTAAAGCATTTTTATCTTTGAGCAAGACTATTTCCCAATAATTCATTCTTGGTTTGTGCAACAAAAACCCAAATTTTAACAATGAGAAACTGAGCTTAGAAATGCAATCTAAAGCTGAGTGCAGTGGCACACGCCTGTAATGCCAGCAGCTCGGGAGGCTGTGACAGTAGGATTGAGAGTTCAAATCACAAATTTGAAGCCAGCCTTAGCAACTTAGTGAGGCCCTAAGCAAATCAATGAGACCTGTTTCTAAATAAAATACAAAAACAGGATGGGGATGTGGCTCAGTGGTTAATCCAGTGAGTTCAGTGGCTCAGTGAGTTCAATCCCTGTTGCCAAAAAAAAAAAAAAAAAAGGAAAGGAAGAAAAGAAAAAAAGAAATGCAGTCTGAAGATCTGAAACTATGCCTGTTTTTTTGTCTGTTTGTTTTTGGTACTGGGGATTGAATCCAGGGATGCTTTACACTGAGTTATTTCACCAGTGCTTTTTATTTTTCATTTTTGAGATAGGGTCTCACTAAGTTGATTAAGGCCTTACTAAGTTGCTGAGGCTGGCCTCCAATTTGTGATCCTCCTGCCTAAGTCTCCTGAGTTGCTAGATTGCAGGCATGTACCACCATGCCTGGCTTATGCCTGTATTTTAAAATGTCAAATACTATTAGGTCTAAAGCTTAACATCTGTGCAACCATTTTAAATCCTCACTTTCCTTTCACTCACCAATTCTTTGCCCAAGTTCTACTTTAAGTGAATCATCTTTTATAATATTTGCTTATTTATGCAAACACTCCCAGCCCTGTTCTCCAATAGTACAAGTACAGCTTACAGCACATGTAATCATTGGGGTAGAACTCTAAATGTGTTAAGATTTTAGAAGGGAAAAAAGAAAAATAGTCGAGAATAGCAAAAACTGAGCCAGATGTAATTATGACACAAAAATATATACCATAGAACCCTGGATAATTTCTAGATGGGAGTGACCATTTTAGCTTGGATTCCTTTTAACCAAAGCCAAAAGTGAAATGCAGTCCATTACAAGATTCTCCATGTGAATAAGATACTATGTCTCAGAAGGAGCATAAATTTTCTTTACATTGACATCTGAAAAAAAATCAACATTAAAGGGACACTGTATTATAGCAATCAACATTTATAGCAACATATCTACAATAATGATCTTGGTGAGTTTCACCAAAAGAAGGAACTGAGGAGACCTATATCATGGTAGGATCTGTCTATAATTACTTAAGAAAGGAGAATATCCCAACTAAAATTAAATATATAGGAAGGAGGTTAAAATAGAAGCCAAAGTATGAATCTGGTAATAAACCCCTTTATAATTTTTTCCTATAAAAACCTTCTAGGAAGTGTAGGACCATCTAATTTCTCACCAAATCAAGACAGGAGCTTTGAAAGAAGAGTTCTTCTATAGGTATATCCTCCTGCACACCATTCCCTTCTGTGCTGCTGGTACAACTTGTCTAAATTCCAAAAGCTAGGTAATACAAAGGCCATAGATTTTAGAACACTTGACACCCAGTCATAAAGAGATCAGTTGTTGCATAACATAAACAAGCAATAAAATTTCAACAGTACTCTTTACATGGAAAAACTTGTAATTGTTGAAAGATTTCAATAGATATTCTTGAGTAACTCAGGAAAATCCTGATGGGTTCACTAAGGTTTATTGTACTCTCTTTCCACTATTGTATATGTTTGAAATTTTCCATAATAAGAAACTAAGAAAAGGAAAGCAAATATAATTATGTTGAAGATCCTCAAAGAGATAAAAGAGTAATATTTATAAAAATTACCAGAAACTACAAAACAAAGGCAGTTTGATATAAAAAGCACCAATTAGAAATTCCAGAAATAAAAAAGTAATAATAGATATTTAAAGAAAACCCTCAAATAACCATCTAATTAAAAACAGCCAAAGATTGGAATAGACATTTTGCCAAAGAAGATAAATTAATGGCTGGAATAAGTACATGGAAAGATTTTCAACATTAAGTCATTAAGGAAATTCAAATTAAAACCATGGTAAGATATGATTTCACATCCACTAGTGTGACGATAATGAAAAAGACAAAATAGCAAGTGTTGGAAAGGAGGTGGAGAAATGGAACCATCATTCTTTCTAGGGGTATGTAAAATGGTGCAGCTATTTTGGAAAACTGTGCCAGTTTCTTAAACAATAAATTTGAATTTACAATATCATCAAACAATTTCACTCCTAGATATCTACCCCCCAAAATGGAAACATATATCCACATGAAGAAATGTACATGAATGTTATCAGCAACATTATTCATGATACCTCAAAGTGGAACCAATCCAAAGGTCCATTAAGTAGTGACGGGAAAAACACAATATGGTGTATCTGTTCAATGGAATACTTTCATTAACAAACAACTTATACAGGCTACAAAATAGATGACCCTCAAAGAATCCAGATATATAACAAACATCATTCAATTCCATTTATATGAAATATCCAGAAATGGCAAATATATAGAAACAAAGTATATTAGTGGTCACTTGGTGCTAGAGGGAAAACAAAAGTAGACCAGAAGAGTACAAGGGATCATTTTGGTGTGATAGAAATGTTCTAAAACTGGATTGTGATGAGGACTGTATAACTTCATAAATTTAACCAGGTGCAGTGGCATGTGCCTGTAGTCCCAGCTACTGGGTAGGCTGAGACAGGAAGATCAAGAGCCCAGGAGTTCTGCACAAGCCTGGGCAACATAGTGAGACCTGTCTCAAACAAACCAGAAAGGGTAGGCTTCATAAATTTACAAAAATCATTAAATTGAAAATTTAAATGATATGTAAGTTAGACTCAGTGATGCTATTTTTAAAAGAGAGTGTAGCTCAGTGGTAGAATGCATTAGGCTCTGGGTTCGATCCCCACCACAACAAACACAAAAAGAAAAAAGAAACCAACAAATAAACACGATGGGTAAAATTAAGACTGGACAAAGTTGAGATAATTAGTGAACTGGAAGATAATACCAAGAAATTCATTCAAAACACATCACAAAAACAGACTAAAATATGAGACAAGGCAGAAAAAGTCGTGTACAATTAATAGGAGTTGCATGACTCCTCACACACAATCAGTAGAAGTTCCAGAAGAGAATAAAGGAAGTAGGAAAACAACATTCAAGGCGATAACAGCTGAATAGTTTCAAGAATAGAATGTAAGAGTTTTAAAATTGAAAAGGACTTTTCACAGGATAATGAAAAATCCACACCTTAATTAGCAAAACTGAAGAGCATCAAAGACATACTGTATAAAAAAATTGTTAGCGCCAAGAAATTATCTATAAAAGATACCTATATCTTTTTTTTTTTTTTTTTTTTTTGGTACTGGGGATTGAACCCAGGGGCACTCGACCACTGAGCCACATCCCCAGCCCTATTTTGTATTTTATTTAGAGAGACAGGGTCTCACTGAGTTGCTTAGCACCTAGCCCTTGCTGAGGCTGGCTTTGAACTCTCGATCCTCCGGCCTCAGCCTTCCAGGTGCTGGAATTACAGGCGTGCGCCACCACGCCTGGCTGATACCTAAATCTTAAGATTATAAAAATCTTAGAAATAATTGATTTAAATTGCTGAAAGAAAATAACATTTAACAAGAAAATCTATATGTGGTTATGCTCTCATTTAAGATGATAATCCCCCCAAAATACAAAGAATAGAAGAGATTATTCTCTTCTGATCCTCACTGACCCTTACCACAGCATGTTAGTTAAAACAGCAACCATTAAAAGAAGTGGGATTCAAGATACATACGAGAACATAAGAGCTTCACATGTGAAATTTCGTTGATTGTTAAATATAAAAAAAAACACTAAAAACTAAATTAATACCCTGTATAAAAATAATGAGAAGGTGGGCAGGAGTGTTCAATGGATGACTGCAGCACACAAAGGATAGAAATGCTGGAGAGGCCAGGCGCGGTGGTGCATGCCTATAATCCAGCGACTCACGAGGCTGAGGCAGGAGGTGCCAAGAAACTCAGTGAGACCCTGTCTCTAAATAAAATACAAAATAGAACTGGGGATGTGGCTCAGTGGTGGAGTGCCCCCAAGTTCAATTTCCAGCACAAAACAAAACAAAACAAAACAAAACAAAACACTGAAGAGCTTTAGACTTTGGAAAAATTTGTCATTAAGTAATATAGTAGCCAGCCTCCAACAATACCTCCTACTGTACTCACCTCCAGGTATTCATATGATTCAAAAACTGTCTGACCAGTGCTTCCAATAAAAAATAACTGAACTGACAGTTTGACTTCTGAGGCTAGTTCAATAAAGACAAGGCAATTTTCATCCTGATTCCTCTATTAAATCAGTGGCTCTGGGGCAGTGACTCTCAGGGATGATTATGTCCCCATCTCCAGTATGAGGACCATTTGCAGTGTGGAAGACAATGTTGATTATCACAACTGGTAGTGCTACTGGTATCTAGTGGGTAGAGGTCAAGAATGCTGTTAAACATCCTAAATTGCATGGAAGAGTGTGCCCCTCTCCCACAGAGAATTATGTAAAAACAAAAGGTTGAGAAACCTTACTGTAGGGGAAGCTACATGTCACGTCATGAGAACTCTACAATAGTCCCATGAAAGTTTCGTCTGCTAAGAAATTGGGTCTCCTGCCTCAATGACAACTTGCCATCTATGTGCATATTTTTTTTTTTTTTGGTACTGGGGATTGAACCCAGGGGCACTCCACCACTGAGCCACATCCCCAACCCTATTTTGTATTTTATTTAGATACAGGGTCTCACTGAGTTGCTTAGAGCCTTGCTAAGTTGCTGAGGCTGGCTTTGAACTCGTGATCCTCCTGCCTCAGCCTCCCGAGTCGCTGGGATTATAGGTGTGCGCCACCGCACCCGGCTATGTGCATTCTTTTTTAAAAAATATTTTTTAGATGGTGATAGACCTTTATTTGATTTCATTTATTTATATGAGGTGCTGAGAATCAAACCCAGTGCCTCACACATTAGGCAAGCCCTCTACCACTGAGCCACAACCCCAGCTCCAATGTGCATTCTTGAGAGTGGATTCTTCCAGCTCCAGTGAAGCCTCAAATGAATATTGCCCAACCTCATGAGAGACCCATAGCCAGTAGCACCCCATTAAGCCACTCATGAATTTATCACCCACAGAATCTGTGTGAGATAATAAATGCTTATTGTTGTCTTAGACCTCTATGTTTTGGGGTACTGTTTTAGACAACAGATAACTGATACAAACAGGTAAGTCAAACATTTAAGATAATGACTAAAAGAATAGAAATACTGTTTATGGTTTCCACATTAGTACGGGAAAAACAAAGGGGAACTATAAAAAAAACTTTAGTAATCCAACATAAAGCAGAGAAAGAAGAAAATAAAAGAAGGAAAAAAAGAGACAGTGCCAGAATCACAAAAAATACACATATAAATCAAAAGATATTAATTATTGAAATAAATGTGAATGCATTGAACTTACTCATTAAATAATAAAAACATCAAATTAAAAATATCCACCTACATACTACTTATAGGAGAAAATTCTAAAACAAAACAACAGAAATATTGGAAATAAAGTCAATGGAATAATAAATAACAGGAAATACATATGATCAGGAAGCTAACAGTAAATAATAGCAAAAAAAAAAAAAAAGAATTCAAGGCCAAAAATAGAAATAGAGAGGCTACAGCCATATGCAATGGCATATGTCTATAATCCCTGAGACTCAAGAGGCAGAGGCAGGAAGATTATAAATTCAAGGTCAACTTCACCCATATTCCAAAATAAAAAAATGGAAAGGCTAGGGATATAGCTCAGTGGTTGAGGTCCTCTGGGTTCAATCCTCAAGTAGTGAAAAAAGTAAAGTTTTTTCTCTACTGGTATCAATTTTGATAAATTTCCTAAAAATGCATTTAAATTTATTTCTCCTCATTATTTCTTGATGATTTTGCCTTAAGAATGCTGATGCTATGTTATTTTGTACATAAATGTTCAAAAAATGGAGTTTGAGGGCTGAGGATGTAGCTCAGTGGTAGAGCACTTGTCTAGCATGTGTGAGGCACTGGGTTCAATCCTCAGCACCACATAAAAATAAGTAAATAAAATAAAGGTATCATGTCCATCTACAACTAAAAATATTTTTTAAGTAGAGTTTATAATTTGTTCCCTTTTTGATAACTATAAATGCTCTTATTTGTCTAGTTTTATTTTCTGACTAAATTTCATTGGGTATTAAGTTCACAGGGTCTGTTACTTATGTTTGTTCATTTACATTTGCCTTAAATAATTTTGTCTGTCCTTTCAGTTAACTATTACTTTTAACAAGCTCAGTACCCCTCCCAAACTTAGTGACTTAAAATAAAAATTAGTTATTACTCATCTTTCTGTGCATTGCCAGTCTGACCTGGGGTCTCTTATGTGGTTACAATCAGAGATGGTAGTTAAGGCTAGAGTCATCTAAAGATCTGAATGGGCTGGATCCAATATGGCTTCCAATCCACATGTGTAGGGGCAGAATTAAATGGTTAAATATATGTAGATGTAAATGAACCTTTAAAAAATTATGCTAAGTGAAAGAAGCCAAATTCAAAAGATCACATACCATTTGAGTCCATTTACATGAAATAGAATACAATAATTAAGTTCAATGCTATTACTTGGATGTGAAGTGTCCCCCCAAAAACTCATACCAACAATGCAGTAATGTTCAGAGGCAAAATGATTATATTAATCACTTGATGGATTAATGATTCAAATGGATTACTGGGTGGTAACTAAAGGCAGGTGGGGCATAGCTGAAGGAAGTAGGTCACTGAGGGCACCTTTGGGGATTATATATCTTGTCCCTGGCTCCTTGTGCTGTCTCTGCTTCTGGTTGCCCTGAACTGAGCAGCTTTCTTCCATTGTACCCTTCTATCATGATGTTCTTCCTCATCTCACATCCAAAGCAATGGAATTGTCTGACCATGGACCAAACCTCTGAAACCTTGAGCCTAAAACAAATTTTCCTCTTCTAAGTTGTTTTTGTCAGGTATTTTAGTTACAGTGACAAAAAACTAACATTCATAGAGAGAGAAAGATTATTCATTGTTAGGGGCTAGAGATGGGAGGACATGGGGATTGGGAGTTACTGACTAATGGTTATGTAGTTTCTTTTTGGGACAATGGAAATTTCTTAGACTAGACAGAAGAGATGATTGCATAATATTGAGAATGTACTAAATGTAGCCGGGCGTGGTGGTGCACGCCTGTAATCCCAGCAACTCAGGAGGCTGAGTCAGGAGGATCGCAAGTTCAAAGCCAGACTCAGCAACTTAGCAAGGCCTTAAGCAACTCAGTGAGACCCTGTCTCTAAATAAAATACAAAATAGGGCTGGGGATGTGGCTCAGTGGCCAAGTGTCCCTGAGTTCAATCCCTGGTTCAAAAAAAAAGAAAAAGAAAAAGAAAGAGAATGTACTAAATGTCAATAAATTGCACATTTACAAATGATTAGTGGCTAATGCATTTCAATCATACTTCAATTTTTAAAAGTAGATGAGGGATAACCAAGACTCTATGTAAACATCCACGTGCTTAGTTTAGACTTTCTCATGACATGGCCTTGTCAGGGTAGTTAGACTTCTTACCTGGTGGTTGTCTTTTCCTACGGTAACCAAGAAAAGAGGTGAAATTTTTCAGTCCTCTTAAAAGCTAGGCTGAGAGTAGACATATGGTCATTTCTGTCATAGTCTCTTCATCAAAGCAGTAATAGCTCAGTTTAAGAAAGTGGAGAAATAGATGCCATACCTTAATGTGAGAGAGTGACGTGTTTATATAAAGAGATAAATTGATGGTGGCCATGTTTGAGACACACAGTACTCCTTTTATTCACAACCTTTCTAGTAATTCATTTTATATATGCTCTTATAAACAGATTATAGGAAGGTTTTGAAATTATGACCCAATTTCAGAGGTTTTTTTACTAGATAAAATAAGTCCCTTTACATTCTTTGATAAAACTATGCTTTGTCTTCATTTTGTCATCATTTTAAAAACTGCTTTATTGTTACTTTTTAAAAAGGTTTTTATTGTATGGACAATCTGGGGTAAAATGTTTGGAATCATATCCTAAAAATTCCCTGATATATAAGTGATTCTGTTAATAAGGAAAAACTCAACAACATAAAAAAGTTATCAGAGAATATAAAAGGCAGTCCACAAAAATGGAAATAGAGGTGAGATTTAACATATATGAAGAGATTTACTCAACTTCACCAATAGAGATACAAATTAGAACTATGTTGTAATAGGAATACAAAGGAACTTCTCTAATCTAATAAAAGGTATTTAAAAACCCTTTCACTAATCTCAAAGTTAATGGTGAAATACTACTTTTCTCAGGATGTTGAAAAGAAGACACTAATATCCACTGCCAGTGTTGGGTAAATATCTCAAAGGTAGAGTGCTTGCCTAGAATGCACCAGCCTGGTTTCAATCCGCAAAAAAAAAAAAAAAAATATTATTGTCAAAAATAAGATACTAATATCCATTGCCATTAATTCTATCCAACATTATGCTGAAGGTCTAAGGCAAGAAAAAGAAATAAAGGCTATAAAAATTGAAAGAAAAGAAAAATTTTTTACTCATAGATGACATAATTGTAAATGTAGAAAATCCAAAATTAATCTATAATTAATAATTAATAGCCAGGTCCAGGGTTGCACACCTGTAATCCCAGCAACTCAGGAGGGTGAAGTAGAAGAATGGCAAGTTAGAGGTTAGGTTCAGCAACTTAGCAAAACCCTGTCTCAAAATAAAAAGTAAAAGATGAAGGGCTGAGGATGTAGGTTAGTGGTAAAACACCCCTGCATTCAATCCCCAGTACTGGAAAAAGAATTAACTTATTTTAGCGAAGCTGCTGGATAAGAGGTTAACAAACAAAAATCAATTTTATTTCTACAAACTATCAACAATTAGTCATTAAAACATTAAAATAACGCCATATACAATAGCATTTAAAATGACATACCAAGACCAACACAGTGATGCATGACTGTAATTCTAGTAGCTCTGGATGTATAGATCAAAGGCACTCAAAATCCCAGCAAGTTGTGTGTGTATATTAGGGATGAGTAGGGGGGATAAGAAATACAAAAAATTTAGATTAGCTGCAAGACTTACACTAGCAAGTAACAAGACTTAATATTAAACTATAAAATTAAGACAGTGTGATACTGATAGATAGACAAAAAGACCGGTAGAACAGAACAGACTCCAGAAATAGACCCACATTGCTATGGAATGTTTGTGTCCCCTCTAAAATTCATATTCAAACTTAATCCCTAATGGAACAAAATTAAGAAATGGGGCTTTTAGGGGTTGATTGGCCCATGAAGGAAGAGCTCTCATTGATGGGTTCAGTGCCTTATGGAAGGGGCTGGAGGGAACTAGCTAGGCCCTTTTGTTGCCTTTTATCCTTTACACCATGTGAAGACAGTGTTTGTTCCCTCTGAAGGGCACAGCAAAAAGGAGCTGTCTTAGGAGTGTGAGCTGCCACTCCCCAGACACAACCTGTTGGCGCCTTGATTTGGACTCAGCCTTTAGAACAGTGAGAAATAAACTTCTATTCTTTGTAAACAACCTAGTCTAGAATATTTGTTATAGCAAATCCAATGATTGTGTGTGTGTGTGTATACGGACACTGCTATAATACCCAAGACTGGGTAATCCTACCATAAACCACATATATACAATCAGTTGATTTATGATAGAGATACCACTACAATTCAACAAAGAAAGGATAATCTTTTGAAAAATGGCACTGAATCAGTTTGCATATTCAAATGGGTAAAAAGAACCATGATCCCTACTTCATACCATATAATAAATTAATTCATAGATTATAATTGGATCATTTAATGTAAAAATCCAAAACAACCAAACTTCTGGAAGAAAAGATAGGAGAAAATCTCCATGTTGTTGTGGTAGAAAATTTCCTAAGTAGTTCACAGAAAACATTGACCATACAGAAAATAATTTTAAATTGGATTTCATTAAAATTAAGAATTTCTGTTCATCAAAATATATCTTTAAGAGAGTAAACAAGCATTGAAGGTGTTGCTCAGTTTAGAGCATATGCTTAGCGTAAGTGAGGCACTGGGTTCAATCTCAAGCACCAAAAAAAAAAAAAGAAGGAAAAAAGGAGATTAAACAGAGAAATCACAACCATTTTGGAAAACTAGTAGAGTTTACTGAAGCTAAAATGTGCCTATTTTATGCCCAGTAATTCTACTTCTAGATATATAGTATTTTAAAAAACTGAGAGCATATATCTACAAAAGATATATACATGAATTTTCTCAGCTTTGTTTCTTGGCTTTATTCATAATAACTCCAAACTGGAAATTGCCCATATTCTATTAAGAGGAAAATGAATAAACAAATGTGGTAAAATCATAAAATGTAATATTACACAACAATATAAAAAGAAGTCTCTAGCACCAAAAAAATTAATAAATTAAAAATAAAGTTGCATAAAAAGAACAAACTATTGATACAAGCAACAAAATAGATTAATTTCATGGACCAAAAAGAAAGAGTAAATATTACATGAATCTATTTACATGAAAGTTGAACAATGAGTAAATTAATGGATCATGATATGTCAGAACTGTGGTTATGTTGAAGAGGGTAGGTATTGATTGGAAAGAAGTGTAAGGGATTCTTCTTGGATGCTAAAAATGTTTTATGTCTTGATCCAGGTATGTTTACACAGGTATACAATTATTCTCTGCATAACAATGTTTTGGTCTACAATGGACACCATATTCAATGATGGTCCCATAAAACTGCTTTATCTAGTGACTTTGTAGCCATTACTTTTGTGTAAGTGCATTCTATGATGGTCACACAATGATGAAATAACACATTTCTTTAAACATATCCCCATCATTAAGCAAAACATGACTGTATATATATTTTTGTTGCAAAAGGGTGTGTCATAAAAGATTTTCATTCCACAATTGTCCTGCAATCACCCAGTTGTGCTCTATTGGGTAACCCACCTTATCAATTACATGTACTATGTGAGCTGCTGTATTAATTACAGTAATCAACACTATCTGCCACATGGACAAACCCTCAAATTTTAGTGACTTAATATGACAAAGTTTATTTCTCAATTCTGTGCCAGTTCTTGTGTTTCAGGTGAATCTCTGCCATCTTGTAGGTATAATATAATCTGGATCATGAGGCCCTCAAGGTAACAGAGGTAAAGAGAAAACTGGAAGATTGCTCAAGTTGTTTAGAAAGGCAAAGCATGAAAATGGTTTACATCAGTTCCACCTAAGTACCATCAGCCAAACTACTATAGAGGTTACAATCTAACTACCTGGGCATCTAGGAAAAGGAAAGTAAACACAGCATTACCTTTGCATGGGTATCCATTTAAAGTTATTGATGAAGAATCCATTATAACAACTGAGCAACTTGCCTTTAAAGATATGGCAACTGCAGAAAGTAATTAAAGAAAATATGAACAACTGAAGAGATCCTCCCAAACTCCAACACAGAACAAATTCATTTGTCTATATATTTTTTAAAATATTTTTCAAGTTGTTGATGGAACTTTTTTTTATTCATTTATTTGTATGTGGTGCTGAGAATTGAACCCAACGCCTCACACATGATAGGCAAGTGCTCTACCACTGAATCACAAACCCAGCCCTACATATTTATATTTATATTGAGTAAAAATGTTCTTGACTGGCCTTCTCTTACCTAACTCATCATCTTAATCTATATTCACTATTCCCTTTGTGAAATGGGCTATCTGATACCCATAACAAACACTTACAGCTAGTTGGCTACCCTCTAGAATGACCATTCACATCTGCTGTCAAAAAACTGGGCTGTCTACTTACCATGACTCAGATAGATTTGTTCTAAAACCTGTTTTTCCAGTTACATGTGTCATTCTAATTATGTAAATTAAATATTACTCAAGCCCAAGAAATATGAGTTATAAAATTCAAAGAAATTTCTTTATCCTTTAAAAAGTCACAGCAAGGCTGGGGATGAAGCTTAGTGATAGAGCACCTGCCTAGCATGCTCAGTGCCCTGGGTTTGATCCCTAGTACCACAGTGGGGAAGGAGAGAGAAAAAGGAAAGAAGAGCCATAGCAAGACCTGACGCACTGAAACTTCCAGTATGCCGTTGAACTGGAACACAAGAGTATTAAATTATGGCACAGGAAGGATTTCCCCATATGGCAATGGGGTGCATTAGAGGCACAGCTGTGTTTGCCTTACCTCGCTTCACTGCAGCTTTAAAATAACATAAAAGCCAGCTAGTCTTTCATTCTGGCACCCCTGGCCTGGCAGATTTTTTTCATTTCCATCACCATTCTGGACTGTTGACCACCATGAAGAACAAAGGTAGGCTTGAAGACTGACATTTACTCATTTCATTGATCTTTTATGTACTTGTTCACTGCTTTTTTTTTTTATAGGTTTAATAGTGAATAGTGAATCACTTATGTGATCCCTCAGTAATCCTTGAACCTAGAAAAGCCTTTCAGTTCAGATTAGTTCCATGATACATCAGAAAACTGGTGAACATTTTTATGTTTTAAATTAAAATATTCAAAGATGTATCATAATTAAAATAGCACTAAAGCTGTAGCAGAGCCAGATCCCTCTCCCAAAATGGTGGATGATAAAAATCTTAACTGAAATGTGTTGACTTAAGGCTGCTTACTCAGATTGCAATAATAAGAAAGGACAGTCTACCTTTCTGGGAGTCTGGTAGAATCATTCATTCTAGAATGTAGTCCTTAGATCTCCTGTTCCAATCTGAACTTTTGGCTGTAACTACTCCACAGTCATATATTCTCCAATCCAGAAATTTCTGCTTCCTTAAAATGGCAAATCTCCACTTTCATTATTGGGTGAGTGACTATAATCATGGAAAGACTTAGAATAAATTTAGAGGCAAGTAAATATTGGATCTAGAATATCATTTTAGTATTTTGTCTAGCAATAACCTCTGTATGTTTATTCTTTAAGGTGTTTGTTATGCTTAAGAAAATATCTGTTCTTTTAAGCTGAAAGTCATAAGAAAATGTGAATGTATTGAATTTCACTGAGGTGGAAATCTAAGTGGAAATATCCAGTAGGCAAGTAGATATTTTGCTCTGAAACTCAGAGATGTGGATTTTATAAATCAAGTCCCTATGGATGATAATTGAAGTCAAGATGGTGGATAAGATTTCTCTAAAGAGTAATGAAAAAGAAGGAGACAGAAAATGTCCAGAACACAAACTTCTATCAGGATTTTAACTTGACTGTGAGTTATTAAACACATTAAATTTACTTATGTTATGTAATAAAAAGACCAGAGGCAGGCAGTTCATTGTCCATATGACTTAAAGGTGCCAGCAAGTAACCATAATTGTTCTCCTAAACCATCTTTGTTATGTAGGTTTTATTATCATGATTGAAAGGTCACAAGTGCACTTCTAACTTTACATACATGTTCTAGGCAAGAGAAAGGTAAAAGGATGTCTTTGTAAAAGGTTGTCTTTTTAAAATTTCATGATGTTTTGAAATGCTGGGAATTGAACCCAGGACCTTGCACATGCTAGGAAAGCCATATTCCCAGCTCTATCAGGTAGGCTTCTTAATGGCAAGGGGAAACTAGCCTGAGATTGCCGTCTGTGGCTCATGGTCCTAAACTATGTCAAATGGACATCCCTAACTTTAAGGAAAGATAAAGAATTAAGTATTTCATTTTTCCAATCTTTATAGCAGAACAAAGCTAGGAAAGAGGGGAAAGAAAAGGGTATTAATTGAGTCAACCTCTAGTATCTATTATACAACCCTGAGAATTGGAACATTTGGATACTGTCTTGGAAATAAAGAGAATCCACAAAGAAAGCAGTATATTTACAGAGCTAAGAAAGTGGAACAGAGAGAAAGGAATTTCAAACAGGAAGTGTTGTCCACATGAGAGGAGGTAGGCAGGAACATAGGACATGAACTTTAAAACATTATGTACAGCAGTTAACAGGTTGCTGACAAACTTAAGAAGAATAAATTCATTGCAATAGTAGAGACTATGTCATGCCAAAGTGGGTTAAGAGAACCTCTTTTGGAAGTCTTAACTGTAAAAGAAAAGGCAGGATTGAAAATTCAGAATTTCCTTTTTAGTTCTTTCCTCCTCATCACTCAACTCTTTTTTTTTTTTTCCCCCTTCAGTGCTAGGGATCAAACCAGGGCCTCTCACATGCTAGGCAAGAGCTCACCAGTTAGCCACACATCCAACTTGAGCCTTAAGGTTCCTAACCTTAATGTTTCTAACTTTAAACTCAACTCTAACCCTTTTCTCACTATGAATCTATTTCTCTAGTATCTCAGTGAATATCATTATCCCATGTCTATCTGATGACTAAGACCTACGGATTCTGCTTCTGTAATTCATCCCTTCCCACTTCACCTTAACACATCAACAGTTCCCTAACTGGTCTTTCTGCCTCCTTTCTTACTACAGTATATGTGGGAAACTCCAGGCTGCCTCTCCAGTCTTATTCCTCACCACTGGCCTCCCCTTGTAGCATATTTGCAATTTTGACTGCAACAGGCTCTCTCATGTCTCCTGTTGCCCCATATGCTGATTCTTCTGCTCCCTCCTCTTTTACCGCTTCTTCCATTCTTCTAATTTTTCAAAACTCAGCTCAGATGTCACCTTCATTAGGAAGTGTAATTTATTTTAGGACCCATAGCTCTTTTCTTTCATGGCACTGGGATTTAGATGAGCCAAATCCCCAGTCCTTGTTACTTTTTTGAGATAGCAGCTCAACTAAGTTTTCTTGCTAAGTTGCCAAGACTTACCTTGAACTCATCCTCCTGCCTCAGCCTCTGGAATCACTGGGATTACAGACATGTGTCACTGCACCTGGTTCCCATAGTGCTTCTCTATCTCCATTATTTTATTTTATTTTTTTAATGTTATTTATTTATTTATTTATTTTGCGGTGCTGGGGATTGAACCCATGGCTCTGTGCTTGAGAGGCAAGCTCTCTGCCACTGAGCTATATCCCCAGCCCTCTCCATTATTTTAAAGTAGTTCAGTATTTATGATGAATAGTAAATGTTAATTTGCTTGTCTCTCCACTAGACTGTGTATCCTTTAGGGCCTCCTGTGTCTTTATCTATCTATTGACTCATGCCAAACATGGGATTGACATTCCATTGACAGACCTGAAAAAAAATGCTTCATTCTTGATAAAATCTTGTTGAGTAAAGACTTTTAACTCAATACAGTCCTTTCTTTGCCCATTCCAGCTCTGAGAACTCTCCTTTTCCTTCTTTAATATCTCAGTGTACTTTTTTGCTTCTTAGTCCATCTCTTGGTAATTATCTCGCCCAAAGACAAATTTCAGACTAAATCAGATTCCTGTTTGCTACATTCTTGTAGCATTCTCTTTTGTATTGTATTATAATAATTAATGCATAATTTATTTTACTTCATAAAAATCATTTAAGAGGGGCTGGAGTTGTGGCTTAGTTATAGAGAGCTTGCCTAGCATGTGTGAGGTACTGGGTTCAAGTCTCAGCACCACATACAAATAAATGAAAAAAATAAAGGTCTATCAACATCTAAAAAATATTTTTAGGGGCTGGGAATATAGCTCAGTTGGTAGAGTGCCTGCCTCGTAAGCATAAGGCCTCTGCGTTCAATTCCTGGCACCACAAAAAAAAAGAAAAAAATATATATACATATATATATTTATAAAATCATGTAAGAGCATAACACAAAAATTTAAAAGATACTTAACATAGTAATTCTGTGTCAGGAAGTTGGGAGTGGCTGGAATGGGGAGATCCTGGCTCAGAATCTCTCATAAACTTTCAGTCAAGATATCAGCTGGGGCTGCATTATTTAAGACTTGACTGGGACTGGAGGATCCCATTCCAAGACAACTGACTCAAAAGGATGGTGAGTTGATGCAGGTTGTTGTTGTTGTCAAAAGGTCTCAGTTCCTTGCTATGTGGACTTCTTAGACTACTTAAGTATCCTCATAACATAGCAAATGAATTCCTCAAGAGCAAACTATCCACAATCTCTTTTATGGCCTAGTCTTGGAATTCAACTCCTATTTCTTCAGTATCCTTTTAGTTGCACAACTCAGTCCTATTCAACATGGAAGGAGACCACTCAATAGTGTGAATAGCAGAAGCTCACTGGGGACCATCTTGGAGGCTGACTACCATAACCTCTTTGAAGATTATTATCATATAGGCATTTGTCATTTGGTGGTTTTAGCAGATACAAGAAGGAAATGAGAAGTAACAAGATTGAGCCTTCATTACATGGCACTTTATTTTTTGTACCACACATTGAACTCAAGGGTACTTAATCACTGAGCCACATCCCCAGACTCCCCGCTTTTTTCAGTTGTAGATGGACACAATAACTTTATTTTATTTATTTATTTTTTATGTGATGCTGAGGATGGAAGCCAGTGCCTCACATGTGCTAGGCAAGCACTCTACCACTGAGCCACAATCTCAGCTCCCCCTCTTTTTAAAAAAATTTTAAATGTTGAGACAGGGTCTCGCTAGGTTTCTCACAGCCTCACTAAGTTGCTGAGACTGAATTTGAACCTGCGATCCTCCTGCCTTGGCCTCCTGAGCCCCTGCAATTAGAGGCACACACCACCATACCAGGCATGTTAGACACAAGTTATTTAAGACAAGAGGGTTTTGTTTTGCTTTTTTGGTTTGTTTTTGTTTTTGTGGTACTGGGAATTTAACTCAGGGATGTTCTACCAATGAACTATTCCCTTAACCCTTTTCATTTTTTATTTTGAGACAGGGTCTCACTAAGTGCCCAGACTAGCCTTGAATGTTTGATCCTTCTACCTCAGCCTCTTGGCTCTGAGATTACAGGCATGTAGCACCATGCCTAGCAAGATGAGTTTTTTAAGATAAAAGTATATCAGCATCTGTTACCTCTAAAAGTAGAATTTGAATCCATGTTTATATGGCCCCCAAATCCATGTTTTCAATTTTTAACCTCTGTAAATTACAAATGTAATGTACGTAAAGAAATTTTAGAAAACAAACATATTGATAAATTATTATTAAGGGTGAACATCCATGTAACCACCATCTGAATCAAGAAGTACAATATTGCCAGGAGCGGTGATGGATGCCTATAATCCCAGCTGCTCAGGAGGCTGAGGAGGAGGATCTCAAGATCAAAGCCAGACTAAGCAACTTGGTGAGACCCTAAGCAACTTAGCAAGATTCCATCTCAAAATAAAAATAAAAAATGATAGGGATGTGGCACAGTGGTTAAGCATCCCTGGGTCCATTCCCCAGTATCAAAAAAAAAAAAAAAAAGAAATAGAATTCTGTCATCAGATGCCCTACACAAGACTGCCCAATTCCAACAAAGATTAAGTACTATCCTGACTTTTATGTCACTTTCTTTTTTTAAGATAATTTTAATTGTTACATTATAACTATACATAATAATGGACTTCATTGATCAATTTCATTTCCCAGTTAGCAATTACTTTCTTCTGGTTTTCTTTTCATTTATTCATTTTTTTCTTGTATTTCTTTTTCTTTTTTCTTTCTTTGGTGCTAGGGTATTGAATGCAGGGCCCTGCACATGCTAAGAATGCACTCTACCACTAAGCTATTCCACTAGTCCAGCAATCACTTTTCTGCTTTCCTTTATAGATTTACCACTTTAGTATATCTCTAAATATTATAATTTAGTTTACCTGTATTTCAATCAGATAAATGATCCAACTCTATTCTTTCTTTCTTTCTTTCTTTTTTTTTTTTTTTTTTTTTTTTTTT
>JAJEJO010003436.1:333615-390105 GCA_020662805.1 Glaucomys volans
GCCCAACTCTATTCTTCTCTTAAATATTTTTTTAGTTGTCAGTGGACATTTTATTTATTTATTTATTTAATTATATGTGGTGCTGAGAATCGAACCCAGTGCCTCACACATGCTAGGCAAAGGCTCTACCACTGAGTCACAATCCCAGCCCCAATATTCTTTTACATTTGGTTTCTTTCAACAGAAAGATTTTGTTAGATTTATCCACATTGCAACATAAAATTATAATTGCTTCAGATTATTGTACAGTATTACATTACATAAATATATCACAATTTGTTTATCCACTTTACTGGAGTGCTTCTAGGTTGTGGCTATTATAAATACTGCTGCTCATTGCAGAATAATGTCCTGCTCAATGATGTGAATATGTTCTGAGAACTCCATCATTTGGTGATTTTGTCTTTGTGTAAACATCATAGAGTGCTTATACAAACCAAGATGGCTACAATGTCATGAGGTGATATAATCTAATGGGACCACCATCTATATGCAGTCCAGTGATAACTGAAATATTATGTGGCACATGACTACATTTGTTTTTCTATAGAACCTACAGTAGAAGTAAATTTCTGGGTCAAACAATATGAAGTTATGTAATTTTCTTAGATAGTTCTAAATAGTTTGCTACAGTAGTTGTATCTATTTTTGCCCCCATTGTTAAAAGAGTTCCAGTTACAACAGGTGTTGGCGAGGATGTGGGGAAAAGGGTACACTCATACATTGCTGGTGGAAGTGCAAGTTGGTGCAGCCACTCTAGAAAGCAGTGTGGAGATTCCTTAGAAAACTTGGAATGGATCCACCATTTGACCCTGCTATCCCACTCCTTGGCCTATACCCAAAGGACTTAAAAATCAGATTACTACAGTGATGCAGCCACATCAATGTTCATAGCTGCTCAATTCACAATAGCTAGATTGTGGAACCAACCTAGATGCCCTTCAGTAGATGAATGGATAAAGAAACTGTGGTATATATACACAATGGAATATTATTCAGCCATAAAGAAGAATAAAATTATGGCATGTGTAGGTAAATGGATGATGTTGGAGACTGTTATGCTGAGATTAGCCAATCCCAAAAATCCAAAGGTGGAATGGTCTCTCTGATAAATGAATGATGATGCATAATGCGGGGGGGGGGGGGAGGGGGGAAAGAAGGGAGGAAGGATAGATAGCATAGAGGGAAGGGAGGGGTGGGGTCAGGATGGGGGGGTAAGAATAATAACAGAATGAGACAGACATCATTGCCCTGTGTACATGTATGAATGCACGGATGGTGTGACTCTACTTTGTGTACAACCAGAGAAACAATAGCTGTACTCCATTTGTGTTCAATGAATCAATAAGTAAATTTAAAAAAAAAAGAGTTCCAGTTACTACATATACTTGTCTAACCCAGATACTATTAAGCTCTCTGATTTAGGCATTATGCTGGAGTTTATGAATGTAGTATTGCAGCTTTTTTGCATGTATATGTGTTTTGTTTGGTTTAGTTTGGTTTGGTATCAAAGATCAAACACAGAGGCACTTAACACTGAGTTGTATCCCCAGCCCGTTTTATTTATTTATTTATTTATTGAGATAGGGTCTCACTAAGTTGCTTAGGGCCCCATAAGTTCATAAGGTTGGTTTTGAACTTAAGGTTCATAAGGTTCATAAGGTTCATAAGTTCATAAGGTTGGTTTTGAACTTCTGCCTCATACTCCAGAGTTGCTGGGATTATAGGCAGTACCACTACGCCTGGCTGCTGTATACTTTCTTAATGCTACCATTTGATAAGCAGAAATTTTTAATTTTAATGTAGTCATTTATATCAATCTTTTCCTTTGGCTGAGCAAGGTGATGCATACCTGTAATCCCAATGACTCAGTGGCTGAGGCAAGAAGGTCGCAAGTTCAAGGCCAGTCTCAGCAATTTAGTGGGGCCCTGTCTCAAAAAATAAAAAGGGCTGGGAATAGAGCTCAGTGGTAAAGCACCCCTGGGCTCAATCCCTAATACCAAAAACTGAAAAATAAATAAAAACATCTTTTAACTAGTAGTTGTTACTTTTTGTGTATTTACAAATAAACGTTTTACAAATCCAAGATCCTGACAATATTCTTTTAATTGATCTTTGAAGAGACAAATCTAAGGACCGATGTGTCATACGTCTCCTTCAAATAACTCAATGGAAAAGCAAACATATTAGAGACTAAACGCCAAAGGATTCTCCTTTGCAAAAAAAAGGAAAATCAAAATAAGACAATAACAGCAACAACCCATTTTCTGGGTCAGGAAACTCTACTGTTTGCATTTGTTCTAGAAAAATGCAAAGCATTAAGGTGCCTTGCCTGTGGGACCGTGGTTCATCGTATGTCGTCTGATTACATTTTACTTTGAATGTTTCCCCATTTACATTTTTCATTTTATATTTATTCACTGTGACATTGTGGGTATGTGTATCCATGTGTTCTTAGCATGATAATCTTCTAAAAACATTATTGTTTCCCTCATATTCAGATCTATAATCTAGAGGGAATTGATTTCTAGTGTTTGATGTAAAGCCGCAATTCCAGTGTGATTTATCGAAAAAAAACTGTCCTCACACCACTGCTCTGTGATGCTATATTGGGCAAAAAACAAGTGCATGAATCTGTTTTTGATTTCTCTATTTTGTCCCACTGGTTTGTCCATCTCTTTGCTAAATCCACATTTTAAAATAATGCTTGACTTACCACAGAGCAAGTGCTGATGCCTAGTTTTTGTTCTTCAGAGGTTTTTGGTAGTATGTGTGAGGCTCTTTGTTTGATCCCCAGCACTCAATAAATAAGTAAACAGGTTTTGGTTATTAATTATTTGCCTTCCACATAAAATTTGAATGAATTTCTCTAGTTCCAGTACAAAAACAAGGTAGTATTCTGCTTTAGACTGCATTGAATAAATACATCAATTTCGGATGAATTGATAGTCTTACAATATTGAGTTATTTACTTATTTCTTTTTGTGGTACTGGGGATTAAACCCAGGGACACTTTATCACTAAGCAACATATGGAACCCTTTTTTACTTTGAGACAGGGTCTCACTAAGTAGCCTATACTGGCCTCAAACTTGTGATTCTCCTGTCTGAGTCTTCCAAATTGCTGGGATTATAGGCATGTGCCACCAACTCAGCAATACTGAGCTTTTTTTCTTTTTTTTTTATTGTGGTGCTGGGAATTGAACCCAGGGCCTTGTGCTTGCGAGGCAGGCACTCTACCAACTGAGCTATATCCCCAGCCCAATATTGAGCTTTTTTAAACCCTTTAAACTTTTATCTATTTATTTATTTACTCATTCATTCATTCATTCATTCATTCATTCATTTATAATTCCCTCAGAAAGTTGTATGGTTTTCTATATAAAATCTTCCACGTACTTATTGGCTTTGTTCCTAGATACTTAATTTTTTTAAAAAAATTTTCAGTTGTTGATGGACCTTTATTTTTTTATTTATATGCAATGCTAAGAATTGAACCCAGAGCCTCACACATACTAGGCAAGCACTCTACCACTCAGCTACAACCCCAGTCCAGTACTCGATATTTTTGATGTTATTGTAAACATATTATTATTTTGTGGTGTAAATATATAACCAGCTTAAATTTGATTGAATATTAATAATTTTAAATGAGATATTTTAAAAATTCCATTTTGTTAAAGATTGATACATAGAAATGAAATTAACACTGTGTCCATAAACTTAGCTAAACTATCTTTTAAATTTTAATAATTTTTTATAGATAATATCATCTAGATTGAGGCTGGTATATTTATTGCTACCACCACTCCCATAGCTTTCTTGCTATGAAGTTACCATGGCTGTATTTCCCCATTAGAGCCATGGGCTTGTAATACAGTCCTCCCTATAGACCTATTTTTTCTGAGTTCTAGTAATTTATTAATTCCTTGCCTATGAGGCTCAGAGGTAGTAACAGCTTCCAATAATTTTAACCCAAGTGTACTATCTTTTGTGATTTCACTAAATCCTGCTAACAGCTTTATTTATAATCCCTTTATTGGGCTAGGGATGTAACTCAGTTATAGAGTGCTTGCCTGGCATACATGATGCTTTGGGTTTGATCCCCAGCTCTGCAAAAAACATATGAAATAATCCCTTTATTAATTTTGTTTTATACTACCTGAGTTGAGCTGGATTCAGTAGTGCACATCTATAAACCCAGATATTTCAGAGGCTGAAGCAGTAGGATCCCACATTTGAGGCCAGCCTGGCCTATGTAGCAAGGCCCTGTGTTAAGATAATAAATAGAACTGGGTACAGTGGTGCATGCCTGAAATCCCAGTGGCTTAGGAGGCTGAGACTGGAGGATCAGAAGGTCAAAGCCAGCCTCAGCAACTTAGCAAAGCTCTAAGCATCATAGAGAAACCCTGTCTCTGAATAAAATATTAAAAGGGTAGGGGATGTGGCTCTGTGGTTAAGTGCCCCTGGATTCAATCCCTGGTACAAAAAAGAAAAAGAAAAAAGAAAGAAATATAAAAAGGACTTGGGTTATGTCTTAGTGATAGAGTACCCTAGGTTCAATCTCCAGCGCCAGGAAAAACAAAACAAAATAAAAAACCCAACCTACTCAATTCGAGTTTGTAATCTCTTTCCTGCTAAGACACTAATTAATATGCTTTCCTCTATACTTTCCATCTTTTTGCCTTTTCATGGTTAATTCTGTTTGTTTTATGGTGCTGGGGATTGAACCCAGGACCTTACACATGCTAGGCAAGGACTCTATCACTGAGTTATATCTCTAGCTCTTACAGTTTATTCTTCATTTTATTCTCACTCATCCTCCAAATCCCAAAATCTCTCTTCAGATGTGTCTAATATACTGAGGAATCCATAAACCAATTTCTTGGTTTTATGTCATTTTTTAATCCTAGAATTTCTATTGACTCAATCAATTCTGTAATGATACTTCATAATTTTTAAAGTTCTGTGTCTTTTTTAAAGTTACTTGCTTGTTCATAATAGGTGTCTGGTAATACTACTACCTGCAGAACCTAGGGCCTGTTTTCTGTTGTTTGTGTTACTTTCTATTAATGGGATCTTCTCTATTTGTGAGACTGAGTGAATGCTAGACATGTAATATTTTAAATATTTGTAGAAATATTTGTGGACATAGGTTACCTTTTGTATCTTCCTTTAGGGATAATTTATATTTGGATAGCAGTGGCACTAATGTGACATAGGTATTAGGATATGACTTCATGTTATCTGTGCGATGCCAACGATAGATGACGTCCATGCCAGGTTTTCCTCACTATAAGTTCATCTTTTCTTACACAGAACAGTCCTTTAATGTCTCAAAACAAAAGTTGGGATGGTCCCCTTCCTTTGGTAGATCCTGGATTTCAAATTTTGTACCTTTGGTTAGGTGCAGTGGTATACACCTGTAATAATCTCAGGGACTTAGGAGGTTGAGGTAGGAGGATCATAAGTTCCAGGCCAGTCACAGCAAGTTCAAGTTCAGCCTGGACAACTTAGTGAGACCTTCCTCAAAATAAAAAATAAAAAGAGCTGGGAATGTAGCTCAATGGCAGAGTACCCCTGGGTTCTATCTCCAGTAAAATCAAAAGACTTTTTTTTCTTCTTTTGTACCTTTGTCTCTCAGGTCACTGAAAAGTGATGTTCAATATCTCAACAGCTTTGAGGCCCTAGCAAATACCTCCTTTTACTCCAATGAGGGGTTCATTTCACTAGATTTTTGCTTTCCCTCAATTTTTTGCCAGTAATTTCTCACTATCCTGTTAGTGCTTCAATAGTTTTGATATGTATATTTTAAAAATACATATTTGATCTAGTGCAGTGACACCTACCTGCAATCCCAGAGGCTCAGGAGGCTGAGACAGGAGGATTGTGAGTTCAAAGCCAGTCTCAGCAAAAGTGAGGTGCTAAGCAACTCAGTGAGACCCTGTCTCTAAATAAAATACAAAATAGGGCTGGAGATGTGGCTCAGTGGTCAAGTGCCCCTGAGTTCAATCCCTGGTACCCCCCAAAATAAATAAATAAATACATACATACATAAATAATCAAACATATTTGGTTAAGAATTTTTGTATCTAATTTACCACCTATGTCTTTAGCAGAAAGCTATGCATTTTCCATTAAGAGAAGAACACAATAATTCAACTATTGCCAACAGGAAACAGCTAGGTCAAGTAAAGATGTTTCAAGATAGGAAATGTTTAAAAGCATATTCCAAGATAGGGGTAAAGAACAATGATGTTGAATAGGAAAATGGTAAGCAGAGTTTAAGGTGCCCCTCTCCCGGAAAAAAAAAAAAAAAAAAAAAAGGGGGTGAACAGTATAAAATTAGGACTGAGCATTAGGAGGAAGGAAGAAAACTTTTTGAGAATGCAAATAAACTGATGGAAAACAAGATGTTATAATTTCACAACTGCAGTGAATTTGGAAACATTCTAGATCTTCAGCTTACACTGTTCTCAGACTAATTATTGACATTTTAAATATCAGATTTCTCTTCCATAAAATAAGCACCATTTCATCAATCCTAAGGGTTTTTATTATTAAATATAATAACAACAGAGCACTATGTTCTATGTCTTCATTGCACTAGCTACAGTTGTAATTTTACATGTTTTTATGATTGATTAATGTTTTAGTTTGACATCAGAGTGTAAACTTCATAAGGGCAGGTCAGTTCCTATTTTCATTGAAGCAATCAGTATTGAGTGTACACTCTGTAGGAGCTCATACAATAATAAACAAGGTAGGTAAGGTAATCATTATCTTCCCAGAGCTTGATTTAGGATACATTTAAAATACCAAATACTCAATAGATATTTGTTGATTGACAAGATTTTATAGAATCAAAATAACATGAGGACAAAAAAGTTGTGGTTCAGTGGTAGAGCATTTGCCTGGCATGTGTGAGGCCCTGGGTTCAACTCTCAGTACCACATATAAATAAATAAAGTAAAAGATCCATTGACAACTAAAAAAATAAAATAAAATAAAATAAAAAATAACATGAATGCCCAAAATTCATTAAATGGTGAGAGGTTTATACAAAAAAAGTAGGTTATCATTACTTTGTGAAGACTATTCGTTACACAGAAAAAAATATATATATAATAGATGCAGCTAGAACAGCTCAAATGTTGGTCTTACCTATAATGCTGTTTAGTGTATTTGCAAAGAATGGGAGATAAAACTGCAACTTTAGGAAAAATGAAATGCAATATCCAAACAATAAGCTGAACTCTCATGTTTCTTAACTTAAAATATTTCACTAAAATATGGGAACAGCAAAAAAAATTGTACCAAAGAAACATTCATTGAAAAGTGAATTATATAAAATAATACTCATAGGTTAAATGACAAAATTAAATATTCCATATGTTAAAAGTGATATATTTATTATCTCCATTTTATATTTTCTCTACTACCCCCCCAAAAAGTAGATTTGTGTATGAATCTGCCCCCCAGTTATCATGAGTAACTTCAAACTTCAAATATTTTTTAAAATATTTTTTTAGTTATTGATGGACCTTTATTTTTATTTACTTATATGCAGTTGCTGAGAAGTGGGCCCAGTGCCTCACACATGCTAGGTGAGTACTGTATCACTGAGCCACAATCCCAGCCCCTCAAACCTATTTTTACATGTTTAAGCAGAGTAAAATTTACAATATTTCTCCAATTAGTAACATTTTGCTACATTTACATTAGTGATTGGTAACATATTGCCACATTTGCTTTTATCTCTCTTTCCCCCAATCATTTGCAAGTCAACTGCAGGTAGAATGATAAAATACCTCCAAGAATCTCAGCATCCATCACCTAAGACCTAGGACATTTTATATAACTATATCACACTCCAAATATTTTACATTGGTATAATGACAAAATTTAACATGTCATCACGTATTAAATCATCACAAAATTTCCAGTTGTCTCTTTGGTAGCCACCACCCACCAGCCCTGCCACACACACCCTTTGATTCAGGATTCTAACAACAATCATTCATGCAATTTAGTCATTTTTATTCTAATGGTTTGGACTTTGGGGGTTTTTATTTATTTATTTGTTTTGCAATGCTGGGGATTGAACCAAGGGTGTTGCACATGGTAGGCAAGAGGTTTACCACTGAGCTACACCCCCAGCTAGTCATTTTATTCTAGAGCAACTCTACTGCTTTTATTTTCACCATACTGCTCTTTTAGAGTCCAGAAGAGGGGCTGGGGTTGTGGCTCAGTGGTAGAGCACTTGCCTAGCATGCATGAGGCCCTGGGTTTGATTCTCAGCACCACATAAAATAAAATAAAGGTATTGTGTCCACCTACAACTAAAACAAAATATTTAAAAAAAAAAAGTCCAGAAGGGCAGTTATTTCACCTACAATAGGAATTGTCTTTATGAGATTCAGGCTAAACATTCTCAGCATTTTGGCTAGTGATGTTATATCTTCCCCAAGTGCATTAGATCAGAAGGCACAGATACCCATTTTAAGGTAACTTTATTAGATTTTTTTTGTCTTCTTAAAAGAAGACAGTCAAAAATCCATTTCCCTTAAATATACTGTTAGTTTTGGGTTGCTGTCACACCCCTTACTCCCACCCCTACTTTAAAGTGTCCACAGGAAGCTGGGCTGGTGGCCCACACCATAATCCCAGTGACTCGGGAAGCTGAGGCAGGAGAATCAGGCAGAAGGATCATAAGTTCGAGGCCAGCCTCAGCGACTTAGTGAGGGCCTATCTCAAAATAAAAAATGTTTAGGGCTGGGGATATAGCTCAGTTTGTAGAGTGTTTGCCTCATAAGCACAAGGCCCTTGGGTTCAATCCCCAGCACCACTAAAAAATAAAAATAAAAAATATGTTTAAAAGGGCTGGGATGCGGCTCATTGATCTCCAGCACCAAAAAATGAAATTAAATTTAGATTGAAATCTGAGGTTTAATGCAAATGTGGCCAATAGTTAATTGTTGGCCCCTTGGTAAACCTCTTAAAATCTTCACTTACACAGGGTTGGAAGGGAGTGAGCCAGAGTGAGAGAGAGGGAGAAGAGATTGGGCCAGAAGATTTCCAAAGAGCCTTTGAATTCTAAAACGCTATAACTGTGAAACCAATGTTTTGGTAGAGATAGAGCTGGATTTGGAATCAGGAGGCTGGGATTTGAGCACAGCTCTGCCACATACCAGCTGTGTGAACATGGACAAGTCATTTAATCTCTCTAAATCTTGGAGAGATTTACCTCATAGAGTTGGGAAGGATTAAGGGGGTTACTGTATGTCAAAGTGTCTTGTAAACACTTTGTGAAAGTGAAGAACTAACTACTCGAATGTAAGGAATAATTTTATAATGTTCAGTCTTCCTCCTTTTGAGCTAATTTGATTTAAAAAAAAAAAAAAGTAACCTAAAGTGAGTCAGACCTCATCAATTTCGGTTTTAAAACCAGGAAATGGGGGTGGGGGGCGCAGGAAATGCCAGAACAGATAATTGTGCATTACACTCAGTTTATAGAACTTCTAGTTTCATTCCATCAATCTTATGCTTTGATGATTATACTGGCTAAAATTACCAATAAGTACTCACTTGTACTGCTCAGTTCTCCATAAGGTCACCGTTCTTGGAATCCCAAAGTTTGAGGGACAAAACAGTGAACATAGCATAGTATGATGACAACAAGTATTTTTAAGCTGATTTCCCCATTCTGTGAACAAATTTGTGTTGAGTCGTTGGGTCCACAGAGGAGGATGGCAAACCGAGGCACATAACAAGTGGAAATTTTGCTGATTTTCAAGCAAGCAGGGGGAGCCCTGAAATAAACTAAGCTTCAGTGGGTTAAAGGCATGACATTTTTCTCTGGGACAAGCAGTGTCGCACAGGCGTGTCCCATGTTTTCTTGGAGGCCTTTAGAATGGAACTCGGGGACCCCAGTTCATTAGTGCACACTGGCCACATTTTTTTGATTATTCAGCAGAACTGAAGAAGTATTTCCCTGGGAGAGGTTCGGCGCGTGCACACGCCCCCTTCGTTAGTGTTGAGTAACGCGCGAACTATCTATGCGATGCAGTGTCCAGCACACTGCTGTTGCTCAAAACTCGAGACGTTGCAAGAAAATGGCTAACGAGGCCGCGGGGAACCGCGGCGCGGCGGACGTTGGTTCGGTTGGACGTGCCTGACCTCGCAGCCTACGCAGAGGGGTCGCACTACCCAGGTGGCAGCGAACAGCTCCACGGAGCGCGCCGCGCCCGTGCCCGCGCCAGTTTGCGCACGCGCGTCCGTCATCCGGGTGCCGGCTGCGGCTGCAGGTTGCGCCGGGGTGGCGGACCGGGGGCGGGGCCAGCGGCTCATTGTGCGCAGCGCTGCGCGGCGCCGCCGGCCGCCGAGGCCTGGGTGGAAGTTGGCGCTGCTGCCGCCGCCCTGCAGCCCACTCGCTGCCTCGGCAGCGCACTGCTCTTCTAAGATGGCTGCCGCTACCGGTGCTGTGGCAGCCTCGGCTGTCCCGGGTCAGGCGGAAGGTAAAAAGATCACCGATCTGCGGGTCATCGATCTCAAGTCCGAGCTGAAGCGGCGGAACTTAGACATCACCGGAGTCAAGACTGTGCTGGTCTCCCGACTCAAGCAGGTGAGGCCCGGCGAGGTCCGCGAAGGGGAGCTTAGGCCGCGCCTCGGCGCCCCCCCTTCCGCCGCAAACCCTGGCCGCCCGCAGCCGCCAGGACCCGCGGGGCAGCGCTTTAGGGAGGCCCCGGGCGGCGCCAGCGCGCGTGTGGAGGGCGAGGACCCTCCCGCGTCGCCCCCGCCCCCGCGCGCCGGGCAGGGCCTGCGAGGGGCCCGCGAGCCACCCGGGACCGGCCGCCGCAGCCAAGTGCGCCCCGCCTCCTCCGGGACGTCCCCGCCGGGCTGCGAGGGCAGCGGCCGGCCGGCGCGGCCTCCCAAGGGCGATCGTGGAGACCTGGGGGGCGCTGGGTCCCCAGCCTTTAGTCATGGTGAGCGTGTGCATTTCTTGGGCTCGGAGGGAATGGTTACTTTGGTGACTTCTGCGAAGTTACCGTTTAATTGTACCCAACCGTTTCCTTCCCATCTTGGGGTAATTGGTAGTGGGAGTTGATGGGTGGGTGAGAGAAAGGTCTTGTTTTCTACTGCGCTTTTAGTTTTTGTATCAGTGTAACAACCGTTTTCATCCCTGATTAGCTTTCTGGTTTATTTGAGCGTTGGAATGAAGTAGAGGAGCAATAAGTTTGCGCTGTAGAGATTAGGGGAAAAAAACCTAGTTATTTCCTTCAGTAGCTAGAAACTTTTCTGCTATAGAGCATATTCAGATTTTTCTTCAATATGATGATATGTGATATTTAATTTTCGACTCGGTAAAATTTAAAGCTCCATGTGATTTTGATACCTAATGATATTTTCCCCCTGAAAGTTTCCCTCACTCTTTCGTGTAGCTTAATTACTCCTTTTTGAAGTCGGTTTATGAAATAACTGGCAATTCTAATGTCTCGAGGCTTGAGGTTTGCTAATTTTTTTCATTTCTTTTTTATAAAATAAGTTTAGATAGATTGTGTAGCATATTAACTTCTCTTTCTAATGTAGGCTATTGAAGAGGAAGGAGGCGATCCAGATAATATTGAATTAACTGTTTCAACTGATACTCCAAACAAGAAACCAACCAAAGGCAAAGGTTGTTACGAGTTATGAACATATTTTAAAATATATTTTGGTTATATAACTTGCCTCTGCTCTTGTGCCACTTGCCCTGTTTATATAGTGCTACTCTTTGCTATTTCCCTCTGGCACTCTGCCTTCTTGGGTCAAGGAAGAAAAGTTACTGTTGCCAGGCTCTGTGTAACTTGTATCCTTTAAGATTCGGCTGAAGCTGACCAGAAAGTGAGAACAGTTCTTTATTGCTTCCATGCAAAAGTATAAAGTCAACTTGCATAATAATTCTTCATAGTGTGAAAACTTGAACAATAAAATCCTCTTTAATACATGTCTACCTTGCCCCACAATTGGCAGAGTATTGATGGAATTCCTACCAAATCTTTCACCTTGGCTCCTTGCTGTTCTCTCTAGTTTTAAAAAATTCTATAACTTTTATGTTTGGAATTTTGTTTGACTCCGTGAACTTAATTTGCATTTATGCCATTATCCATTCTAATAATTTTCAGTGAAATTCAAAGAGACCTTACCAATTATACAAACAAGGTAGGGAAAAAAATCCATAATTAATTAGCTTTAAAAGAAAGTTTTGAGCGATATAGGAATGTTAAACATTTTTATTTTGTAACTTCTATATTAGCCTAGATACCAGGATATGATGATTTAGCATATAGCTAAAAGTGATTTTAAATTAACATTGTGATAACAAGTGGGACTTAGGTGTTTTTAAAGCATCTGGTGAGTGAACTCTTTATTTGAGTATTTGCAAATTCCTCCCTGTAAAGGGCAGGCAGAGGGTGGACATGATGTATCTGTATCCTGGTAGCTATCTACAGTTTCCATGCAGAGTATGGCATGACATCTGCAGCATTTTGTTTTGTAATCTAACTTTCTTTACTGCTTTTTGTGTTCCAAATGATACTACAACTACTGAGTGATTATACTTAGAAAAAATAATTAAATGGATTAATCTTGAAAAGAGGGGACTCTGAACTTTGTCCTTAGACACTCAGCATTAAGACTAGTCCAACTCACTATTTTGAGAGACCCCTATTTGTTCGAAAGGAAATTGAAAAGGGCTAAGAAGCGTTGCCTGGTGAGATGGGAATGACAGAGGTGGAGATGGAGTTTAGAAGAGTAAGAAGAGCTGTGGCTTTACTGTAACTTGGACTCACTGTAGCCCTTTGAGAGGTACATTTGTATCACCTTGAAAGATACATTTCCCTATGTTTAGAGAAGCCAGATGGATCTTCCAAAATGGGGAAGTATAAGAAATTCAAAAATAAGTATATTAGGAATTAACCGTGTTTCTTGCAGTGTTTTTGATTCATATTTTTTATTTGGCAAGTTGTGATAATATGACAGATGCTGTGTATTAATCACAGTCCCAAGTTATTTGAGTTGAATATTAATGATTTTAGCATTTAGAGTAAACTTCATTTGATTTATTCAGTTTTCATCTACTTTTCTTTTTATATCCCCCCTTTTTTGTTTTGATTAGAAACTTCATTTATCTTACCCATAGAAATAACTTCAGCAATATGTTTAAGGAATATTTCAGTATCACTATTTTTTAAAGAATAAACATTTTTATCAGTATGTTAATTTTCTTTGATATAGATAATAAATATACTTGAACTTTATTCTGTAACTTTGATGTTAAGGTGTTTTGAGGTCTTTAGTTAGAAGTTGTAGTATTTATTCTTTTGTTTGTGCAGACTACTGATTACTTAATGAACCTTATTCTAGGACATGCATGACAAATAGCTCTAGTCTTCTTTTTTGGGGGGTGGGTATTAAGGATTGAACTCAGGGGCACTTGAGCACTGAGACATATCTCCAGTCCTATTTTGTATTTTATTTAAAGACAGGGTCTCACTG
The DNA here is from genome assembly GCA_020662805.1 of Glaucomys volans. Lineage (NCBI taxonomy): Eukaryota > Metazoa > Chordata > Mammalia > Rodentia > Sciuridae > Glaucomys > Glaucomys volans. The sequence goes on from JAJEJO010003436.1 coordinate 347,151, forward strand.
AGTTTCTTAGCACCTCATTTTTACTGAATCTGGCTTTGAACTCATGATCCTCCTGCCTCAGCCTCCTGAACTGCTGGGATTACAGGTGTGTGCCACTGTGCCTGGTGCTCTGGTCTTCTTGAATTTCACTTATCATTTTTCTGAATATTATCTAAATTACAAAGAACATAGTGCAGAACCCCAAATTACAACCTAGTTTGAATTAATTTACAATTAAGGTAACTGTAGATAAGATTATTATTTTTATTTACTTTGTAGTGTTGGAGCTAAAATCCAGGTCCTTGCCCATGCTAGGCAAGTGCTCTACCACTGAGCTGTATTGCCAACTCCCTAAGATTATTTTAATGAAGAAGTTTGAAAAATACCCTTTAGATTCTATAAGGAAACTTATTAAAAGGCTGATATTTAACAGATTTTTAAAACCAAGGTTATAAGAAATTAAGTTGGCTTTTTCACATTATGTCAATTTTTCAGTCTAGTTGCTAAGTTGATACATTGAACTCTGTTTTGCCAAATTTTACTTTACTTAGTGGTATCTACATTGAAAATAATTTCATCTTGGTCATGCAATTTTTTTCCTTCAATTGGTTTGTTTCTTTTACTGTGAAATTGGAAATTTTACTAGTTTATAGGACTCTTTCAGTTAGTTCTGAAATTTAATAATTATATATGGCTAGGAGTAAGAACAAAAGCACTATTTAAATATATGCATAAATAATAGCTTGTCTAGAAAAGCAATAATCCTTATGATATTTTTAAAGTTTTTATTTTAGTTGTTGATGGACCTTTATTTATTTCTTTATATGTGGTACTGAGGATCAAACCTAGTGCCTCACACATGATAGGCAAGCACTCTACCACTGAACCACAACCCCAACCCCCTTATGATATTTTTAAGGTTGCAAATAAAAGTTAAATGATAAGAAAGCAAGGGAGAAACTTCATGGGTCTGGAAAACTTTTTAGTTAAACATGGAGCTTATTCTTTTAGAAGATAAATATGGGGTAGCTTTTTCTGTTTTAAAAGTTGTGTGTTAATGCTGGGGGTTTTGTTCGGTCACGCGCACACGCGCACATACACAAAGAAAACCTGTTAAAATGATGATGCTTAGATATGTTAAAAGGAACCTACTTTTTTTTTTTTTTTTTTTTTTTTGTACTGGAAGATTGACCCAGGGTTGCTTAACTACTGAGCAGCATCCCAGACCTTTTTATTTTTTATTTTGGGACAGAGTTGCATAGGTCTTAAATAAGTTGCTGAGGCTGGCCTTGAACTTGTTATCCTCCTGAGGCACTGGTTTTACAGGTGTGTGCCACTGTACCCAACTGGAACTTACATTCTTAAGAATACTATGGAATTTTTTAAAATGCAGTTATAAACACATACTTGTAATAAGTGTTAATTATGTTATAGTGGGTTCTGGTATTTATAAAATCTGTTCACATATAATAAATATAGTTGAACAGTTTGTGTTTTGGATTAGTTTCCCCTTCTGAGTGTTTTTATAGTTTTGCTAGAAACCTTTTAATAAGTAACCTAGATGAAAGGTTTACCCATTGAGATTTACTGTCGAATTATGTGGGCGTGTGTGAAGAAAGCAGTTAAACAGGTAAAACTAATTCCTCATTAACTTGTTGCAGAGATTATAAAGTCTTTTGGTTCATCTGATAATGCAATATTATTTTTTAGATTTTTAACTTTTAAAGTCACCTATAAACTTCAACAAAATGTGTTTAATACAGTATTCAGAATTATGTGTAATGTAGTATTTACTGATATTGAAACTAATTTGCAATATGTTTATCACAAAAGCACTTTGATACTTTTTTCAGCTTTTTATTATATCAAATATGGTATTTGTCAAGGATCCTGGTAGTTAAAATTTTCTATTGCAGTACTTGAAGATAATGTGTGTTTTTTAAGTCAGTCATCTTCTAGGTATTCTGAATTAGAGGCAGAGGACCTTTAAAGCTTTATTCTCTTTTCTATGAACTCATGTAAAATAAAGTATTGATTTTGCAGGCATTACAGAAAAAAAATTTTTGGTACTAGGGATTTAACCCAGGAGTGCTTTACCGCTGAGTTACATCCCTTGCCCTTTTAATTTTTTTGAGACAGGGTCTCACTGAGTTGCTAAGGCCTCACTAAATTGCTGAGGCTAGCCTCGGACTTGCCTCATCTTGCTGATTTGCTGGGATTATAGGTGTGTACCACCGTGCCCAGAAAGAAATTATTATTTGTTGATGGCATGAGAAAAAGTTTTAGTGAGGGTGCAATGGCTTAGAATTTATGGGTGGAATTAATTGATTGATTTAATTGACTATACTCTTGGTTTTATCAAATAATAAGGGATTTGGTGTTTTGCAGTTCCAGGAGTTAACTGTTTACATTGTAAACTTTACCTTCTGAGTAGCTTTACATGGTATCCCTACTACATCACAATAGGAGTTTGCATTATGGCTTTATGGTAATGTTTTTCAAATTATAAAAGTGAAAGTTTCTATTTTAAAAAATTAGATGATCAGGAAATACAAAAAAATCAAAATAACTCTCAATTCCACTACCCTGAATTTGTCATAAGGGTAACATTTTGTTGATCTAAGATGTTTGTAGGTATGTGTACAAGTGCTTGTGGGAAGTTTATGTTTAAACATCCCCCTCCCACTTTTCAACAACTAGAATAGTTTTGGACTATGTCCATATTTTGTTAATGGTAGAATTCAAATTCTCTCTTCTGGAGAATCTGAAAATGATAATCTTGATGTTCTATAGCTTCTTCATTTACATTCAGTCATCTAGTTAGTAATCTATACTCTGAGTCATTTGAATTTTTCAAAATGCAAGACACCAGGCTTACCTGCCCCCACTGAGATTGGGTTTCCATTTCTCTGTTGGTGGCCCCGGGCATCTTCTGGAAGCACTGATTCTCAAATGCAAATGGAGTTAAGAACTATTGACTATTTTAGATTAAAGCTTGAAATTTAGCATCATTTCCATTCATCTCTCTTTCCACCTACCAGTTTCCACTGTATTTTATATACTTAACATTTTTCAAAAACTTCTACATTGCTTTGATTCTTTTTTAAATTAATTTATTATTTTTTTTAGTTGTCGAGGGACCTTTTATTTATTTATTTATTTATATGTGGTACTGATAATTGAACCTAGTGCCTCACACATGCTAGGCAAGTGCTTTATCACTGAGCCACAATCCCAGCCTGCTTTGTTCGATTCTTACAACCATTCTGAGCACTGAGCAGGACTTTTAAAAATTGATAGATCTAAAAGTTAACCCATTAGGAACCCAGTTTTTACCACCTTTTCAAAATCTCCTGTGTATATCAGTGAATGCCAGAAATGTTCATACTGGTGTTGATCCCCCCCAATCCCAACCACCCCAGGATTTAACCCAGGGGTACTTGACCACTGAGCCCCCACCTTTTTTTTCGATTTCGATAAATTGCTGAGGCCACTGTGCCTGATTCATTCTGTTTGTCTTCAGATAATATATTTTAGAGATTTTAAAAATATGATTTTGGTATTTCCAGATGTATTATAATGAATGTAAATTATTTCATAGCATGTATTTTATTTCTTTCCCCCTTTCCCTAAAGTAGATTATTTTTTTGCTGGTAGTATTAGAGATCAAACCCAGGGGCACTCTCACACTGAGCCATATCCCCAGCTATTTTTTATTTTTATTTTGAGACAGGGTCTCCTTAAATTGCTGAGACTGGCTTCCAACTTGCCATTTTCCTGCCTCAGCCTCCTGGGATTACATGTGTGCGTCACTGCTCACAGCATAAGTAGATTTTTTTTTCTTAAATAAAACTGACCTATTGTATGACTATATTTAAGACAATGTACAAATTCCTTTAGAGATATGATTTCATTACTGAAATGTCAGTTTAATAGAAGAGAAGCTAAAACACATACAACCAATTTACACAAGGCATGGTCTTTGATTGCTTTAGGATATTTCCTGCATGCATTTGGGGAGAAGTTGTAGCTGAAAACATTAATATTGTTTCATTTGGCTTATCCTCTGGATCTTACCCTCTTCCAGCAGGAATTTTATGACTAAGATTTTTTTTTTTTTTTTTAACATTTCATAGTAGCATCTGTGAATGTTTAAAGGGTAAAGTTACTTGGCCACAAAGTATTTTTGCAAATTTACTTTCAAAAAATCTGATCTATCAAAATGTATAAATGCATTCTACTGTCATGTACAACAAATTAGAACAAATAAAAAATTTTAAAAAATCTATGTAGTAAATGAATTTTGTTTTTGTTTTAGAAGGACTTCTAAATTTAAAAAGGGAAATTGTAAACCCTCATAAGAACCAGTTTTCTTTTGAATGGGAAAACCAATTTGTGATCCATAATCCTTTATTCATAATCCTGAAATACAAAAGTTCTGAAAACTTTTTTTCAGAAACATTTTTTCTTACATTTGTGGCTGAAGTAAGGCTGTTTATAATCTGGATTTATCACATTTGATGTGAATATGTGTACATTTCATTGCACAAATATTTATATGATTGCTTGAAATACTTTGCTTGAAATAGTTTGCCGGAAGGCTCTGGGAGGTTTAACTTAATCTAAAATTTGAGAATTCTGAGCTCTGAAACATGTCTTGGCTCCAACAGCTCACTTAGAATTTGTGGACCTGTGTGAATTCACTTGTTAGGAGGTATTTCTAGGGTTGAAAATTTTGGGGTGTAGTTTTCTTTGCCATTTTATTTCAGACCCTAAAATCATGCAAAGAACATTTAAATAAATTTTATGTAACTTCAAAATTATCATCCGTTGCTATGATATTACTATGCACCTTAAGATATGGTAGATTACTTTTGCTTCCATTTGTATTTTGTTTTTCCAGACAACGTTTACTGTTTGTTGTATTTTCTGATTTTGTTCCTCAACGCATTAAGTTAGGCTTGGTCTACATTAAACTTTCAGTTAGCCTCTTCAGTATGATTGTGCTGCATTCCTTTGGGCCAGTTCACATTTCTATGGCCTATGTTATATTCCTTGAAGAACAAAAGAGGTAGAACTTTATTGGTTAATTGGCAGCAGGCACAGGGTTGAATGGAACACTTACTGAATGAACATGTGCCAAACGTAGTTTTGCTTGTTGGAATTTAGAAGAAGTTTGATTTTCCTGTAAGTCATCACTTGTGTGTTTTCATAAATCATAAGGACCTGTAGATGTTGGTGGCATGATTGAAGTTAGTGTACAGTCTTACTGATAGGATAGGTTGTACATGAAGCTAGTCTGACTGCCATATCACTTCTTACCTTCGTCCCAGTTGGTCCTGATGTAAGTCCAGACCTTGTTTACTTTGGACCAGTTGGAACAGGTAGAAGTCTAGGCCTTGGATCTAACATAGTGTCCAACCTAGGGCTTACTCCAGGAAATAAATAATGCTTGAGCATCTCCTCATTGTTTTGCGTTATACTGGGTTCACCACTAGATGAAGCACATCATAAGTTTTAACAATGAGATGGGTGCAGTGGTGCACACCTGTAATCCCAGCAGCTTGGGAGGCTGAGGCAGGAGGATCACACGTTCAAAGCTAGCCTCAGCAATTTAGTGAGGCCCTAATAACTTAGCGAGACCCTGTCTCAAAATAAAAAATACAAAGGACTGGGGATGTGACTCAGTGGCTAAGCAACCCTGGGTTCAGTCCCCAGTACCAAACAAACAAAACTTAAAAATGAGTTATATGGGGAGGGATATTATTTCTGTCACAAAAAAAGAAAGTACAATGTAGTTTCTCAATCACCATGTGTAAAACAAGCCCAAAGTTAGATTATGAAAGCTAGGGTAAAATTTCAGTTTTTTTAAATACTAATGTACCTATCAGGTTATTACTCCAGTTTCATCATTGCGTGTTTGGAAATCTTGTGCTCCTGGCTCATGGTATTTAAGTTTATAAGCAGATAACCTTAAACCTCTAGTGCTTTCCTGTAATATGACGTATAGAAACAGTTTGGAGTAGCGAAGTTAAGACCTTTTGCATACCCTTCATCTGCCTCTTGTTGCCTGTGTGTTGTAGGGCATGTTGCTTCATCTCTGAGTCTCACAATTTTAAATTTTATAGATGTGGCTTTTGGGATCTCTGTTTACTGCAAAAGAGATAATATTTAAGCAGCTGGTACATTGTAGCTCCTGAAAAAAACTAATGGCTTTCAAGAGTGAAAACAGGCTTGGGTTTAAATTTACTAGCTTTGTAATCTTTAAAATTTTCAGCTTCCATATTCTCTTTCATGAAATGCACTACTTGTTTCAGAATAGTTAGGAGGATAAAACATTAATATATATATAAAGCATTTGTCCTAGTGCCTGGCATATAGATGCCGCTTAAGCTGTAATAGTGAGTGCTGTAGTTTTTGTTGCTGAAGTGTAATTTGATTTTCCTTTAAGTAAATTAAAGGAAGTGGAACTCACCATGGAGTGTGCATAATATATATGGTTTGTCATTACACTGAGGACTGCCATTTCAAGATAATATCTGTGAGTTGTGTTTTTTAACCACTCCTTACTAGAATAATGTCTTTTAAGTAGGTCATAATAAGATAGAGTAAAAAGAATTTAAGACTAGAATTGAGAGCGCTTGTCTTCCAGTTTTGACAATACCGTTTGCTAGTTAGAGGCAAGCTATTTAACCTCTCAGGCTGATTTTCACTTTTGTAAAATTGTGATAAGCTCCTCCATATATCATAGGGTGTTTGGTAAAATTGAAGTGTACTTTGAAAAAAAAGCTTTGCAAATTGTAAAGCAGTTTTTGATTGCAAGGAATAGGTTTAGCATCTCTGAATGATCTAAAGGAGTTCTCCCCAATGCTCTGTTCAACAGTTTATTTAATGGTATGTTTATGGAGGAAAGAGCTCCAGATTCCTTTTTTTTTCCTTCTTCCTGGTACCAGGAATTGAACCCAGAGACACTTAACCATATCCCCAGCCTTTTAAAATACTTTATTTAGAGAGAGGGTCTCACGTAGTTGCTTAGTACCTAAGTTGCTGAGGTCGGCTTTGAACTCATGGATTACAGGTGTGTGCCACTGTGTCTGGCTTCCAGATTCTTAAAAAGTTTGTTTCTCCCAAAAGCTAGCATCTAAGATTTTTCTATTATAATTTTTTTTCTCTAATGTGAAAGAAGAATTTAATGATTTCTTTCTCATCTAATATGCTTCCCCCCCCCCCCCCCAGGAAAGGGACAGCTTTACTTTTTTTCTTCTTCTTTAATAGATTACTGAACATTTTTCTACTCCCGTTACCCTTGTTTTGCAGAACTGATCCCAGGGGCACTCTACCACTGAGCTATGGCTCCAGACCTTTTTATTTTTTATTTTGTCACAGAGTCTCACTAAGTTGCTGAGGCTGGCATCAAACTTTCCATCCTTCTGTCTCACCCTCCCAAGTATCTGGGTTTATACACATGTACCCCAAGCCCAACTGATAAACACTTTATGATGAATAGATTTCCTTAGCAGTTGCCCTTGTAGTAACTTCTAATTTGAGACTTTTGGACAGAATAATCAGAAAGGCTTTTTGGTGGTTGTGTGAAATTCTAACAAAAAATTAAATTTGATGATACAGAGAATGAAGACAATAATTATAAAATTAGGGCAAAGTATGCTAAAAATTTGTTTTCCCTAAAATGCAAACACTACCATTCTAAATAGGAAGTTCATACCACACTGATCTCCACAATTTGTTTCTCCTTTGGTTCTCACAAGTTGTTGGGTATTATTTAAGTAAAAGAAAAAAATCTCTGTTCCCAATCTTGTTAACAACATACCTGGAAGGACAGGGTCCTGTTTCCTTATTCATGGCAAGGGTTTTGAATTGGGAGTAGGTGAAAGGGGCTAGGTGAGACAAGGGAAAGGGAGATATTCCTTAACTTTTTAAAATAGTAGTTACCCCAACAGCTAAATTCTCTACCCTAGGAGTCACCAAAGCCTGAGTAGCACTTTTCAGTGCCTGTTATAGGCAAAGGGGGAAGAGTTTATTAGTTGCTAGTCTCAGGAAAGAATGTTCATTCACATTTCAAAATTAATGGAAAACATTTTTAAAAGTTTTAAATACTACACTTCCAGCAGCTGTGCTCTTTGACCACATTTCTGGGCATGTTACTGATTTCTAAATAGGTTTTTATGGACTAGATTGAAGACATAATAAACTTAGCATTGGCTCTATGAAAAGCTTTTTGAAATGTGGATAACATATTTAAAGTTAAACCAAACTGCGAAGTTTTGGAGACGTGGGCTGGGCAGAGAAAGTCTAGTCCATCTGGAAGCCATCAACAGTTTATTTTGAAAAAATTTCTGCTTGTCTTGAGTCAGTTAAATCAGTCATTATATTAAGTGACCAGCATCATTCATCCTATGGCTTTTGGAGAAATGCATAAAATTAGCATAAAAGCAGTCACAGCACCTGAAGACTATGTTGGAGGCAAAATGTCCTGTAAACAGTTCAAAGCAATACATGATCAACTGATAGACTGAGAAGGTGGAGATTAAAGTGGGAGAATTTTATTTCAGAGAAACCTTGTTGAAGATGATTTAGGAAAGGCTTTATGGGAATACAAGTCTTGAACTTAGCTAGCAGGTGTTTGGTTATATACACTTGGTAGAACACCATTGAAAGGTACTGCTGCTTCTGAGAACTGAAGGAAAGGAAAGGAAGGAACTGAAGGAAGTAAAGGAAAATGTACCATATATGTTAAGTCAGTTGAGATGTTGGGTTCATAAGTTGGCATAGCTTGTTTCAGTAAGACCACAGGGATTTGTATAGTTTTGGTGGTGTTTTTTGTTTTGTTTTGTTTTGTTTTGTTTTGTTTTGTTTTTTGGGGGGTGGGGGATTGAGGCAGCTGTGACCAGCTGATTTATAACAGTTGGCATTAATTTTGTTAGATGACTTGGAAGTGGAGAGTGAAATTGCAGAGTAAACTTGGAATAGTTTTTTGCTCTTAAAGTGGTAAAATATTGGTTGTTAGCCCATTTTCCTTCTTTCACAGGTAAAAAACAAGAAGCAGATGAGTTGAGTGGAGATGCTTCTGTAGAAGATGATGCTTTTGTCAAGGTAAAGTGTTAATTACTCAGGTTAAGATGTTTATTTTGAACCTTGTATTTTGCATGATGAATTTCATGCATTTTATTTGAATAATATACACTGAAATAAGTACGTTGAATAAAAATGGAGACTTATGTAATATTGTCAACCTTATTAACTCGTAATTGAGAAATATAATAACTTACTTTAGTTAGATGACACATAAAGCTAAAATAATAATCAGTTTGTTTCATCTTTTAAATAGAAATCAGAGAAATGAGGGCCAGGGGAATAGCTATAGGATACTTAATATGTTAGTTCCTAGACAGGGTACCACCATGAAGGATATTGGTGATTTATTTTTTATTTGCTCATGCATTTAGCTTTTATATATATTACAGGACTTAGATCAATGTAGACCTTAAAATGTAGAGAGAAAATTGCTGATGTGTTGCTACTTGGTAAAGATCAAATTAAGAAATTTGTTTTGACCTTCAAAGATAAGCAAGCCAGGTCCTTTTGGCCAAAAAGGAATGTACTTCAAAGCTGACCAGCCAGAAGAATAAAATGTGTAATTATAATTGGGGCTGTGGCAGTTCTGGGTACTGTCAATATAAAACAAGTTATTTTAAATTGTATTGCGGGTTATTTTGTTTCATTTTAATGAGAAGAGATCTACTTACTCATTGTTAGGTCTTAAAAATTGTGGCATTTGCAGGTATTATTTAAGGAGCATAGCTTGTCTACAATTATGTATACTTTTATGCCCATATATTCTCTTTTCTGTGTGTAGTTAGTCCATATTGTCATAATGTCTCTGGGTGTTCATGTGCTCCATCATGCAGTCAACTCATGTCCATTCACCCAGCTGTCTCTCCTACCTCGTAGCTGTTTACCTTAACCTCTCCACACACCACAACACCACATAGCCCATACTTTTCTTCTTTTTCCTGGGGGTGAGGCATGGGGAAAAAAAGTGTTTGGTTGAGTGTTAACCTTGAAATTTTCAGCAAATAATTTAAGAAATATTTGCCCAGGGATCCATTAAATTAATGATTTCATGTCTATAATCAGCTTTTGTTTGAACCCTAAAGAACTCTTCTGTATTCTGTTATCCTTGTGGTATGCCTTTCATTAGGTCTATTTTTTCTTTGTTTTCTTCAGTTGTCTTTACTAGTAAGTGTATGGTTAAGCAAAAATTATCGTTAAGCTGGAAAAACATTTGATTTTGTAAAAAATCTTTTAATTTTCAAATGTCTTTCAGTTTCTTCAGTTTATAAAAATGTTTGTCATTTGAAATGCTACAAGGAGACATATAACTTGTTTGGAAGAATAATAGTACTGTCTCTTACATGTGCTACAAAGGAAGCCTTTGTGTTGTTATTAAATGAACATGGTCATATGCCTAGGAGAGCCAAAGAGCTTTTTAAAAATCCGATTTGACTATATCTTCAGTTTCTTTGTATTTCTTTTTTCACTTTGGAGGTGTCAGCATGTATGTGATGCTTTTGGTAGAAAGTAAGTGAATTATTTTCTGTGTCCCAGAGTTGGGGTAATTTTGAAACTTAAACAATAATGGTGAATGAATATAACCTCCTGCCTAAATAGATAGTATAGAAATTGGTTCTGTACATAAGTGAGGAGACTAGTCAGATTTGACACACCAGAATACCTGAAGTTCCCTTTTTTTTTTGGCGCATGTTCTACCATCATTCAATACCTACTACTCCATTGTCAACCTCCAGTGTTCCCTCATACTATGATGAGGTTAGTCACATTAGAGAGCCCTTCTCCTTAAGCAATCCATACCCCCAAATAGTCATATTCCTCCATGCCCACCTTTCTTGCTGGAAAATTTTTGTACCCTCACTGCAGTTGAGCTTTGAATGATTGATAGTCCTGCCCCTACCCTGCCCTTTCTCCCTTTTAACCCAGAAACCTTTTCTCATATCTGCTAGTTACTGTAAGAATAGGAAAGGAGGAAGGAAATTCATTGCTTTCAACCTTTTCTCTACATCTTTCAACAAAGATGAAAGTAAGCAGATTTCTGCCTTTGTTTCTACTAAAGTACATAAACTTTAAGGGCACAAAGACCTTCCTTTACAGAGCTAATCTAATCCATATTACCCTCACCACCACCTATTTAGAATTATTGCACAATGAGATCTTCCAAAACATAAAAAAAAATTTTTTGCATATATTTCAAGAAGAGCCATTGATACAACAGTTGGGAGTTGCATATTATTAATCAGAAATAAACTTTATGTTTCAATATATAAGACTTCTGGGGGCTTTAACATTAAAACAGACTATGGCACATGGAGAAATTAAGTCATTTCTTTGAAGCCATATCTTCTGAAGTGCTTCTAGAATGTGACCTGAAAATATAAGATAACTGAAACCTAGAATATCTCTAGGAGCAATTAAGTTAGCATGCATTTCAGTGTGAGAGATTTGAGAACTCAGATTCATTGTTTAATGATCTTGATATTAGACCTTTATTTTTAAAGACAGTTAATATGTAAGGTAACATTATTGAACTTTTACTTTGGAAATAATATCAAAATATGATCAAATTTAGGGATGTAAATTACCAAAAACTTTTGGTGGCTAGCCTACACTACTTGCCTGTAGTTGTACCAAATTTTCTTACCATTAAAAGGACTGTGAATTGGAGAATCAAGAGGCACATGAACAAGACGGAAATGATGAACTAAAGGACTCTGAAGAATTTGGTGAAAATGAAGAAGACTGTATGCATTCCAAGGAGTTACTTTCTGCAGAAGAAAACAAGAGAGCTCATGAATTAATAGAGACAGAAGCAATAGAAGATGTAGAAAAAGAGGACATCGAAAGTCAGGTCTTTAGCCAGTTTTGTTAAAATGTGATACCAATAAATTTTTAAATAATATATATATATATATTTTTTCTAGTTCAATTTGGAAATCTCAGAATTAAAAAATTTAAAAATTAAGTTACTTACAAAGTAACCAGAATCCTACCACCTAAGGTGACCTTATTAATTTTTGCTTATTGCACATAAATTTTTGCATAGTTTTTATCATGCCTTAAGTTGCTATTTATTCTGTATTCTACTTTCACATAACATATCATAATGACTTCATAATCCATGTGTTATAATTTATTAGACTGCTTTCTGTGTATTTATTAGCCACTCCTGTAATTTTGACATTAAGTTTTCAGGTTTTCTCCTTTGCCACTATGGATGAGTATACCAATTCATTCTGATATTGTCAATATTACTTGGTGGTAGATCCCCCCCACCCCCAAAACAGTTTGCTATTTCAGTAGGTATAAAAAGCTGTTTTAATGTGCATTTTTTAGTTTAATATCAAGGGTGGGAAATTAAAGCAGGTAATTTTGCAGATCTTTCCTTTGAAATTCTAATTTTTTCTGCTTTGAAGTATGTTAGTACATCTTAAGAAAGTCAATGGATTAGGGAAGTTTTTGCTACTGGTATTCATGCTTAAAACACTTCCCATTTTCCTATCCTAGTGAATAGGGCTCAAAATTTTCTAATTCTGTGGCAATGTGACTTATTTTTTATGTTGGCATAAAAGATGTAGTCTGAATCTTAGGCATTGCTTTAGTACCCACAATATCAGAACATGAGGCAAATGATAATCAGGTATAAGCATAAAAGAATTCTCATGTTTCCCAGATATTTTGTAAAGCAAAGCTATTGTATACCCTTTTACTTAGGAAATTGAAGCTCAAGAAGGTGAAGATGATACCTTTCTAACAGCCCAAGTAAGTTTACATTTAGTCCTATGAATTTGATATTGTGGGTGGAAGGGCTTAGAAAAAGAATTTTATTTTAACTACATAATTCTTTATTAAAAATTGCCTTAAATTTTAATAGAGTTATTTATGTGGCATATACAAATTCTTAAAATTTGGTTGCTTAAATTTCTCTTGCCGCAAATGTAATTGGGAATTATGAGGTTTCTATTATTTTGGAATTTAAAGTGTTCGTTCTTTTATAATCGCCTTAATTTCCCTCTGTCACTTTAGTAAAAAACTAATCATTTATAAAGAATCAATATCCTTTTTAAACTTTTATTTAAGCTTTGTTAATGTACCATTCCTAGGATGAGCTTGAAGTAAGTGATTTTAAAACTCTCTGTTCTAGACATTTAATTGGTGTGTGTATGGAAAATGGTTGTACTTCAGTGTGGGATAAAATTTGGTTTTGCTGTATGTGATACATACATTGTGTATATTTTTAAAAATGATTTACAGATGGTAAAGCAGATATTTTAGTAGCTGAGTTTCTAATTTTAAAAACTGTCTATTCTTTTTCTCATATCATCAGTGTTCATGTGCCCTCTTTAAATGCTATACTTTCAAATAGAAATAAGAGTTTTCAAGTTTACTTGCTTTAGAAAAAATAGTATTCAAGCCTGTTATTTCTTCTCTGTAGCATTTACTAGAATGTATTTAGAGGCATTCATATTCACAGACTACTTAGCTCATTGCCTCTGGTCTTGCCTTCTTTGATGCAGCTCCCTTGCTTTTACTGATCAGCCCCAGATACATGGAAGCTATGTATTATCTCAGTGTGTTTATTATAGTAGAGGAGAAGAAATATTTTGGTTTGGACTATTCAGGAGGGAAATAATAGGACTGTGGAAGCTGTAGCCCTGTCACCCATCCTATCCACAAATGTGTTCATTTCTAAATGATAATATATGAAAAAATTAACTTTCATGTTGGGGGAGAACCCATTCGCCGTATTTGTAAAAGGGTGAAATTGAGCTCTTCATACTCTTTTGGCAACTAGTCAAACTCCCATTCAAGCACCATTTCTGCAGTTATACAGGTTGTGAGTTGTGTGATAGAATCATATCTAAGGATCCCCATTTACATAACAGACGTGATTATAAACTTTTTAAACAAATGGATATAAAGTATCTTAAGAAATGGGTACTTTTTCTAATCCCACAGATTTTTTGTGGGATAGAGATGACCTTGCTACCATTCCATCCTGATAGTGAAAGAGTAATTATTTCTTTTCAGAGGACAAGATTTCATTATATTTTATCAAAAAAAGAGATCTTACATCTTTTGAGCTTTTTCAAGTAAAATAATCTTTTCCTTCGTTATAAACAGTGTATAGTGGAACATAAAGAAACATGAAATTATATCTAGATTCCACCATGATCTAATGCTTCTACACACACTTCCTGAATATATACTATGTGCATTTAGTGATGCTACATGAAGAGTACCCATTTCTCAGCTTCAGCTATTGTCAACTCATAATCAATCTTATTTCCTATATACCTCTATTCACTTCCCCCCTTATGCAGTATTTTGATATTCCTTGAAAAAGTTCAGAATTTATCTCTAAAAGAGAACACTTTGTTTTACATTATTCCTAATATAAAAATGTTTATACTATTAAACATACAGTTAGTATTCAAACATTCAATCAGCTATGCCCCTTCAAATATAAATAAGATCTATACATTATGATTAAAATATTTTTAGATCTCTTTTAACCTGTAGGTTTTCTCTCCATTTTATTTCTTCCCACTATTTTATTGAAAAAATTTACCTGTTTATCCTATAGAGCAAGGGTTGCAGAGTTTTTCTAAGGACCAGATAGTAAATATTTTAACCTCGTGGACCATATGGTCTTTGTCACAGCTATTCAACTCTGCCACTGTAGCATAAAAGCATTCATAGGTGGTATGTTAATGAATGAGCTTGACTGTGTTTCAGTAAAAATATTTACAAAAAAAAACAGGCATCTAGTGTGGTTTAAATATATTTACATAAATTGGCAACATCTACAGACTTTCTATCAGGTTTAGGGCTAACCCTGCCTGCTCCTTTTAAAAAAAACAGGTGGTAGTATATTCTTTTGTTTAGATACACATAATACCTGGTTATATCTTTGTGGATGATATCAGTCATTATTGATCCATATCCCATTAAGGATTACAAAATGGTAATGTATTATTAATTCCATCATTTCTTCTTTATTTATTAGCTGGAATATTTCTAGAAAGAAAAACTTCCCATTAGTCTATTTGGTTACTCAGTGGTACAATTTATAAAGGAGGGCTAGGATATATGTCTGATTCTCTCCTTTTACTTACCAATTGTTAGAATAATGATCTGGTTCACTTGCATCTCCAACAGTGACCAGTGAGTTTTGAATTTTTCTTTTTTCCCCTTCATTTCATTTTGAACTCTAGAATTGAATAAAATTGATGTATAATTAATGTTCTTTTAATTTGATGTCTATTGCCATTAGTGTCCTTAATAATGTTCAAAGTGTACCATCTTTATGGAGTGACAGCCTCTTCAAGTTAGCTCTTGAGTCCTTTCAACATGACTTTTGTAGTTCGATTCCTTGTTTTCTGATATGTAAAAATGTCCCATTTCCTCCTCCATACCTTCCTTTTAGTGGTAAATGGTATTTAAGGGCAACAATCTGGATCTCAGGGGAGTCCATTGCTACTGAGTTGATCATTTTTTCTAGACTTTTTGAATGTACAGAGCAATAGAATGTGTTGGGTTTTTTTCCGTTTTCATTTGGTTTTACTTGTAAGATAAAATCAATTTTCAGTTCATATGTATACTTCCAAGTAAATTATTTCCTGAATCCTGCAGTACACAGAGGTACAACAGACTTAGAATGATAATACCACCACCAAATTATTGAACATAATTTAAGGATTTTTTTCCAAGTTATATTTATCATAAGTGTGTATAACCCACTAGCAATGAACAGATTAATGTGTTTCAGACAATAGCTCTACCACTGAGCTACATCCCAGCCCCTTGTTTTTTAGATTAGTTCTTGGTATAACTATATCACTACCTGGTAGATATTTAGGTTGGTATGTTTTCATTTATTTTACATTGCTTTTAAAAAACTAACCTGTTTTTTAAAAATTTAACCAGTAACTTCTTGTGAGTTTATAATTATTTCAAAATAAAAAGTCAGAAATTTTCTTCTAATTTCATAAATACTTAAAATATTTGTTTAAAAAGTCTCCTAGATGGCCGGGTGTGGTGGCGCACGCCTGTAATCCAAGCGACTCAGGAGGTTGAGTCAGAAGGATCGCGAGTTCAAAGCCAGCCTCAGCAACTTAGTGAGGCCCTAAGCAACTCAGTGAGACCCTGTCTCTAAAAAAAAAATACAAAAAAAAAAAAAAAAAAAAGTCTCCTAGGTGATCACAGCAGCGCACACCTGTAATCTCAGTGACTCTGTAGGCTGAGGCAGGAGGGTCATAAGTTCAAGGCCAGCTTCAGCAGCTTAGTGAGACCTTATCTCTACATGAATGAATGAATGAATACATAAATAAATAAATAAATAAATAAGAAAGACAGGATGTAGCTCAGTGGTAAAGCGCCCCTGGTTCAATACCCAGTACCAAGAAAAGAAAAAAAAAGTCTCCTTCATGTGGTTTCCTGCTGTCTCCTTAATAGTAGTGTTTTAAAACTTCCTGATTCATTTTTCTATTATTTGCTTTAAAAATATAAATAAGTAGTGGTTTTGTGTAGGGGTATCTCTGTTTACAGCTAGTTCTCAGGCTGTGACTTTGAAGCTTAAATCTTAGGCTTTAACTCTTAGCTTCAGTGTTTAATACTAGATAGACTTTGGTTCAGATTCTACATCTATTTAATTTTTGTGACTTTGGACCAGTTCTCTTAGTCAGTTTCTATGTCTATAAAATGAAAATTGTAAATTTTATCTTACTAGATTGGTGTAAGGATTAATCCTAGATCCTGGCACATAGAGCTTTTGAAATTAGTACTTACTTATAGTATTGTTTTACTAGTTTGGATGATATAGGTTACTTGAGAATTTTCTGAACATTTTTCTCTAAAATGTTCTTACTTGCTTATTCTTTAATTCTTGGAAATTTGATGTTGTCTTAAGAACTTCTTCAGTCTTCAGTAATCACAAACTGTGTGTCTCTTTTCCTGTTTGCCTTTGCCCCTGTGTTTCATTCATCTGAAGTGACTTCTTTTTTTGTCATGAGATCAATATACCTCTCAAAACCAGATTGACCTCTATCTCCTTCAAAAAGTTTTCTCTAATGTCTGTTTCTCCTGTATCATGCTTTACTATGCATAGAAATTTTTTTCCATCCATCTTAATTCTTGATATATCTTATGTCCCTTGTGATTCCTATTTTATAGCTAAATTTGTCTAGATGGATTATATAACACAAAGTAAAACTGTTTCAGTGATAGAATAAGTACTTATGACTCATGGTGCCTAGTCTTCTGGTATTCTTTTCACAAAATAAAACTTTCACTAGTCAGTATTGTATGTAATATACAATTACATACAATTGTATGTATTTAATGTTGAAGTTAAACCTTTCAAAAACAGCAGTGTCTTATATTACATGTAGTTGGTAATTCATATCAACAAGTATTTATTACTTATGATGTGTTAAGCATTTTGTATTTCTCATAATGTTTCGCATATAGCCAGATAGATGGCAGGCAGTTTGAATACAAGACAGAAGAAGGGGAGATGTCTTAGGACATATGTACCTGTAGCAAATATATGTACCTATATCATTCTGTATCTAGGGGGAGGTAGTATAATAGGTATATAGTAAATACTTGATCACTGGAAAAAAAGTTCTAGTATTGCCTTTTGTCTCTTAATAGTCATTGCTGCTGCTAGGATGAAATCAAAGTTAGAAGCGCTTTGTATTAAATCTTTTAGCATTTAACTTAGAATTGTAGATTCTACTACAAACATGAATCCTGCCTTCTAGAGCATTGGCTTCATTTTCATGTGTGAAATATATTTTTTCAAGTTAAACTCAAAAGGGACTAAAGGAATCTGTTTTCAATAGGGGGATTATTTTCAAATAAATAGCATATATCATTTAAAGAAGAAAATTTTTCCATTGTATTTCTTGGTTTGTTTCTGGGACTTACTTAGAATTTTGGTTTAAACTTAGTAGTGTTATGCTTACTATACATACTGCACAGTAAAATGAATATGTACTTAGATATGTGGTTCATCATTTCTACTAACCTTAGTTGTTTTTGTGCTTCATCTACATTGTAATTAGTTTTGTTAGCCTGGGTTAGGCCCTTTTCCTACAGACATTAAGTATATGTAATAAGGCTAGTGTAACCACTGTGTAGAGAAACTTAAGTTATGAAATCCTACAGAAGACATGTTGAATTAAGATAAATATCTAAAAATTCTTCAGCAAAGTAAGCCAGACTTTACCAGTTACTTTAGCAACTAGAAATAACATTTCTAATTGACAGGAACTATAGAATTTTGTTTTTTACATCATAGTATTTTTAATTTTTGCTCCTTCAAATATTAGCAAATAATTTGGGCATCCTTTTGTTGAACCTAATTAATGATACGGCTCTAAAAGAATAATGTAGGGCTGGGCGTGGTGGCACACGCCTGTAATCTCAGCTGCTTGGGAGGCTGAGGCAGGAGGATCACAAGTTCAAAGCCAGCCTCAGATCTGCCAGTCCCCCAAAACCAAAGGCCAAATGTTCTCTCTGATATACAGTACTAACACATAGTAAGGGGGGTGGAGAACAGAAGTTCATTGGATTAGACCAAGGGGAATGAAGGGAAGGGAGGGGACATGGAGAAAGGAAAGACAGTAGACTGAATTGGACGTAACTTTCCTATGTTCATATATGAATACACAACCAATGTAACTCCACATCGTGTACAACCACAAGAATGGGAAATTATACTCCATGTATACATAATATGTCAAAATACATTCTACTGTCATGATCAAATAAAAAATTAGAAAAAAAGAAAAAAAAAAAAGCCAGTCTCAGCAACTTAGCGAGGCCCTAAGCAACTCAGTGAGACCCTGTCTCTAAATAAAATACGAAATAGGGCTGGGGATGTGGCTTAGTGGTGGAGTGCCCCTGGGTTCAATCCCCAGTACAAAAACAAAACAAACAAAAAAAAAAAAAACAAAGAATAATGCAGGGCTGGGGATGTTATTCAGAGGTATAGTGCTTGCCTAGCATACTTGAGGCCCTGGGTTCAGTCCCCAGTACCACAAATAAATAAATTTATTAATAATGCAGAAGAAGTGTGCTGTTGGCATCACAGGTAGATAAAGGAGAGTTACATTGCATTCTTTAAGTTCATTTGTTCTAAGGTGTCTCAGTTTCTTTACCCTCCTTCAAGATAAATTAGAAGCCTGTCACGGTGGCACACACCTGAAATCCCAGCAGCTTAAGAGGCTGAGGCAGGAGGATCATGAGTTCAAAGCCAGCCTCAGCAAAATGGAAGCACTAAGCAACTCATTGAGACCTTGTCTCTAAAAAAAATATAAAATAGGACTGGGGATGTGGCTCAATGGTCGAGCGCCCCTATGTTCAATCCCAGGTAAACCCCCCA
The DNA here is from genome assembly GCA_020662805.1 of Glaucomys volans. Classification (NCBI taxonomy): domain Eukaryota; kingdom Metazoa; phylum Chordata; class Mammalia; order Rodentia; family Sciuridae; genus Glaucomys; species Glaucomys volans. Next base: position 366,613 of record JAJEJO010003436.1, read on the forward strand.
TCCCAGCAAAAAAAAGATAAATTAGTAAACTAAAAGAGTGAGCTGGGTGCTGTGACTCGTCTATAATCCCAGCTACTAGGGAGGCCAAAGCTGGAGAATCAAAACTTTGAAGCCAGCCTTGGCAACTTAGCAAGATTTTGTCTCAAAATAAAAAGGCTGGGTATGTAGCTCAGTGGTAGAATACTTGCCTAGCATGTGAAAGGCCCAGGGTTCAATCCCCATTTATGTTATAAAAAAGAGTTTGAAAGAAAATATTTATCCAATTCATCTTTTCTTGCTGCCACTGCCTGCCACTCCATCCAAATACAAGTGTTTTCTTCTCCTTTCCAAATGTTGCAGATTAGCTATTTATTAAGAAATTCTGCTGGGTATGGTGGTGTAATTTGTTCAGAGAGAGAGAAAGGAGAGAGAAAGAAATTCTTAGTGTGCAATATGATATACTTAGGTAATAATGGGTATACTTAGGTAATAATGGGATTTACATTGCTAACAATTAATGATTTCTCTGTTCTGGCCTATTTTTACTTCCTACACTTGTGGTATAGGGTTGAAGTATTTTTAGTTTTCTTCATGTTACTTGCATATATAAAATAAATGACTCATTCCTGATCAGGACATTTATATATTAATTTAATTTAACATCATTTAAAATGATTTCTTCAAAGATGATTATTAATATAAAATTTTGAGCACATGGTAAAATAAAATGCTTGATGTTTTAAGGAATGCATGCATTTATTTGAATTAAAATTGTGACATAAATATGCCATTTAAAGTTTTATATACTTTTAAGTTTTTGCTTCAACTCTTCTTTCACTAAGAAGCTGTCACTTTAAGACAGTAGTAATCTCAGAGTGTCCTTTCTGGATCTGCAGCAGTAACAGAAGCTCGTTAGAGATGCACATTCTCAAGCCCTGCTTATACTTTTTGAAATAGAAATATTGGGGTTGGTGCCCAGAGTCTGTTTTAATTAACCTTACAGGGTTCCAGTACATGCTGAAATTTGAGAACCATTGCTTTAAGGCTTTGAAAATGGTAGCATATTACCTAACCTATACCAATCTACTTCTTTCTACTCAACTTCTATTTTAAGAGTTATAAATAAGAATTAAAGCATTCCTGATGGGCATGGTGGCACACGCCTATAATCCCAGCAACTCAGGAGCCTGAGACAGGAGGATTATAAATTCAAGGCCAGCCTAACAATTTAGCAAGGCCTTAAGCAACTTAAGTGAGACCCTGTCTCAAAATAAAAAATACAAAAGGCTGGGGACTTAGCTCACTGGTAAAGCACCCCTGTGTTCAATTCCCAGTGCCCCTCCCCACTCCTACCCTGCCAAAAAAAAGTCCTTAAAATTCTTTTCATTTGAGATTGTAATGCATATTACTTTTACTTTTTTTATTGTCTTATTTTTGGAAAATACTGATTCTATCTTGGTGGATTACTTAAGTGCTTTTTGCATTATTTTCTTAATAAAATAAAAAAATTTTCCCTTTGCAACATTCATTCTTGTTTTCAAACTCCATATTCTTAATTTTAAATTAAGTAAAAATACTGAATATTTTAAAATTACCTACAACACCAATACCATTTTTAAATTGATCAACCACCAGTATATATGTGACAGTTACGAATTAATTTTCAGCAGATAATAAAATTAGTAGTTCAAAACTGACTATTATGTTAGTCATTCTTCTTACGTCTGAAATACTTAATAAGGGAGTGTTTTTTGTTTGTTTTATTAATGTGTATTGAAGCCCTTAAAAGTGTATGTCTACAGTTTATGCTTTCTAGTACTGTTTTGAATAATATGCACTGAGTACCTGTGAACTGAGTGACATAAAATAATCAGGTCAGTCTTTTTATTGGCAGTTTTTTGATATGAGTAAGATTTAGATTACATAAATTTATTTCAATAGTGAAACTAAGTGTTCCCTATTTGTTGAAATAGTTTTTGACAGATTTCCCTTTTCTTTTCTAAAATTGCATATATCAAGCTTGTGCTACATGGCTCTAAATGGGCCCTGGTTTTGACTAGAATATCATACTCATTTTAGTGACAGCTATCCCTAATTAATGTTATTAAATATCCACCAATTTAACTTAATGGATTTTTGTGTTCTTACTAAAATCTAGTTTTATATAAATTCATTTTACATTTGATTATTCTTTAAATTTCAGGATGGTGAGGAAGAAGAAAATGAGAAAGGTATGTTTGATGCTAAGTAGAGCTTAAAAATTGCTAACATTTAGAAAAGTAAATTACATGAACACAAAGTATTTCTTATGAAATCTTAGTTTTAAAATGAGTTTATTTTTAAATTTATCAATTTAGTGAATTAAGTTAGCATCTTGATTTAATTTTTCAATTGATTTTCATTTTTTTTTGACCACTTAGATATGTTCTAACTTAATAGTACATATCAGTTACTGTAGTGAACTGTGCCATTTTGTACTTTATTTTAAAGATAACCTCTAGCATACGGTAAGTTGATTGTGTCCTTAAGACCAGCACTGCAGTAACTCATATGTGCTTATTGGAGTCCTAGTATATGACTCATAATAAATTTTGCAACTAGTTCTAAAAGTGGTGAGTGACCAGGAAACTGACTTTGTGTATGTTGTTTAAACAAATTTTCATACAATCTTTCAAAAGTTTTAGTAGTTTAGGAGAGCTATCTGATCCAATACAATTACAGGGACCACAGTAGCAATACTTGTGATCAATATGAGGTTGAATTCTCGGACCGAAGTCAAAGGATCCTACTTTGGACTAGAAATGACATGGAGCAGGCTTCTAGGGAAGGCAGTATAAACAGCCTAGAAGTAATGATGAATAAATCAAGCTACTGACTGAAAATCACACATGCTTGAGGCCTTTCTATTTTTCGGAAATGCAAGACATCTTTGAAAAATGGTAATTGCGGACTGGCTGGACAGGATGAAGACTGGAAATAACCAATTTCCTGGACGTTATGGAGCAGGAACATCTTCGGAGCCTTCCGTAGCAGTTTTCCATTCAATTCTGGACTACCAGGAATTGAAGAATGAAAAGGATGGGGCCATGAAACACTTTGAAGACTGATTGATATCTTCGGACTGTGACCTTGCAAGAAATCACCGTGGGAATTCTGAAGGTCACAAGGGTTAAATCCCAAGATGATTTGAACACTGAAAAACAAATCTACACATTTGTCACTATCCCATGGAGGGGAAAAAAATATCTTCCATACGTCATTAACTTCTAACCAGGAATGAAGAACTGGTATCTTCAGGATGGAACATTTTCTCACTATTGTTGTTTGATGTTTGTATGTAGAGATCATTTTTTCCATGAAGAATAAGTGATCCTGGGTAAAGGATTGTTTATGTTAGTTAATACCCTTGTGTTTTTTTTTTCTCCCTAACCTTCCATCAGTGCTAATAACTGGCTTTATATTTTCTAGGTCCTATTCTAGCTTATGAATATGAAATTGTTTAAACTTCTTGTTTTGCCATATTTATTCCTGTTAAATCCTCTTAGATATAGCAGGTTCTGGTGATGGTACACAAGAAGTATCTAAACCTCTTCCTTCAGAAGGGAACCTAGCTGAGGCTGATCACACAGCTCATGAAGAGATGGAAGCTAATGCGACTGTGAAAGAAGCTGAGGATGACAACATCTCGGTCACAATCCAGGCTGAAGATGCCATCACTCTGGATTTTGATGGTGATGACCTCCTAGAAACAGGTAAAAATGTGAAAATTACAGATTCTGAAGCAAGTAAGCCAAAAGATGGGCAGGACGCCATTGCACAGAGCCCGGAGAAGGAAACCAAGGATTATGAGATGAATGCGAACCATAAAGATGGTAAGAAGGAAGACTGCGTGAAGGGTGATCCTGTCGAGAAGGAAGCCAGAGAAAGTTCTAAGAAAGCAGAATCTGGAGAAAAAGAAAAGGATACTTTGAAGAAAGGGCCCTCGTCTACTGGGGCCTCTGGTCAAGCAAAGAGGTTTGTTTTTCTATGTCAGTTCTTTACGATACTGAATTCCAGCATTCAATAAGATCACTCTACATTAAGGGGGTGGCTTCAAGACCATGTACAGTAATTAGTGTCTTATGATCCTGCCTATAATATTTTTGACCGTCATAAGTTACTTTAAAAAAAAAAATTCAAGACCTTCATAATATGCAGTGTATCCTACTGATTGCATTGTCGAATTGTCAGCATATATTTGGTTTTTTTGGTTGTTTTTGTTTTTGTTTTTGTTTTTCAAATTGACAATTTTTTTGTGTTTTATTTTTAAAAATCCTTGTGATGGTGGTTAATGAACAACTATCCGTTCTAAGAACACAAAATGAAGTCAAGTCCCAGTCCTGAAATCTGGAGAAGATGGCCATATATCCACTGAATAGAATTATCAGAAAATCTAGATCTTCAGGCATCTTGGGGAAAAATCAGTGCAAGAATCCTAAGGGAGTCATTTGTTCAAATAACCTAACCTAGGCTTTTGGAATTGTTAATTTGTATGAATAGCACTAGTTTGCAATATAGTCAATATCAAACTGCTCGGTTTTTGTTTTTGTTTTTTGTTTTCAATTTTCTTCTGATGATTTGCCTCTTTAGCTCTTCAAAGGAATCTAAAGACAGCAAGACATCATCTAAAGATGACAAAGGTAATGAATTTTTTCCTTTTTCAGTGATAGTGTTGCATAATTTCACTAAAAAATAATAGTTATCTGTTATTCTCTTTACATTTAGTTCTTATAATTTTTATTGACTAAAAATTTTTGTTGGCCTTTGTGTAACTATGGAGTCAGATTACAGTGAACTCTGTGGTTAAAGTATTACTATTTAATTTATAAACAGGGATGACTGTTAAAAAACCATTTGCTAGGGAAATCTATCTATTGTATTCTAAGCAATTGTATCGAAGATAAATAGATATTTCATGCTTATATTATAATTTAAGAAGTATTTTATCTTTAGTTGGCAGTCATTTGTAACCACTGTACATGGACCACATTTTCCTGTTCTAAGAGGAAATGTAAATAATAAATATTATTTGTGTGTATTTATGAAGTCGAGTATTTAAAAGATTATCAGTCTCTACCCTTTGGTTTTACTTTCTTCATTCAGAGCATACTTCTATGAATATAACCTGCTTACATTATTTTAATGCTTTATAATTTACTTCCTGACTTGACTTACTTTGTAGGAAAATAATTTTTTAAAAATTCTTACAAGTTTCAAGGCATAGTGTTTGATTTCTTTTTGTTTTGGAAAATCACTGGTTATCTCATGGTCATGAGCTATAAATTAGTTTCATCTTATACATATGCTATGTCTACTTGAAAAATGCTTGTTTTCTAATAAAAGCATTTTAGAGCAAAATGTACCATTCAGGTACTACAAAGTCCTAAAATACATCCTCCTAGTGTTCAAAGGAGGATTTTATGCCTCCTTTATGGTTTATTTGGTGTGTTTTGTTAGTATATTTTAATAGTTGGAAATTATAGTAATTTGATTTAGCAATTTACAGTTGCAGTACCCACATTCCTTATGTTTGGGTTAAAAAGTAAGATACAAAAAGTTCATAAAAAATCATCCTTTAAATGTAAGAGCTTGGTTCTTGGTTAATTAGTGCTTTTTTTCCTATTGTTTTGTTTTTGTTTTTGTTTTGTAATTAGATATGTGACCCAAATGTTACTGGTAACAAAAAAGATACAGAGACTTCTGGTTAGCATTTCATAAGATAAAATAGATCCTTTGATGAATGTTCTTAAAATTAGAAAAGCATAAGCCATTAATATTTAAAACACTTGAATCAGTATGTTTCTCTCTCCCTGTGTCATGCAACTCTTTAAAGTTTTGAAAAATTTACTCTTTCTATGTATAGTAGCATGGAATTATAAAAATTGCTCTCTTATGGCACATTTGAAGGAAAGCATTAAAGGGTGACTGAATGGGCTTGTACTCTAAGATAATAACGTGTGGATCCAGGATTATCCAGCTGCATACAATTCCCATTTTCTCTTATCCTTTCTCTAAAAGACAATCAAGGTGGTGAATTGATTGGTTAGTCTTTGTTATTAACCGTTTAGATACTTGAAAACACTTTATCCTTTGCTCTGACTCATCCCTCTTCCATTCCAATTTCTCAGAATCTAAAAGCTCACAACAGATAAGGAGTTAAGCAGTCTGTTCATTCCAGATAACTATTTATTGGTTGCCTTGTTCAGTAGAGTAATAGTGTATAAGTTTCTGAAACTGAACAGAAAAGTGCAAGGCCTGTATCTGATTTTTTTCCCACTTTGAAACATTCATGTAACAGGAAGTGTACAAATAACATTTCCTTTCTCACTATGTTGTATATTATTCTGTTGGATTGTAATACTAGCAGATTGATAGAATTTTACATATAGTTTGATCATATTATCTATTGAAATTAAAGGATGTTATACTTTGAAAGAACATGGTCCTTATCATTTTGAAAAAAAAAATTCTGAGTAAGATACTTAAACATCTGATGTTGAATCTATTCTAGGAAGTACAAGTAGTACTAGTGGTAGCAGTGGAAGCTCAACTAAAAATATCTGGGTTAGTGGACTTTCTTCTAATACCAAAGCTGCTGATTTGAAGAACCTCTTTGGCAAATATGGAAAGGTACATTCTTTTTGTCTTCTTATCTATCTTTATACTGTCTGCAGTATTCAAAACAGTATTATATAAATGTGTTGTCACTTTTTCTATCACTTTGGATAATTACAGATATAATTATTGAGTTCTTAGGTAATGGTTGAATAGTGTTTTATTGTTTAATCTCACTTTGAGCCCTGGGGAATCTTTATTTTTCAAAGCTGTTTAAGTCAAGGACTGAGTTTTATTCATCATGATTTTTTCTAGTACCTAGCATGGGACCTAGCACATTTCTGAGGTTAGTTTGGTCATCTCGAAAATTTAAGAAGGTATTACTAAGTGATAGGAGTTATGTAAATTGGGGAGGAAAAGCCCAAGTATAATTCCTGTTTTCTTAACATTTTAGTTTTTCATCTATTTTGTGTTTATCTTACACCAGTGTAAGCTCTTTGAGGGCAGGAATCTTATCTACTGTACTTTGTGTATACATGATAGGGTTTGAATGTTTAATAAATGAATTGCCAGTATTGGTAAATAGCCATTAATGAATATTGCAAAAACCTGTCCTGTTGACTTTAGGAAGGCTTTTTTCTTCAGCATTAGAGAGTAACCTGAGCAAAGGAGGTTCTTGTATGTGTCAGATAGAGGACAATGAGAATTGTAGTCCCTTAATAAGCTGTAGTTATATTTCTGTTTTCACTAATACATTGTTAGAGAGGCAAAAGCAATATTTTAATGTTGGTATTTGTTAGGACTAAACCTATATAAGGATATATCTACTTAATAACAGGACCCTGGGCATAAAACTTAAATTGCTGTGGGGCAAATCAGCCTTTCCCAGAGTTGAGATAAAACCTGATAGTTTCTTGCCACCCACACTGTAAAATCTCTTAAATTTGCTGTTTTCCTCTTCCTGGCATTGTATCTTTGTTCCTCTTTGCTCAGCACTGGATTATTGTTCTCACTTTTCTTCTCACTCATCTATACCTGCTTTGTCTCTTGGAACTATCCATTCTATAGAATGGAAAGTATTTGTCACTTTTGTATTAATAAAAATTTTGAAAGCACATAGGTGGAAAGTGTTGTTTTTTAAGGTTTGGGGTATATATTTTTAGGATTTTTTTAAAAAATGTTCTTTGTTGTCAGTGGACCTTTAATTTGTTTGTATGTGATGCTGAGAACCAAACCCAGTGCCTCACACATTGCTAGATAAGTGCTCTACCACTGAGCTACAACCCCAACCTGAAGATGTATTTTTAAGTCTGCTTTTTTCTTTTTCTTTTTTGATCGGTGACTGGTTCTTTACTCATTTTTGAAATATAAAGTGACTCGTGGAAAAGTGTTATTAACATTTGTAATCTAGAAATTTATCCTTATGTGTCCTTTAAAGAGCCTATGATAGGGAAATTTTGGTACAAATCCAATTACTTTGCTTTTTGTGAATGGTATCATTACTTTGTTGATATGACTAGTTGGCTACATTTTGAGGTGGGAGAATAGATCAATAAAAAAAGTAGGTTAAATTGCTTTTTGTCACTTTCCTTCCCATTTAGTACTGTTCATGTTCACAAGGCAGATGTCAATCACAAGAACATGAAACAGAATAACACAAATTCAGAATTTGTCTTGAATTAATGTCTTCACTCTGTCCTTTAATTTGAATAGTTCCTGTTCTGCAGTTTTATCTATTTTGAAATGTGCATAGTTGTTAAATTGTAAAACTTACTGAAGTACAATCTCATTTCATAGGTTCTTAGTGCAAAAGTAGTTACAAATGCTCGAAGTCCTGGGGCAAAATGCTATGGCATTGTAACTATGTCATCAAGCACAGAGGTGGCCAGATGTATTGCACATCTTCATCGCACTGAGCTGCATGGTCAGCTGATTTCTGTTGAAAAAGTAAGTTTGTCTAACTGTTCGTAAGGAGGAGATTAATGTGATGGCAAGGACTGGTTGAAAATCACAAATCTGGAAATTCAAAATCTGAAACTCTTCAAACTACTTCAAACTTTGGAGCATTTTATATTTTAGATTTTCAGAGTTAGTATGCTCAAATGCTAAAGCCTGTGCACATATTCCAAAATTCAAATGTGGAACACTTATGGTCCCAAGCATTTCAAAGACGGGATAATCAATTTGTAATTTTCACTTTAAGGATGATACTGACAAGAAGTAAAATCAGAGTGACTTTTATTTTTATGCCTTCACTTTTTAATTTACTTTTAAAAAATAGTTTTCTATCTTTTCCAAGTCTTCTGCTATCAATAGACTTTTTATAATTACACTATAACTTTTTTTTTTTTTTTTTTTGGTACTGGGGATTGAACCCAGGGGCACTCCACCTCTGAGCCATATCCCCAGCCCTATTTTGTATTTTATTTAGAGACAGGGTCTCGCTGAGTTACTTAGGGCTTCGCTAAGTTGCTGAGGCTGGTTTTGAACTCGTGATCCTCCTGCCTCAGCCTCCCAAGTGCTGGGATCACAGGCGTACACCACCGCACACGGCTTTAATTATACTCTAACTTTTAAACTTTTTTTTGAAAGTTTTTTTCCTGGTTTAAACCTTTCAGGTAAAAGGTGATCCTTCTAAGAAAGAAATGAAGAAAGAAAATGATGAAAAGAGTAGTTCAAGAAGTTCTGGAGATAAAAAAAATATGAGTGACAGAAGTAGCAAGTAAGGATTTATTTATTTTGTTTGGTGCTGGGTTAAGGTTTTATTTTGTTTTGTTTTGATAAGCAGACTTTTTTTGGTACCTTAATGAAGTAGTTCTCACTGTGACCAAATATCTGACAAGAATAACTTAAAAGAGGAAATGTTTATTTGGGACTCACAGTTTCAGAGGTCTCAATCTGTGGATGGCTGACTCCATTACTCTGTGCCCAAGGTGAGGCAGGACATTATGGGGGAGGGCCCTGGCTGAGGAGAGCTGCTCAGCAATGGAGGGTTCAGAAAGCAGAGAGAGGGAAGGGGCCACAGGGAAAATATACCCTTCTAGGGTGCAACCCAATGACCTGTCTCCTCCAGTCATTCCCCACTGCCTGCAGTTAACATCCAAGCACTCCATTCAAACTGGGATGGACTGATTAGGTTATACCTCTCACAATCCTATCATTTCACCTCTGAATATTCCTGCATTATTAGTACAGGAGATTTTGGGGGACACCTTATATCCAAATCATAACAGTTTTGTTTGGTGCTAGGTTGTTTTGTTTTACTTTTTGTTTGTTTAATTTACACATAGACTTTTTTTTTTGTACATTAATGAAGTAGTTCTCATTCTGTTTTCTTGTCTGGGGTGATATGGTCAGGATACAAGCCTCTGTCAAAAAAGAAGAGAAAAGGTCATCTGAGAAATCTGAAAAAAAAGAAAGCAAGGATGCTAAGAAAATAGAAGGTAAAGATGAGAAGAGTGATAATGGAGGAAGTGGCCAAACTTCAGAATCGATTAAAAAAAGTGAAGAAAAGAAGCGAATAAGTATGCTATGTATCTTTCTTCTCAATCCCTTTCTAATACATTCTACTACTTACTTTTTACAGTGGAAGGGAAAACCTGAGATTACAAATCCAGGTGAATATTTAAGCTTTATTGTTAGGTGTCTGTGGTAGAAAAGGAGGTTTAGTGGAACTAATTGTTTTCTCCTTAACTATTAAATTTGAGCTGACTTGGGCTGGGGATGTAAGCTGTTTTTAAAATGGCCATTGATTCATAATATTGAGTTAGGATCTTTTGTATCATTGAAATTATTTATGTTACAAGGTTGAACTATTTAAAAATCTCCCATTTAATTTCTCAGAATAGGGAGGTTTTTATTTCATATGTTGGTTTGTGAATATCCAGATAAGAATTCAGCATTTGTATGTGTTTATGTTCTTTTTCAATAAAATGTTTTTTAGACATCTGTTTACCTGTGAATTCTTTCTCCTTTTAGGTTCAAAGAGTCCAGGACACATGGTAATATTAGACAAAACTAAGGGAGATCATTGTAGGCCATCAAGAAGAGGAAGATATGAAAAAGTAAGTCTTTGAGAGGATGTTATATACTATTTCAGTTGTTCACAAAAGAAGATAATTCTGTAACCATTTTTGTATACTTCCATGCTAGGAAACCTAAGAAAAAATGTTGCTCAACATTTGAATGTTTTAATTGAACAGTTAAACTTGAAAAATAAAACCCCGAATTATTTTAACTTTTAGTCCTCTTATAACTTTTTTCCCCCTCTAGGTTCATGGACGAAGCAAGGAAAAGGAGAGAGCTAGCCTAGATAAAAAAAGGGACAAAGACTACAGAAGGAAAGAGATTTTGCCATTTGAAAAGATGAAGGAACAAAGATTGAGAGAACATTTAGTTCGTTTAGAAAGACTGCGACGAGCAATTTCCCTCCGAAGGTAAGAAGAGAGTCTGTTTTATACTAGTTTTTAAATATTGGTACATCTTTAATTCTAGTTACAAGCCAGATTTCTGGAAACTATTCTTGCAGAAAACTATTTGCCACTTGAAAGAAGCGTAGTACCATTTAATGATTTCTTAAATTTTCATAGCTCTTTACAAAATTTTACAGTGTTTTCCCACCTGTTATCTGTAATTCAGTAATTCTGTAAGTTTAGTTATGTGCAGTATTTAATACAAAAACACGGAGGCCCAGAGAGGCTAAATGACTCTTCCAATGCCACATGGCTATTGAGTGGCAGAGTCGGGACTCAGATCCAAGTCTTCTGACTCCAAGTCCAATGCTCTTTCCTGTACTCCAAAGCTGCTGCCATTAAAAATAATAATAATTAATACTTCAAAGGAAAAATTGATTTTTGAGATAGTTTCAAAGTAAGTTACAGTATTCAAATGCTGTACTGAAATTTTAACAAATTCATCAGTAAAAATATATTGTTCTTTAGTTCAGTGCCCAAGTGAAGGAAGACTTGCTCCACCAGCAAGTATAACTGTATTCAAATTCCATCCCTAAGTAAGCATTCTTTTTAAATCAGACTGAAAACAAAAAGTTTGTTTCTGCTTTTAGTGGTGATACCTCAACAGATCATCATGAGTTCCAGTTTACCTTCATCTACCAATTTTTGGATGGCACTTTAAATATTCTTGTGAATGTGTTTTTAATATATTATTCCAAATGCTAACCTGTCTTGTCCAGATGTCACTTATGGAATTTCATCTATTCATCTACCAGAGATACTTTTAGCAACTTAAGTAATACAGCCTTTACCATACAGCTCCACTAAAACCCTTTTCCTTTTTTTTTTTTAAGATGAAGTCTCAATGCACTTAGCTTCCTGTTAGTTTAATTAACCAGGTTGGGAGGAGAGGGGGAGTGAGGAATTGGTAGGATAGGGATTCTCAAACCTATCAGACCAATACCCCTTTTTTATTTATTTTTGAGAGAGAGACACACTGTTTTCCAGACTGGCATTGAATTCCCAGGCTGAAGGGATCCTTTTTGTCAGCCTCCCAAAGAGCTAGACCTGCACTACTACATCTAGCCCAAATGCTTTTAGATAAAGAACTATTGTAAATGCCCTCTTTACTTGCCTGAAATAAAATTGATTTATAACACACCCACCTATATAGATAATTTCCAGAGAATCAATATAATGATTTAATTATAATGTAAATGAGAAATAAATAATTTATAATAAAATATATATTCCAGATGTGAATGTTTAGGCATGACTCTCTAGAAGACATAATGGAGTAGTCAGATGTTTGTACCCTATTTAGACTCACCGAGAATGTGAAAACTACAAATACAAACTTATTGATGAGTCAAATACCAGGAGTGATGTTAACAATATGATGTGATCTCTGAAATGGTGACCAACTCTTGGTAAAGTGCTCAAAAAAGTATTATATTCCCTGTTTACATGGCGTTGTATTCCTGAAAATTTTTAATAAGTAGAACTATGTCAAAGCAAGTAAACAAGACAGCATTTATTAAAAATGGAGTTAAGTTCTAGGCTCAGATGTTATTTTAAGGCTTTTGTTTTTTAAATGACTTGAGTGTCCACTGTGGCATTTGAAAGGCATGAGGAATTTTGGATGGTTTTTGTTGTGTAGGGTTACCCTGACAGTTCATGCATCCTAAAGTTTTTAAGAGTTCTTGGTCCCTAACCACTAACTTCTAGGAACAGCCTCAGGGTCATTATGATCTTTAAAAATGCCCCTTCAGTTTCTATGGGAGTAGTATTGACCCACTGAGAATCACTAGGTTGCTAGAGGAAGACATGATGATGGACCAAAAAAGTATGCTGACTGCCTACGAGTGAGAAATGACAGAAACACTATAAAAAGTATAAAGTGTTTTATTTACTTATTTTTTTATAAGCAGTTCTAGAGAAGCAAGACTTTTTTTTAACCTTTATTTTATTTTTATGTGGTGCTGAGGATCAAACCCAGTGCCTCACATGTGCTAGGCAAGTGCTCTATCAATAAGCTACAACCCTAGTCCATAGTGTTTTAATTTAGTTCAAATGATTGAGCTACCTCTGACTCCAGAAAGCACATTGTCTGGAGCCATCTTTTAAAATGGAGCCAAACGGGCACCATTTTTTTTAATATATAGCATTTGCTGTAATTGATGTTTTTAATTGTAATTCCAAATCATCAGAATAAAGTATATACATTATTTAAGGAGATAGAATATATGTTAGAATTGGAAATTTTCTATCAAAAATAATTGATAGAATTTGTAGTTTTATAAATTTATATGTCATAGAATATCTCCTTTTTAAAAAATGTCAATTAGTGGGCTATTGTAGTGGACTTTTTATTTAAACAGGAATCATCTAAAAGGCTATTCTATAAAAATTTAGCATTCAGTTGACAATCTTATAAATAAGTAACAGTATTGGAATCTGTTTAAAGTTTTATTTTGAGTTCTCTTTCCAATTACATTAAAACAACTGAGATTAAGTTGAAGTTTAAAATTGACAACCTCAAGGAAAAATTCAACAGCTATTCTCTTTCACACAGTGCTAGCATAATTTAAGTATTTCTAAATACTGATTTTTGTTAGACGAAGAGAGATTGCAGAAAGAGAGCGTCGAGAGCGAGAACGCATTAGAATAATTCGTGAACGGGAAGAACGGGAACGCTTACAGAGAGAGAGAGAGCGCCTAGAAATTGAAAGGCAAAAACTAGAGAGAGAGAGAATGGAACGCGAACGCTTGGAAAGGGAACGCATTCGTATTGAACAGGTGCAGTCAGAAAATCTTTTCATCTTAAATAACTCACCTTTTTCAAACCCTGTGATTTTTGCCCTAAAATTTGCTTTACTTACTGTAAAGCCTTTATAGAATGAGTTCAACTAATGAGCATTTAAGTATCCCCGAAAGATAACAATGAATTAGGTACTAGTTCAAAATATGCTTAATAGTGATTCTGTTCTAGAAAATTGGTAATAACTCTAGCTCTGCAGTATAATGGCAGCCTAATAGTCTGAGCATAGGACTATGAGTCCAGAGTAGTTGTAATCCAGGCTCTGTCACTATCCCAGTCTTAGAAAACAATAAGTATTTAAAATTACATATGATAGTGGGAATGAATTCCCATGGCTGGAAGGAAATAATGCCTCTCTTTTCACAATTGCAATCCAGGGTTTTAAGGCACTTAGTTTCCTACATATTAAGAGTTCTATTTCTAATTTCCTTTTAAGTACTTCCGTTTTAGTCAAATGATTAAACTAAATCTGACCTTCCCAAGTACTTGCCAACTTTTACCACTCAACCCTGTTGTATTTCATGTTGCAGAACAATAGCTACATGTAGCCTAGATTCTTGAAATCAAATTTATTTGTCCCAGGTGTGTGTTTTGCTTGGTGCTAGCCTATGATGGTTTCTTAATGACTGAATTAAAACACAGTTGCATGTATACTTACCTTCTGTCTTCATTTTGTATTGGTTGGTTCTTCCTTCTGTGTCATCTAAAGGAGCGTCGCAAGGAAGCTGAACGGATTGCTCGAGAACGAGAGGAACTCAGAAGGCAACAGCAGCAGCTTCGTTATGAACAAGAAAAAAGGAATTCTTTGAAACGACCACATGATGTAGATCATAGGTATTTGTTTACTTTCTTCCTAACAGTTAGACTTGCTGTCTTAATCCTGTCAAGCCAAGACTAAAGAATTAAAAAGTACAGGGTCCTGTCCCTGGAATAAAAGGTCATGGCCAGGCAGGGGTGGGAAGAATTCCAGCACTGGAATGGACCCAGTACAGTATCCCGTAGGAATTAGTCTGCTTTTCTCCCCTTTTTTCCCTTCTTTAATGCCAAATGATTTTTCGTTACAACTGTAAATATGTGGTCATGGTAGGTTTTGATAATGGTTCTTAAACTCAGACCTAGTTTGAAAGTTTTTATCAATAATGCAGATAGTTCAAAAATATAAGTCAAACTGGGGAAGACTGAATGTGAATTCTATTGTGTGTTTGTGTTCATGCTTAATAGATTTTAAAATATAAATATATTCATTTAATTTTCTTAATATAAATTCTGTGAGCTTTAGTAGATTGTGTGAAGAAGTAGGTGGAATGAATGTGCTTGAGATTTATTTTCCAAAGTTAAAGGTAACTGCAAATGTTTTAGACTGCTGGTTAGAGTTTATTATAACATTGCATCAAGTGTTTTATCTGTCTTTTCCATTTAATGATTTTAAAACAGGCAGATTTTTAAGACTTGTTCTCTTCTGTTTAAATTTCTCTAACATTATATAACTTTATACAATTTAGCAGTTAATTCCTTGCTAGCTTGCATTCCTAACTAAATGTGTTGTGTCTTGAGTTTAGTAGCTTCTTGTGTCCACAGTTCTAACATGGTATGTATGACTCCAAGTGAGTGGGTTTTGATTATTGTAGAAGTCATTTCATATAAATGAGCAAAAATTTCTCTTTAAGGCGAGATGATCCTTACTGGAGCGAGAATAAAAAGTTGTCTCTAGATACAGATGCACGATTCAGCCATGGATCTGACTACTCTCGCCAACAGAACAGATTTAATGACTTCGATCACCGGGAAAGGGGCAGGTTTCCTGAGAGTTCAGCTGTACAGTCTTCATCTTTTGAAAGGTAGGTAGATATGTTAAAAATTGTTATATTTAGCATATGAGCCTTGCTAATGCTAACTCTGCTTCTCTATTAAAATGTTAAGTATTGCTGAATCATGAGACTGGGTGCAGCTCAGTGGTAGAACACTTGCCTAGTGTGTGCAAGGTCCTGGGTTTGATTCCCAGTACCACAGAAAAGAAGTACTAAACCAGAACTGAATGTTCAGATCAAAATGTACTTTTGTTTGGTTTTGCTTTTTGTTAATGAGGATGTGGTTCAGGAATTCAAAATTAGTTAAACAGGCCACCATAGCAAAATTAAGAGGGTTGGTCTTATGTTCTTATCTTTAATACTGAGTGGGAACACTGTTAACAGGTACTTCAACTATTAGGAAGAGTAAAACATTCTTAAAGTTGGTAGTGATTTGAGTGTTACTATTTCTCCTGGATCCTAAAAAAAACAACTCTCCTGCCAGACTTTTAGCCACATTTAAGTGAAAATTCTTAAAGTTAGCTTTTTGGTGGGTCTTGTCTTTAGTTCCTTTTTTTTTTTTTTTTTTTGCGGTGCTGGGGATTGAACCCCGGGCCTTGTGCTTGCGAGGCAGGCATTCTACCCACTGAGCTATATCCCCAGCCCTTTAGTTCCTTTTTAAAGAAAGTGACATAATTTCAGGTTATACAAATAAAGTTCAAAAGAAGGCCAAGTGAGTACTTCTAAGGACCTGCGTTGTTTCTCAACAGGCGAGAACGCTTTGTTGGTCAAAGTGAAGGGAAAAAAGCACGACCAACTGCACGAAGAGAAGATCCAAGCTTTGAAAGATATCCCAAAAATTTCAGTGATTCCAGAAGAAATGAGCCTCCACCACCAAGAAACGAACTTAGAGAAACGGACAGACGAGAGGTACGAGGGGAACGAGATGAGAGGAGAACAGTGATCATTCATGACAGGCCTGATATTGCTCATGCTAGACACCCTCGAGAAGCAGGGCCCAATCCTTCTAGACCAACCTCCTGGAAAAGTGAAGGAAGTATGTCTGCAGATAAACGTGAGGCAAGGTATTTGTACTTTTAACACCTCCCTGATGGTATTTAATGCATTTAAAATTTAAAAAAAAAAGATTATAATGAAGTGTCAATTATATCTTGTTTTTGTGTTTTGTTTAACAGAGTTGAAAGGCCAGAACGGTCCGGGAGAGAAGTATCAGGACACAGTGTGAGAGGTGCTCCCCCTGGGAATCGCAGTAATGCTGCAGGCTATGGAAGCAGAGAAGGAGACAGAGGAATCATCTCAGATAGGGGAAGTGGAGCCCAGGTAAATGCTGAGGATGATTTGCTGTCAGCTTATTCTCTGCATGTGAATATCGAGTATCATGTTGATGTGGCCTAAATTAGATTGTAATGACTGAGAGACTTGTTTCTTTCAAAAGATCTAACTCTCAATTTTACTATTAGTAAATATCAGTAGTACAAAGACATTAGATACTAACTTTAAAATACTTCATTTTTATTAAACTTGCTGCTGTAATTTGAGAATTACTCTATTTGGTAAATGTAGCTTAAGTATAGAACTGACAAAACTTTTTTTGTTCTCTTCTTAATAAAGGTAGATGAATAGAATATATTTTTAATTGCTTTTTATTTTTTATTTTTGTGGTACTGGAGAGTGAACCAGGGGTGCTCTACTGCTGAGCTGCATTCCTGGCACTTTATTTTTGCTTTTGAGACAGAGTCTCACTAAGTTGCCCAGGCTGGCCTCGAACTTGTGATCCTCTGCCTTGGCCTTTTCACTTGCTGGGATTACAGGTGTGTGCCACCCCACCCAGCTCCTTAATTGCTTTTTATTCTTGTTGACAGTATTGACTTGAATGTTTTACAAGTTAATGAGCTAGACAGAGGAAAGTATCAATCTCCTCATGACTCAAATGAGCAAAAATCTTTTGCCTGATTTAAAACCATTTTATTGATGAAATATTGGCATTTGAGTTGACAGTAGCATGAATAGAATAAACTTCTCTAAATTGGATATCAGAAAGAATCCAGAAATGTGTTGTTGCATTGTGTCCTGGTTTTGCATTTGCATACTTATTAGGTTTTGTAATAACTTTTTTTGAGCACGAAATTTTTTAATCTCTTGGCATTCTATTTAGTGTCATTATATATCATTTCATCCAGCATATTTATGAAACAGGTTTGGGCCTAGTGGCTCTATGAGTTTTTATGTGTCTAATAAGTAGAAATATTTCCTATATTCATTGAGCAGAACTTTCTTGAACAGAACTTTTTTTTTTGACAAGTATTTTATTATATAGGTTTCTCTCTTTTTAAAAATTTTTGTTCTTTGTAGATATATGTGACAGTAAAGTGTATTTTGACATATTATACATACATGGGGTATAACTTATTCTAAGTAGGATCCCATTCTTGTGGTTGTACGTGATGTAGAGTTTCATTGGTGGTATATTCATGTTAATTCTACTGTCTTTCCTATTCCCATTTCCCCTCTCTTCCCTTCATTCCCGTTGTCTAATCCAATGAACTTCTGTTCTTCCCTCCCACCCCACCATTGTATGTTAGCATCTGCACATCAGAGAGAACATTCAGCCTTTGATTTTTTGAGATTGGTTTATTTCCCTTACTCTGATAGTCTCCAGTTCCATCTATATACCAGCAAATGCCATAACTTTGTTCTTCTTTATGGCTGAGTAATATTCCATTGTGTATTTCTTTATCCATTCATCTGTTTGAAGGGCATCTATGTTGCTTGAGCAGAACTTTTAAAACTGAGTATATAGTCCATGTGTTCTGCCTTATTTAGAGTAAAACTTAAGAAAATCTCATAGACTGACCCCCTTCATTCAGGTGTACTTTTAGAAAAGGTATCTTGAAGAGGAGATCCTGTGTCATCCCAGGAAAATTGTCATATTCACAATGTTGGTCCATAAGTTGTGGGCCAGTATATCTCTAAGGCCTCTCTGTGGACATCTTCAGTTTTATTTCCTTTAAGCTAGGTTTCTTTATGCTTGCTACTCTGTATTTCCATAGTCATGAATGTAGCACCTTGTAAGAGTGATAGCTCTCGCTAACATTGTGTAAAATAAGGTGACAACTCCTGTTTCTATGTGCCTTTTGCATGTTGTCCTGATAGGTTGCTCATACACCCCCAACCTGATTTATCTTAAGGTTTTGACCTCTTTTAAGTGTGTACTTTCTTGTATATAGATCCAGGCATTTGAGGTACTTAGGGCCAAAAAGTGCTGTGGTGCTAGAAGCTATAAAAATAGAAATTAAGATTCTTAACTCTTTCCCTTAACACCCTACCCTGAAGCCTGAGTAGCCTCTCAGTACAAAATAGATGGTGCTCTTTGTATGCTGTTGCATCACTTATTTTTTTTATCTTCTCAAATGCCTTATTAGTTTGCTTCTAGCATTAAAAGCACACCAGTTTAAAAAAAAAAACAAAAACAAAGTATAAGTAAATTAGTGTGAAACTGAAGGTGTCAGTGACGTTTCTTTTCATATGCTATTCTTTAGCACTATCCTGAAGATCGACATGTGGTTGAACGCCATGGACGGGACACAAGTGGACCAAGGAAAGAATGGCATGGTCCACCTTCTCAAGGACCTGGCTATCATGATACAAGGCGAATGGGTGATGGCCGGGCAGGAGCAGGCATGATAAGCCAACATTCAAGGTAAATAGCTAATCAGTTAAGACTTTTTCTGCTATCACACAACAAACCCTTACACTTTCTTTAAAGGTCATTATAGTTTCTGAGATTAAATTGAAGTTAATAAAAACCCTAGGTCTGCCAAACATATCCCATATTATTGACTCAGAATCTCTAAAAGATTGCATGCAGGGCAACTGATATTAATTTGTTAGTTTGTATTCCTCATTGTAAGTTAATTGATTAGCATTTTGGCAAGTTCATCTAGATATGTGTATGCCTGTGTGTCAGAATTCAGTAGATAATGAACATTAACCTCATGTTGGAACCATCATATTATTCACTACCTAGCATTCCTAATATTCATAGGAAGAAGAAATTGAAGGTATGTTCTATTTCCTCCTCTTTCGAATAACTAGCAAAACTTTTGCACATTTAACCCAAAGCCTGTTCATATGCTAAGAAGCTAGTTTGCTTTGCTTTCTGCCCCCCAACCCCACTTCACATCAGCATCCTTTTTTGCCCTTCAGCAGGCAGGTCTTTAGCCTCTCCACCTCGCATCGCCCCCTTTTCCTTCTTTATTTCCCATTTCTTTGTCTTAAAGAAGATACTGGCTTGGCTGAGTGACCCCACTCACTGCTATCCTATTAATCACTTATATCATCAAACTTGAGTATTAGCAGGGCATGATGGTGTAGGCCTGTAATCCCTACCTGTCTGAAGATTGTCAGTGACTTTTTATTGATAATTTTCTTAGTTCTCAGGCTCCTTAGTTAAACTTTATTTCATACTCTTGTTTTTCTTCATTTTTCTTCTGTTTTCTAAGGTTCCATAATTTTCTGACTTTTTGATTCTCTTTCCTGGCTCCTTCAGATGACTGAGCTATAGAACTGCTGTTTATTGTTAGCTATATGTTACCACTTCTATGTAAATGGCTTTAACTGTCTCTGTCAATTCATGGTCACAAGCAAGTTTTTCTCCTGTTTCAACCTCATGTCCCTTTTGTTGCCTGCAACTTCTTTTATTTGGCCAATGCCAGCAACTGTCTCACTTTCTCCAACTGGAAAAACATGAGCCTCCTCTTGGTCTTTAGCTGTTGGAAATCCTAATTTGGTATATCATTTACTTGCTCCAAAACCATAGCAGCTACTCTAGCTTACCTAATCAATCTAGATTCCTCAGCCTGGCATTCAGACCTTTTCATAATCTGGTTTTATTCTATTTAAACCATTTCATTGTAGTTTTGGGGGTTGGTTGGTCAGTTGGTTGATTGAGACAGGGTCTCCCTATGTTACCGAGGCTGGCCATAACCTGTGATCCTCCTGCCTCAGCCTCCCAAGTAACTGGGATTATAGGCATATGCTGCTGTGTCCAGCCTTTACTGTAGATTTTTGTCTCTGTTACATTATTGTTTTTTTGGAGTGGGTCTGCTTTTTCTGTCACTTACTACTATGTTGTATTATGTATAAAGATTCTAGAAGCATTTCTTGAATGACTTCCTATAACACATAGGTTCCTCAAGCTTTAGCGTACAGCAAACGCTCATGAAGGGCTTAATAAAACGGACGTCTGGGGTCCTACCCCCAGAATTTCTCTTGCAGTGGTCTGAGTTGGGGTTTAAGAATTCACATTTCTAACCCAGGCACAGTGGTGCAGCATGCCTGTTATCCCTGTGGCTCTGGAGGCTGAGGCAGAAGGATTGCAAGTTTTCAAAGCCAGCCTTGGCAATTTAGCAAGACCCTGTGTCAAAATAAAAAAGGGCTAAGGATATACTCAGTGGTTAAGCACCCCTGCGTTCAATCCTTGGTACAAAAGAAAAACAATGTGCATTTCTAACGACATAGTGGTGCATACCTGTAATCCCAGCAAGTCAGGAGGCTGAAGCAGAATTGCAAGTTCAAGGCCCGACTTAGCAACTTAGACCCTGTGTCCAAATTAAAAACAAACAACAACAGCAACAAAAAAAACAGATTACAGTGTAACTCAGTGGTATAGTGTCCCTGCATTCAATCCCTAGTACTGCAGTAGAATGGGGTAGGTGTGGGGAGAATTTGCATTTCTAATAAACTTTTGTTTGTTTTTGTTTGGTTTAATGTTGTTGATCTGGGGTCCATTCATAGGTAGGCCATCAAATGGCCTCTGAAGAAGGGCACTGAAATGAGATTCCAAAGATTCTCACTCCACCATTAGTTGCTTAACCTCTAGGTCTCTGTTACCCCATCTAGTAAATCAGGGTTATTAATAATATGTACCTCATAGGGCTTTTGGAGAGAGTATAATGTAGGTGAAATACAAAGAACAGAGTCTGGTGAATGTTCTGTGTTGGTATTTGTGTGATTATTTGTTTTTGTTCTCTGACATTTTTTTCTTTTAAACCTTTTTCAGTAATGCATCTCCAATTAATAGAATTGTACAGATCAGTGGCAATTCCATGCCAAGAGGAAGTGGCTCCGGATTTAAGCCATTTAAGGGTGGACCCCCACGGCGATTTTGAAAATGAGCTGTCTACCACGGTTTTGAGATAATTTATTGAAATCTCCTGTAAACTTTACTTGACTACTTATGAAGAGGACCTCTGACTTGCTTGAGAGTTCTGTCAGACTTTTTTTCTTTTTTAAAAATTTAACATGATTGCTTTTCTCAATTTTAGAGAAGATGTTTAAATAGTTCTGTTGTAACTTTTAATAGTTTTGTGTATCATTCAACTTTTTTTCTTGCAGCACCAAGACACATTTGAAAAGATTGGAATTGAAGCTGTTTTGTTTAATGCTGTGTGAATATGAAGAGTAGTTTGCAGCTGTGTGGTAGTGGTTTAATTTGCAGCATTAGCTCTGTGGTGTCGGGCTCTAGAGTTACTTCTTGTCACCAAGCATTTTCAGCCTCCATTTTGAAGGCTGTCTAAGCTTAAAAGTCTGCTGTCTTAATTTTTAGAGAATAAGATTGTTCCTTGCATTTCTGAGTATTATGTAACCTATTTTTGCAGAAGGTACTGTTACATTAAGTGCATCTGTGTATCCTGGTTTAAAAAACATGTAATCTTTTTTGAAATAAACCTTCATATTCTGTATAGTTGCTAAAGTGTTGAGAACCTTTTTAATTGTATAATGAGAACTGATTTTCAGTTTAGTGTAGCAGCACACTTGTTCAGGATTGCATGGTATGAAACCAAATAGATAAATGAAACCTTGGCCGAGGTTTATATCACGAAGTTCTTAGACTGAGTTGTGCAGGTAAGTGCACTTTTAGGTAATCTGCACTGTGTGATGGATAAATTCCATCTCTGGGAATTGTGTGGGTATTAATGTTTCCATGTTCCCAACTATGTTGAGAAGTGGAAAAAACCCAGATTCTAGATTGGTGAATCAGTTGGGTTTTGTAAATACTTGTATGTGGAAAGACATTGTTGTCTTTTTGTGAAAATAAAAATCCACACCTGGAAGTGTACGTGTCTTTGTTTCCAGCTCTTTAGGAGTTAGTCCTCCAGCCCTTTCTGGTGTGACACACAAAGTAACTTATTAGCCATAGAACTTTAAAGGCAGTCTTTGGATGTTTGTGTTTAGCAAATAGATCTAGATCTGACTGCCTCGGTAGCTGGCAGCACATTCTCTTGATTCATTAAAAACTTAACTGCTAGGAGTCAAAGGTGTAGCTCAGTGGTAGAGCACTTGTTTAGCACATGCGAGGCCCTGAGTTCAGTCTTCAGAATGAGAAACAGAGAGGGAAAGGGAAGAAAGGAAGAAAGTTCACCACTAATCCTACGGCATCTTTTTTCCAAGATAACGTTTTCTAGGAAAACCTTTTGAGGTGAACTCTGAATACCACCTCCTTCATGCAGCTTTCTGTGTCCATTCATAGATATCAGTGATGAATAATTCAGTCTAGATTCTTGGCAAACAGCATTCTGTATGCCAATATAGTGTGAAAGAAGGGAGCCAGGGGTCACTCTGAGGCCACTGCCTTGATATGAGGAGGAATCTCCTCAAAGTTCTTATAAATGTTTGTTCCTGTGTGTATATGGTCATGTCCATGAGATGGCTGTGACTTTGGAGTGGTGTGGGCAGCCAGAGAGCACTCTGATCTTTGGTCCTTTGGGATACTGACACTTTTGTGCTGCTTTAGATGTCTTTTTTTTTTTTTTTTTTTTTTTTTTTTTTTTTTTTTTTT